>BMAU01004842.1:157500-230000 GCA_019973935.1 Trichonephila clavipes | reverse complement strand
CTACGAACAGCAATCCCATAATAGTTTTGCAATCGGTCAATAAAAGAGTCGGTGAGTTTCCCTTTACCAGACAGATTTTTATTTTTAGACTTTAGTTTCGGCAATCTCGCACCTACTCTCTTTTGAACATGACCAATGCATTCATATATTTTGTGACGCTATCCTTCCCATAAGTATCTTTGACACTGATAAAGCCCTTAGAGTCCCCGTCACCATAATAATGTGCATATTTAAGGCCTCTTTTGACAATAGAACATTGGAAGATTCTCGTAGAACCAACAGTTTCCATTTTTAATGCAGAACCTTGAAAATTGCTATGGCACACGTGATCTGCTGCAAAAGTTTTCGACTCAATGCTTCTAGGCATTTTAGAAATCTTTCTGCAGGTGGGACAATATGACGACATTATTTCAATGTCTACTACTTTACCAGTGTCAACTGACAAAGCTGAGACACACCCATTCATGGAAGAGTAACCTCTACGCTGCCACGTTCCATCAACTGAAATGCCACATTCAACAATTTTATTTTTAGTAGGATGTAGCACTAACAGTTCAGAAGCTGCTTTTTGCATTGATAGTTCACTAACATGAGTTTATTCTCATGATTAGTGTACGCAGTTTTACTGAGCCTGGGTAAATTTAACGTACCACATAATTTAAACCCAGCAGAAAAACATTTCCCAATTTGTCTCATACCATACACAAATCTTGTATTTACTTCAGGACAGTTTAAAGTTTTCTTTGAACTAGAAAACCCTGAGTAAAAAGTCACAATGTTTACACCTGATAACAAAATTTGAGCACAAACCATATGTGGAATCCTCAGAAAGCAGGATACCTTCTTCGAAACATCTTGGGCAGCAAAGTTGTAAAAACAAATTTAAAAGGACTTCCATATCAATTATTCTGTTACCAGTAAGTGGTTTACGTTGATATTCTGCTATTTCTTCATCAAAGGCAGCAGGTATTTAATTTTTGAAGAACTGGCGATGGTAGATGTTGCGCTGCTATTTTTTGAATGTTTAATGGTAGATCCATTTACTAGAAATTGGCGTTTTTCTCTTTGCACTAACTCTACGTTTAGCATTACCCATTTTAAATGACAAAATTAAAATTTTCTGCTATAAAAAAGGATTAAACAAAAGCTTATAAAGAGCTACGCAATCATAAGCAAATGTAAACAAACAGTAAAGCACTCTATTTTCTTGCCAGATTCTAGATAAAAATATAAATAAAAACCTGTTGCCAATTATATTCTTGATAATTCTGAAAACTCAAATTCATATTTTAAAAAGTTTAAATTTCTTACTACCGCATATTTAAACGATACTTTGAAAAATAAAAATGTAAACAAACATTTTTTCTACTTCGCAATGCAGACTTGTACTTCCGGGTTCAAAAAGGTGCTATCGAATGAAACTCAAATCCCCATAACTTAAGTTCTAAATAAGATAGAAACAAAATTTAAACACCATTTTAAAGAAAGAAGTTCATATTTTCAAATAACATTTAAATTAAAAAATCGAAAAATTTGACGAAAATGACGTTTTGAAGGTGTACGGATACCTTAAGAGACCTGCAAATGTTAAAGGGCCTTTTCCACTCTTCACATTTTTCTGAACTCGGAATTTACGCAAGGCAATGGTCGCTGATTCCCCGTTCATGTAAAACAACTTCACTAACAAAGCTTTATCCGACGCACTGAGCATCCTTGTTCACATTCACTGTTTGTAATGGTGAAATGAATGTGGATTCATTGAGAGCAAAGGTTTTTATAGCCGTCTAATTTGCATATTTCCACCACAGACGCTTGTAACAGCGCCACCTACCGGATGATTTTCGACTTATTTTTTTTTCTAGCTTAAAAAAATCCCGTGACATACTAATGGTGATCCTGCAAATAGTTTTTTTTTCGTTCATTTCTCCGGATTTTATGAAGTTTTAAAGTTTTTACGGACTTTTTGCCCACCCGGTATATATATATATATATATATATATATATATATATATATATATATATATATATATATATATAATATATATTATATATATATTATATAATATATATATTATAATATATATAATATATATATATATATATATATATATATATATATATATATATATATATATATATATATATATATATATATACATGACTTTGACTGCGGAGCCGTAGGGCCTGTGTTCGAATTACGAAGAAGGCATGGTGTTTGTTAATGTATAGCGTCTTCGTGGCAAGGGGGTACTCTAAAAGCAGTCAAGTCGCTTCATGTTCTGAGGTTGGTGGAAGGGGAAGAGAGGTGGTAGGTCCCAAACCACCCTCAAAATTGGGGTGGAACTGACCCAAATCGTACTGTCATCTGCATCGTGCTCAGACCAAGGATAACGACAGGCATAGAAATCCAGCCCTTAGCTGCGATGAATTTCGAGGACCTTGATCTGATGTTACTGTCGATCAGGTGGTATAAGCAACAGCTACATATTATATATGTAAGGATAATTAGATAAGATTAAAAATTAAACTCCCTATCTAGAGCACTTGAATCATCATTCTCAGTTAACATCTTCAAGTATCAAATTAATCACCCATTTATTTCTTCTGAACATATGGACTAGCCAATAATCATGTCTAATTCCGGATCGTTAGATTTAATAATCAACATATGTCAACCTTAACTTTCAAATACCCTCTTTAAATCCTCGATACTTACCACATGTTTTTCAAGTGTTATCCGTTTTAACCGAAAATCGTGGCGTGCTTTTTTACTCCGTGCTGTTAGCGTAAGGATAGATGTAGAAATGATTGAATAAATATCGTTTTTTCATTTTTCTAACTTTTAATCTGATTCTGTCTTCAAAATCATGACATGTATAATGTGTATGCATTCACACCCACAAATTCACTCCCCCATAATGACGAGATAATATTAGTAACTATTATGTTTTCGAAATTTGACCGACATGTTTTTTATTTGTTGTTGTTGAGTAGAGATCCGCTGAAAATGGGTTTTGCTCAATTCAATTTCCAAGCTGGGTTGCGAGGATCTACATGGGGGGGGTTAGATTTGAAACATATTCCATTTTTAAACTATTAGATCTACAAATTTGAAATTTTACGATCGTGTTTCTTTTGTAGCTAGTGATACAGAAAAAATGATTTTTGAAGGAAAATAACTCTGGATGTTGCATATGGGATACTAAAAAAATCCCAAGGTGGTTTGCGTCACATACGTAATTGTTTTAGATTTAAAAAATCTGTTTTTGAGCTATAAGCATTACGAACTTGAAATTTTAAGAACCTGTTTCATTTGTTGCTAGACATATGTGGCTACACCAACCATTTACTACTAGCGCGAGCCTTCAATTTGCCTACTAAAACAGCTACTGCTATTTTAATTATTACAATTTGTATGCATGTTGATAGACTTCGAATAAAGTTGATTATCAGTTCGGTATTGTCTCTAATTACTGAGCATGTGTGTGTGTGTATTAGTACTCTACACTTGGTGATCTGACTCTAACCACCGACATTTGGTGTCCCGGAGTCTAGCCTGACACTGCCGATTGATTCAAAACTAGTATGACCAATTTTAAAAGCATATAAATATTTATGATGAATTCCTATCCTTTTACTATTGGTTTTATTTGACAAATGAAATATTGAAATTACTAATCTACCCATTTTTATTAATGGGAGTACTTTACAGTACTGAAATTATGTCCTCAAACCCGGAACGAAATTTTGCAGCTTTTGAAGGATGGTTGCTCAAATTCTGTAAATAACAAAGCATTTAAACATAAAAAAAATTTCTATTATATTACTGTCTAAACTTCAAAAATAAATAAAATTTGGCTCGCAATCAAAAACACCAGGAGTAAAATGTGAACGAAAGGAAGTCCTTGATAAAATAAAAGAAGTTGTAAATAATTATCGCTGTAGAAAATTCTTTGTCTCAAAAACCTATGGCAAAGAAGCTATAAATATAGTAATCGATAATTTATCGTCAGATAAAAAAAAAGGCTATAAATGTCACTTTTCCAGTCTGTCATTAAATATCTGTTAAGATCGTAGAAAAACAAAGAAAATGTTCTTGGCATCTATATTTAATATTACGCAAAGGTAGATACAATACATGGACAACTTCTGATGAAGCACTGTTTCATCTGTTATTCACAACTGGCAAAACAAAGACTCAATTATTTCAAGCAAAATAATTCGCAAAGACACAGCTGCTTTGTAAAATGCAAATTCACCGTCAGGTGTCATGGTATGGACGAAAATGTCCTCTCAAGGCTTAATAAAAAAACTTTTGTAGAATCAAACATTAAAATTGATGCTAAAAATTATCAGAATACATTTTTGAAACATTTTATCAAAAGAAGTAAACGTCTTTACCCTCAAGGAAACTTTTTTTTCACTCATATTCTGCAAAAAATCATACTACAACATCAACATCAAAATGGCTGAAGCATTAAAAAGTAGATTTTCTACCTTCTGTAGTAAACGACTATCACTATCTCCTGCCTGTGTTCCGTGAGATAATTTTATGGGGATACTTAAAAAAATAATTAAATAGACATAAAATAAGAGCCTTTCAAGGGCTTTAAAAAGAAATTTAAAAAGAGTTGGAGAAAACCCCCCAAAATGATTGAAAAAACTATTTTAGCTTAGCTGTAACGCTTACGAAAAGTGTACTGCGCTAGAGGAAAGGATATTGAAAATTCCATGTAAATAACTTTATACAATAAAAATTTATGATGCTCTAAAATTGGGCACACTATTTATGAATAAATTGGTACATTTGGTGACCCGAACAGCAGACCACATACGGTTACTCCGACTCTCACCGACCACATTTGGTGACCCAGTGCCACGCCTGTCATCAGATTTGATGAACCGAGTCTGTTCATCCTTCGATGCTGCTCCAATGGTTAGATCACCTATCAAATATCACTGTCTACCTTCCTGTGCCCTGAATGTAATTTTTCATTGGTGCTGTTACTGGATTTATCTACTCCCTTGCAATGCTGATGCTCTCCTGTTCGTTGATGCTCCTACCCGGATCTCTGCTTCTGCTATTCAGGCCTTTCTGATCGCAACCTTTTCAAAGAATTGTCAAGCCAAAACCATTTGCTCCCCCAGGGAAGTGATGTGGTAACACCAATAATTTAGTACTAAACCCAACATTCATCAATTCGCCTAATGTAAATTGCAATCACTATTTTATTGCATACAATATTCTAAATACATTGACTTCAAATAAAGTCCCTTAACAGCTAGATATTGTACCTAATTGCTGAGCATCTGGATTAGTGCCCCACATGTATATTAAAAATGACTTTTGCGCTAATCGGCAATAGAAGTGATATATGTGGATGTAAAAACAACTGTACTTGCATTTTAGAAACCATATTTCCATCTTTTTAATATCAAGACGCAATTACAAAAGGGATGTTTTACAATACAAAGATTAACCCTGGACTTAGGTATCAAATTTCAAGATTATATATATATATATATATATATATATATATATATATATATATATATATATATTTGTCATGATTTTAAGACAGAATCAGATTAAAGTTAGAAAAGTGAAAAGACGATCTTTATTCTTTCATTTGTACATCTGTTCTGACACCGAGAGCAGGGAGGAAAAAGGAAGCCATGGTAGTGGTTTCAAGTGGATAACACTTGAAAAACATATGGTAAGTATCGCTGCTTTGAAGAGGTTGCTTGCAAGTTAATGCTGACATATGTTGACTATTAAATCTAACGATCTGGAATTAGACATGTTTATTGGCTAGGTCATATGTTCGGAAGAAATAAATGGGTGATTAGTTTGATACTTGAAGATGGGCGCTGAGAAAGATGAGTCAAGTGCTAGATAGGGAATTTAATTTTTAATCTAATTTAATTATCCTTACATATATATATAAATATAAATAAATAAATATATATATATATATATAAATTATATATATATATATATATATATATATATATATATATATATAAATTATATATATATATATATATATATATATATATATATATATATAAATTAACAGTAATGTGTATGTATATAATGTTTGCTTCCATATATATATATAAATTAACAGTAAAAATATCAAAATCATGAATTCCCCAAATTTCATGTTGTATATAATTTCCTTATCATTAGTACTCTAGAAATCATCCATTTCTAAGAAACTGTTAAAATACACAATAAAAAAATTACAAATGTATATCTGGCAAATAAAAGGAAATTAGATTTTTTCTTGGTGATAAATAGAAATGTTTTAAAACGAAATACATACAATTGTCGTACATTACGGTAAAAATTCATTTTAATTGAAAATAGATTATTTTAAATTACAAATTCACGCAAGAAGGTTTTGGAAATATTTAAGTAAAACTTAATGAAAAAGTACCTCTATTTAGAAAGATTATATATCCGTTCAAATGGTTTCATTCTGTTAAATTAAATATATATTTCTAATTGAGCAGTTAAATAAAAACCATAATAGCAAATTACATTTATTTGGATAATTTTAATGAGCAATTATTTGCTTATTAAACTGCTTTTATTTATTCTTTAAGTCTACATAAAAAAATTTGAAAACAAATTATTTTACTATATTCAGCGTTTTAGACTTAATTTTCATGAGATTGATTCTATAAAATCGAAGAAGAAAATATTAGGAAAAAACCAGAAGAAAAGTCTATTGAAAATTAAGTAATTTAGTTGATAAATAAATTTGAATGAATATCACCAAGTTAGACATTTTCTAAAATTTTCAAAATGTCTTAAGATAAGAAGAGAGTGAGGATATTTTAAAAATAAACTATTCAAAATTGTAATGCATTTTCATCTACTGAGAGATATTTTCCCAAGTTTTAAAGACACAACCTGTTAAAAACCTAAGAGTACGTTTTTTTTTTTTTTTTACAAATATCTTAGTAAAGTAGTCTTCTAAAAAATGACACTGAAAAAAAATTCAATTTTCGATTAAATCGAATGGGGGATTAGTTACCCTCGAAGCATTCCCATTTTTCCTTCCGACGAAAAACTTAAAATCCAAGTTTGCTTTTTTTTTTTTTTTTTTTTTTTTTTTCTCGACTGAGAACATAAAAGTCTTATTTTTTTCATTTATTTTTTCTATAAGAAGAAACATGAAATGATTTTGTTTTGACAGTTAAAGATACCAGATTTTACTCACAGTTAAGATTTCCAGTTCAATATTGCGTATTTGTAATTGCCTTGAAGCAAAGTGTGCCTTAGCGTTTTCCCCCTTCCATTGCGAGGTTTTACACTCTTTTTTGTGTTTCGTTTCAGCTTCAGGCAGATAAAATTCGTTTATTTTTGCAACTAAAATCGGCATTTCTTGTTTTAAAACAGAATAAAACCATATTTTGCGTTGTTTATTGGTTGTTGCAAATTTTACATATTAGAAAAACGCACCCAATTTGTAGCTTCTGAATGAATAGTAGTAAATATGCAATAAATTTATATAAAATTGATAATTTTGTATGTGACTAATTGTATGATAAATAATTTCTCAATAGTCTACAACTGCACAATTATGTATATTGTAACGTGGATCGAGGCTCGAAAATTTTATGCAAATCAGACGCTAAAAACAAGACAGTTTTTTAGGAGCAATGGAAATTTGTTGTCAATAAATATTCTTTGAAATACAGGATTCAACAATATTCGCAGAATAAATCTCATAAGGTCTTCACGCCATCAACAAGACTCAGATACAACTATCAGTGTCTAAAATACAGGTATGTGAAATATTATTCACAAAAACTGCTCGTCTTACTCAACAGCCAAGTTAATCGTTAGTCGACTCTTCATAGTCAAAGAAAGACTACCAATCACTAGTCAAAACAATAATAACTCAGTTTCGGTGAGCGTCTCCCTATTTAAGATCCTCGCAGATCCTTAGAGAAATATTCTCTTGTGCCATAGGTATTGATTATAACATATTTCTCCAGTATTTTCCAGATGAACCCACAGGGTCGCAAACTCGCCAAAAATGGTCCCAACATGACCGCCAACTTAACTATATTGCCTAGATTTCACCAATTTCACATTGAATTGCGGTCATAATGTAAAGGACGACGTTGCTTGCGAATATTACATGTTTAACATGAATATAATACAGAGTAATATGACTGTGTATTATACATTCAGATATAAAGTATTTACACTATTCTAAGTATTATTTACACAAATTACGTAACAATAGTTTTACGACACTTTTACAACTTGAACATTTCAGACATATCTATCCTACATGGCTCAAGTGTATTCCTCTTCGTATATCCGAGCTACAAAATTATGTAAGGGCCGTGGGTAGCCTAGTGGTTAGAGCATCGGACTCCAGACCGGAAGGCCTGGGTTCGATGCCCGATGCCACCAAATACCCTCCGAGTACACACGGAGTACGTGCTCGCCAAATCAGTGGGTCCGCAGCCTTGTGGGCTGAGTCATGAGCGCAGCGACTGGATAATATTTCCCTCCCCTTCAGTTTCCATGCAGAAATTGTGGAGGTAGTTGTTGCCATCTATCGGCCTTTCGGGGAATTTCGCCAAGCTAAATCGTACTGTCACCTGTATGGTACTCAAGGCCATCAACAGGCGTACCTCTAGCCCCATGCCACGATGAATTTCGTGGGCCTCGTTCTGACTACGTCAGACAGGTGGCATTAGAAACAACAAATTATGTAGCCTTCCTTTAAAAATTTAACTGTGATTGACGAGTATACTCGTCAACGAGAAATTACATGATTTTTTCGCATGACTATTATTCACATCATGTGTAAATAGTAGTGATCATTGGCTATTTAAGTGGCATTTTTTGAGAAAAACAAAACATATTCTCAAAATTTAAGATACTTAGAATATTTTGAAGTCAGGCGGATTATAATAAATAATAATACAAATATAGGAAAAACCTTAAAATGCACTCACACACACGTAAGTCCCCATACGCACCCGCTGAAACAGCGTATGATGCCCCATAAGTAATTTATTTATGTGCAAAGATATTGTATTTTAGATGTTAGCCTGATTATTCAAAGGTTGAGATCTAAAACTAGATTTGTAATAGAGTTCCTTCAGGTGTGGTCAGACAAGGGATAAATGCCATTTTGCGAGTAGATTGTATGTAATATATTTTATATTAATCAAATAAATGAGTATTAGTAATAAAATTTGAAATTACATGAAATAAACTCATATTTTTTATCCAATTTTTCAACAGCGACACACTTACTCTTTGATTGACGAGTATACTCGTCATCACTCTATTTCCGTAACACACTATTTTTTTTCTCAATTTATTATCGAAAAGTTTAATTATATATCTTCATTTGTTATTTAGTGCTACATACTTGATTTAGCAGACAAGAAATCTTAGCAACATTTATAAAATACCAGGTAATAAAATTTAACTCATAAAGTGCAATTTTTATTTGAAACTATTTAAGCAAATGGTTGATTAGTAACTGAATTATTTAAAAGCCAATGCTTTTTCATAAAACGAAATAAAGGTATGAATATGTATATTAATTCAACAATTATTCCTTGTGATAAGCGTTTTTTTGCATTTCTATGAAAATGTAACATTTGTTTTTTAACCCAGAGGCCATTACAGTTTTTAAGACACATTTTGTGGTCCTTCTAATTCTGAAATTGGAAATATTATATGATATATACCTTAAATATATTACATGATTACATACATTATCATATTTTAAGGTAGAGAGATTCAAGTTTTTATAAATGATAATTAAATTATGAAGTTTTTTTTTATGTTTATCTGTAATAAGTAATAGTCTAAATGTCACCCCCCTAAACCATTTAAAGTATGCTAAAATCTTCCTTCAATTTATAGTAAGTGTTCTGTAACTTTTATAGAATAATACGTCTTAATCATTACTTTGATTTAAAAAGTAAGAGGTTAAAAAGGATATTTTTCTTTAAATTTAACCAAAAAAATCAGGGAACAAGTTTGATATCATGGGCACCACCACGTTGCTGTTTATGTTCAACAAGATAAGCGATAACATTCCAATGTAGTTACCTTGATATTTTAGCAGTTTTTGAAATATTGCAAGTTTTTAGTACTTTGTTAATTGATATCCATTATATTAATTTTAATGTGTGTTATTTAATTATTTTATCAATAATATGATATAAAAATACAATTACTATTATATGTAATACTCTTATAATATGCGTTATTTATACTAATTGTTTTTAATTTATAAATATAATTAGTATAAATATAATTTATACTAATTATATTTATTTATATATATTATTACATATTATGATATTTATTTATAAGTATGTTCTTTACTTACAATTATTATTTTGTTATTCATTTATAATTGTTATGTTACTTATTCATAATTTTACAATATATGATTCTCTCTCTTATGTATAATTCTTATATTACAATACGATTATTATTTTTTTATAATTACGATTAAATTATTATGGCTATTATTTATAATAATTTTTTTTAAATAATACTTTATGAATATTATATATAATTACTATTAAATTATATAAGGTTATTATGCACTGCATAATATTATTAGTACATGTAACTTTTTATTAGATTATCATGTTAGTCATTATTTATTGTTTGATCTTGGTTATTCTCAATCTCTTTCTATATTCTTCTTTTGAGATATATTCCAATGTATTCAAACCAATTTTTCTAAATTACCTTTCTTTCGATTTGATACCGCTAGGCGGCCATCTTGGATTCTATTCCAGCGACTACAAACGATGCTTGGTGTGATTACTTTATTGTGCCAAGCAGTTATTGACGCATTGCCCCGTTATATCAAACTAGCACCAAGGGGAAGAAAGGAAGAAAGGAAAATATGCTATTTGGAATAGAAAATAAGGATTTATTTCCTAGTTTTTAAATTTAGATATAGCTCATCACCAGGCTAATTTGTGTAGGTTTTTCTTTTATAGATTTATTTCTTTGATTCAGCAATATTTGAAAAATCGCTTTGTAAGGAAAGTCTAAACACAAAATAAAAAATTATCATTTGAAAGTTTATTACCTAGTTAACTGTGGCACCTCCATTTGAAATCCAGAAACCATATGCCATGGTGTCCAAGGAAACCCAGCAATGACGAATATACTCGTCAATCACAGAGTAAGTGTCGCTGTTTAAATATTGTGTGTATGTGTGTGTGTGTGGATCAAACATGTTAGTTTATTTTAGGAAATTTCTAATGTTTTATTACTTATAGTATTTATTAAACAGGACTCTATATACGGGGTTATAAAGTAATTCAGCTTTGTCGCGTGTTCATGAGGCTATCAGTCCTTCCAACCATAAGTTTTTATGGATATCTATGATTTTAGCAACTACCAAAATTTCCGGACAGAAAGACCTAAACACACACCAATACACTTCCTTCTTTACTAACAAAGTATTTTCTACCTGTTTTTACACCAGTGCTTCTGAAACTTTCAGTATTTGTGACCCGCTTTTCAATCATAATTTTCAACGCACCGTACTTTTTATATAACAATGTACTGAATTTGATAATAATTTATTTTGACGCTAAGGCCAAGATTTTAATTCTAATCCCTAAAAATTATCAAAAACCATATTAAATTTTGTATCTGACACGTCCATGGGGGGATCACTAGTAATTATTAAACTTTTCCTTTACTTAGTATTGATGAATTATTGATCAAATGCATTGTGCAATACCGATACATTTATAAGTATACTATATCAGTGCAAATATGTATTTTAATTTTATTATAACTGAAAGTATTATCATTTTGCTTCCTTTTATTGATTTAATAATTTTTAAATCATGTTTTATTTTCTCCTTTTTGATTTGCTCCCATCCCCCTAGTAGAGTTATCAGGCCCTCCTCCTAAGGGATTGCACTGTACAATTTGAGATACGGTGCTTCACACTAAAAAAGTTCTTCAGTAGGTGGTGCTGAGTAGGCAGTCCGCATTGGTTCATTGCTCTAATGTTAGCACATGGTAGTACCCCACGATACCTTCTTAACTTCGGGAATGACTGAGTGAGTGAAATTTAGCGTTGCAGTGTTTGGCTACGCGAGGGATTTTGGCGACGGACCACGTAATTTTGAGACATGGTCAAGTGACGGTAACTTCGGGGCAATAGCTATTAATGCCCTTAGTACCTGGTCGGCGTCACGCAGGTGTCCCATGGTGACCATATCTGAAGAAACGCTATAATAAATCAACTTGTTGAGTTTTGATATTGCTTCTTTTAGTTAACATCTAAAAATATCTACACATAAGTTAATTCGTTATGTAAACTTACACTTAATTTCTGCCGTTGCATATGGGGATGAATACGTTAATATTTAACTTTCCATATTTTTTTTTATTTATTTGTTTTATTTAAGCCTGACCTCAAAATGTTTTAAACATCTTGAAATTTGAGAATATGTTTTGTTTTTCTCAAAAATTACAATTTAAATAGCGAAAGATGATTTTTTACACGTATGCCGTATATACCCGTCATGACACAAAATCCTGAAACTTCACCATGACGTATATACTCGTCAATCACAGTTATAACTGGTTAAACACATTTTTATAATAATTAGAAGCTCGTTCTGTGATTTTCAAAATCATTTCATCTGTACATAAAACTACTAGAGTTTAAAGACGCACGAAATGATGAAAGCACACGCTCCTAATTTTATAACTTTGTTCATTATTTCATGTGTATAATGTCTTTCAGATGAGACAGTAATTTTGCGGAAAGTTACTGATTAAAATTTAAGCAAGAATGAGGTGTGGCTAATTGGTTGATGTTGACAGAATTTAGCACTGTCTGGCTGAAAGTTTACTTTAAATGTGGTTTAGTTAATTAAAATGTTAGTAGTTCGGTAAAATTAACAAAGATAGATTAGAATGTGCTATGCATCCTTATCCTTCTATAACTATTCTGTTTAGTTTTGTTATTTCTGTATTTCTTTATCGTTATAGTTGAGTAATTTAAAGAGTTCATCAAGAGTTTTTTTGTAAGTGCAATATAAAAACTCCTTAATATTCCTTGCAATTATTCTAAATTGCTGATAAATTTTTCTCTCAAATCCTTTTCTTTATTTTTCTAATACACGAATTTCTCACGACTGTTTTTATTTTTTCTTTAACCAGTAGGTTGCGTTGCATGTGCAAAATGCATAAATGCTACTTTTATGAAATGCTACTTATTCTAAAATGAGCTATATATATATATATACTAGAGGATCCAACAGACATTGTCCTGTACACACATCTTAAATTCAAAAATTCCATTGCCAGAAATCGTTTCAAATAATCAAATAGAAAATAAGCAAAACAAATATAACTGTTGCCAAATTAACAAATTAAAATCAATCCAGTTGTTGGGAAAAAATGGTAAAATCACTTAAAAATTTAATTTTAAAAAAAATCTAAGGTGAATTTCGAAAAAGACTCTTCGTAGTGCACATCATTAGGACCTATAGTAATTATGTGCCAAGTTTTATACTTCTGGGTTTGCTTAGAAGTGAAACACACACACAAACTATTTCCAATGAGAAATAATTTTAAATAAAAAAAAGTTTAATAATGTGTGTAAATAGATTTGTAGGTTAGGATAATTTTGTCAACGCACGTGTAAATTTAATAGAAAATCATGTAAAAAATACTCACTTCAATTGCAAACAAAATTTGGAGAATGTATAGTTTTTTAGCACACTTCAAAACTCTTCAAACACTAATTACATCTGAATGTAATAATTTAATTAACACACGATTTATTTCAACAAAATAATAACACGAAGTGACAAAATCTTTTCCTGAAATAATCACAGTACCAACTGTCGAGAACAACTTGAATTATAATAAAATATTTTTGAATATTCGTTACTGCGATCGTAGCGCAGTCTGCCGGATCCAATGTAAAACATTCCATGATCAACAATTTATAAATAAAAAAAATAATTAAATAAACATTTCTAAACCGAATTATAAATCTAAACCATTCTCGAGTTCACTGAAACAGACAAACACTGTCATCAAAATTGGTCCAGCCGTTTAGGAGGAAGTCAGTTACATACACACGCACAGAAGAATTACATATATAAATATTATTTGAAAAGATATTAATTAAAAACGCTAAAAAGCGTGAATAGCGTCTGCATTTTCGTAACAATAAAGACTGGGTTTGGCTAGTTTGGATGAAAATCAATTTTCAACGCCAACTTAGTCTTTTTCATTTCCTACTATTAGCTCACGATCTCTATACATATCGTATTTGTTTATTTATTTATTTATCTTGGTGGAATTTTCAATCGTTAATAAAATACATTTTAAACCGCTCAATTGAGTTGAAATGTAATGTACATGATTATTTTGGATGACAATACAATAATTTTTAATTATAATTAATAAAAATTATTTTTGATTAAAACTAATTATTTAAAAAATTACAAATACAGACACGTTGGAGACTTAGCGACTCTTTTGGTGACTTATGTCAGAATTTGAAAATGTTTTTTTCTCACGTGTTAAACCATTCAGTTGAAAGGAAATTTTAAATACACGATTGTTTTGGATGACAGTACGATACTTTAATGATAATTCATAAAAAATAATTACCACTTAATGTTGTGATTCTGTCATATGTATATTCATATTAATTGCAACTATTTAATAAAAAGTAGCTAAAAAAATTTTTTCTTGGTTGATCTAAGTAAGAATTGATTTTACATATTTTTTATATTACTTGTTTATAACAATAGCGTTGTTACAACAATGCCGGTGAATGTTGAGTTGTATTTTTTGAATGTTTTTAATTAATATCTTTTTAACTAATTGCGATATCGGACCGAATTGTGAATCTAAACCATTCTCGAATTGAACCCGCACAAAAAATTTCATCGAAATCGGTCGAGCCGTTTAAGAGTTTAGTGACATACACACGCACACAGAAGATTTTTATATATAAAGATATAATATATATATATATATATATATATATATATATATATATATATATATATATATATATATATATATATATATTTCTTTTAATAAAATACTTCAGTTCGTCTTATCAATAATTAATATTGTGTGTGCGATAGGTGCATTAAAAATAACTTAATATGAAAATTTAACAGTATTCTATTTGTTTTTTTACTTTTAGAGCTTAAAAGGTGTAAGGGGGTTTTAACTTCGTCTCGGGGTTGAAAATAGAAACAATTTTCATATGAATAAAATTCTTTGAAATTAAAATTAAATATTTCAATTCTCTTACACACCTTAGTTATAAAGGAATGAAGTCAAAAAAGTACAAAATGCTTAAAATATAATCATAATTTTTTAAAATTATTAGCATAAGAAATGAATAAACATTTCTGTAATAAATATTAAGTAAATTTTACGTTGTTCATGATATTTTCTAAGAAAGTAGCATTTGATGTATAAAACTTTGAAGAATTACAAAATGCATCAGGAACATTAAAACCTACCTAATTCTATTATAATGTATCATTTGTATTTCAAAAAATTTTAAAAAATATTAAAATTTATTTTTTTTGTAAAAAAAATAAGTTTTTTTTAATAATTAAAAAATATAACTTATTATTCTATTATTGTAGAAATGCTATACTGTATTAATGATGCATTTAACTTTCTAAACCAACTTATTGCGTGTAATTAGACCTACTATTGTAGAAAATAATGATGCACAAGGTAAAACTTTTTCTTATTTTCATATACTTATAATGTTTTAAACATTATGATTATATTTGAAACATTTTACACTTTTTTTTAAGTATATTGCTCTATAAATATTGTGTAAAAGATTCGAATTATTTAATTTTAATTTCAAAGAATTATATCTGTTTGAATATTGCTTATATTTTTCAGTCCCCGAGACGAAGTTAACACGCCTGAGGTACCTTACCATTGAAGCTTGTTTTGAATCTATGGAAACAACACAATTTGGAACACACACACACATATATATATATATACAGTCAGATCCATATTTCACGAATTCAACGGGACAAAATATCTTGTACACAAATTCGGGGTTATTTATTATATAGGGTTCTACAATACAAACTTTTTGTACCTACCTTTTGGAAATTCTACAATAAGCAGCTACACAAATACATCCATAGTTAGAAATTACACATCCTTTATTTATTAACTAAAATTCCTATTAACGATTAATAACCCATCAATTACCAAATAACTTTAAAATACTGAAGACAAAATCGTTGATTTTTTATTCGAAAGAGTTCTTTTTCCACATTAAGCAGAGAAGAAATATTGCTTCACTTACATCCCGCTACTAAAAGGTATGTTTTCGCAATTTCCAAACATTGTACAGCATTAGGAAATGTAAAAGTTTTGATAGAAATTTCATTATATCAATTTATCGCATTAGTAATTAATTTGACTTTTAAAAATTAACAATTTCTTTAACTTCAGTTGCACAGATAGGCATTCCATCATCCTCGTTTAGATATCACATGTGTTGTGGAGAGGAATGAGATAAGTTTATTACCTGTCCTAGTCAAAATCCCCACAAAAAGTAACACTCATGACTCACCTGCACATATAAAGTATAATAATGACCCTTTCCCGTCCGAATGTGCAGCTTACAAGAAAAGTACCTTACAGTTTCATACAAAAAGTATGCATCATTTAAACAGAAATAATATATTTTTTTCTAATACAAAGTAATAAAAAAATTCACCTGCTGAATTAAGTGGGTTTATTATACGTTAAAAATTGAATTTTTTCCCCTTCATTTTTTTCGGAGAAAGAGAAATCATGGTAGCGCAGCGTTCATCAATCTGTGGGTCACACCCCCTTGGGGGCGCTAGCATATTGAAAAGTCGAAAACAAATTTTTTATTTAATTAGATTTGTTTGTGTATTTACCTTAAGTAAAATAATAAATACATTCTGGCATAATTACAAATAAAATACAGGTTTACACTGATATATTACACTTATAAATGTATCAGTGGTATACAATGTATTTTTTATAATTAATTTAACGGCACACAGTTAAAAAGAAGATTAATAATTACCAGTGACCCCATGGCCTTGTCATATATAAAATTATACATACAAATTAACACTTATCTTCATAATTTGTACTGTTTATAATTAATACCTTAACTGCCGATTAAAAGTCACGCGATTCACTTCCCAATGCCAATCGTTTTCCACGCATGCGCACCTATGCGATGTATTAGAGGGAGTAAAGAATAAAGAAGCAAATAATCTGAAATAAGTAAATTCTTTGTAAACACTGCCAAGGTGTCCTTTTATTTTATTCCAAAGCCTTCGGTATAATTGTAGGGATATCAGAGCACAGAAAAGATCGTTCTTCAGAAAAACGTATATATACGTCCAGTAAATTAATGATTTGGCTGAGCGAGAAGTTTATATATGCCAGGGACACTTAAGAAGTTAAAGTCGTATATATTGAAGCTTTAGCGTAAAAATATAGTATTCGTGAATTCAATGCATTGTTATTGTATTAGGGGGGCACGATGAAAACTTTGATTGAAAATTGGGTCGCGAATATTGAAACTTTGAGAAGCTCTGTGTTAGCGAATGTAAATTTAAGAAAATCGATGAGCATGAATTGTTTGAGTTGAAAAGAAAATTTTAAAAGGCACTTAACCCTTTATCTACCGCATTATGATTTACTGCAGTTTCTTTTTTCTTTAATATATTTTTAATCAGTACATTAATTATTAAGGGATATTTGTAAACAAAATACTCAACTTTGGGAAATTAAATCCGTTAGCTATCCGCTTAATCCATTAATTATTCTTTCTGAACAGTCGCAATCCGCTGAAAACGCAATCTCTGCTATACACAATACATCTCTTCGGCTTCCCTGCTAAAATACTCACCCTAGTATCCGTGCAGCCATATATCTTGGACGCGGTGAGTTAAAAGAATCTTCCTGCTAAGTACCGTCAGAATATTCGTAAAAATGGTTATCCTATGTAATCTTAAAGGGACTAGTACTAATATGCAACGTCCGTAGATAAAGGGTTAAATCAATCCACCAATAAAGTTATGAAGCCACATGTGTGTCACAAAACTAACTACGCCTGTCAAAAAGACACACGCAAGATAAACCCCAAAAATGTTATTTATCAATCATCAAAGGATAATAAAACTACATCAACTTGAGCAAAATTTGACAGTTATGCTTGCAAATATGATCCACGCAATGTTAGCGAAAAATGTATGTTGTTCATGTCCTTTATTAAAGTCACGCACATTTGAAACATTTTAGTTCAACTTGATTCAATTTTTCCCCTCAGATTATCAAAGACAAATTGTGTGTGCGCGTGTGTGAAAAATCGTTAAATGTAGGTAAATAGACTTCATTTTAACTAAATTATCAGAATTATGATTTTTATCCTGTACAAAAAAAAATAATTTAAATAAGGAATTAGGGTGACTCCGTCACCCCATGGGACCACTAATGTGAATATCAAATTCAAGGGGCTTCTCCCGCGTTAGTATACATATATACGTAAATCAGATTAAAAAGAAATATAACTAATGATAAAGCACACTCATCATCTATAATATAAACTACGGATATATTCTATCAAGAAAATATAGCACAGAAAAATAAGATTTCATTAATCACTTTTTGTACAGTTTTTCAAACGGTAAAAATGGCATAAGCTTTTGAAAAAGATATTGATAACTCGAACATCCGGGTAATTCAATATAAATTACTCAAATCTTCTGAAGCATACAATGCATTTTCCAATTCAGAATCGCTCATCCTTGGAAGCTTTTAGGAATTTTAATAAATTACCTTGCTAATCAATTATAAGTCTTTTGAAAGGTTTTGATTTGAACGAAGAATTGTTCAGAAATCAGTAACTTTAAAAGAGAAAATGGCTTTGATGCGGAATTTTAATTTCTTTCGAGTTCTGTGGCAGGTCTAAAGTTTCATTTCGGAAGAGATTTAAATAGTTAGCACTTGTTAGAACAATTAATCTTGCGTCAGTTTAAGCGGAAGAAGGGGTCGTTAATTTTTAGCAAAGGTTTTCAATTGCTAGGAGTTACGCAAAACTCAATAAAGCGTCCACAACTATTGAATATTCCGTTACTACGAATAATTGAATTCTCTGCTTTTCTGTAATTCAAATAATCTTCTTACAACCAGTTAATTAATAACCACTAGGGAAAGTGTGAAAGACAGACTATGCAGAGATTGTGTGCTTGAGAATATAATTTACTATTTAAATATATTATGCATTACTATAAAACAAGTTAAACAAATATTTAGCCAAATAATCTAAATATGTGTTATGACAATAAATTATTCTTAAATTAGTTCCATCAATACCAAATGACTCACTTCAAACCGTATAAAAATTTAATTATGTTTTAACCTTTTAACGACCACATTATGATTTACTGTAGTTTTTTTTCATGCAATATTTTTTTTTTTGAATCACTACATTAAATATATTAAGAAATATACATAAACAAAATACTCAAATTTGGGAAATTTAATCCATTACAGCTAATTAATTAATTAAAAATATTCAACTATAAAATTAATTAAGTACAATGTTTACTTAAAACTAATAGTCAAAACGTTTTCCAAGGTCTTCATTAACATACAAAAAAAAATAAGACACTTAAATTTTGACATTAACTATTTTTCGAGACAAAAACGATAATCTTCGCAATCCACTGAAAACGCCGTTAGCTGAAAACGAACTTTCTGCTAAAAAACTATTCGCCTTCCCCGCTAAAATACTGATCATAGAACCCATGCTGTCATATATCTTGGGAGAGTGTACTTCAAAGAATATTCTTGCTAAGTATCGTTAGAATATTCGTAAAAATGATTATTCTATGCAATTTTAAAGTAAGTGGTACTAATAAGCAACGGCGGCAGGTAAAGGGTTAATTAAAATAGTAGTATTGTAGCAAAATGTGTGTAATCAATGCTTAAAATAGTGCAAATAACTCTTATATCGGTGTTTTATACGTTAATAGTACTTTCTGTTGTATTTATTTTACAATGAAAATTGTAATATTAAAAGATAGGCCGTCATTTACATTATAATGACGTTTCAAAGGAAATTTGGCGAAATATTAACGAGAGTCTAGTTGCATTATTTTGGGCAATTAAATTCGATAGCTTGGCTATCATATAGATACATTTGGAAATTAATGGAAACATCTTTTAATATCACGACCTATGACGTAAACGGATTTTTCGATAAAGAGTTTGAAGACAACCACACATACTATAAATAGTCATCGCTCGCGGAAACTGAGTCAGTTTTACATAGGCTGTTGAAGAGAATGAGAAGTTGTTTGGGGTCAATATTTAATAAAACGTAATAGTACTTTAAGACATCGATAGTTGTGTCTGAGCGCTGTAGAAGTTGTGGAAACTTTCTGGGATATACTAAGTGCATTTTTAGTGCTGTAACCTATATTTTAAGGATGTTTATCCACAATAAATGTTCATTACTCTAAATGATCTCCTTTGTTTTTAGAGTTTGATAGAATAAAACCCACTATCCCCGATACACGTAACATAATTGTTCTTTAGCAAACGCATTTTAATATGGTCAGTGCCAACTTGTAAAATTTGCGTACTCCAAAGGATTGTTTCCATCGATGCAAAATAAAAACAATTGTTTTTTATTAATCCGGTTATTTTTCATATAAAATTATTTATTAATATTTACTTTTAATTTGTTGCTTTTCTATTTCTATAATAAAGTCATTGGGATTTGCCCTTATCTTGTTAACTGATCAATACTCTAAACTTCTTCCGAAATTGACTTCTTCAAATGGGGTGGTGGCTTGCTATTTTACCATTATAGATCTACTAAAATCTCCTGAAGCTGGTGTTACCTTTTATTACGGCATCACATAGAGAAATAGTAATTGCCGTAATGTAATTTTGACGCCCGGTTTCTTTCCCGGAGGGAAGGCACGTGAGCTCTCACGATGCGAAATCTAACTGGAAATTTTACACTCTGGCCACCGTAAATGCAACACCAAGAAATACAAGAGATAGAACAACAAAATTTATTTTGTAGATAAAATGTTGACCAAGTATTAAGTGATTAAATTTATAGACTTCTGTGAAGTGTGGTTCCTGCCAGAATCAGCAGCCAGAGTAGCCGTCATTGTTGGAGATCACCACATCTACACGCCTCGGCATTGATTCAAAGAGACTTTGGATGCCTTCTTGGCGTGCAGAAGACCACGCAGCTTACACGCCTTGCCAAAGTTCATCTGGTGTGGCAGCTGGGGTGTAATCTCGGCCAATCGTTGTACAACCATTGACCACATGCTATCTAACGGCAAAATATCCGGAAAGCGAGCCGATCAAGGAAGCAATTCAATTCGGTGATTGACGAATAACCTTTGGACAATGCGTGCCACGTGTGGTCACGCATTATCCTATTGAAATATGGCTGTGGTAAGGAAGTTCTGACCCTGAAGGTAAGGAAGGATAACTGGCTCCAACACCTCGGAGATGTAGCACTGGTTGCTTTAAGTACCAGTAATGCGTACTAGAGGAGTGCGAGAGTGATATCCAATACCGCCCCATACCATAATACTCGGTGCATAATGCAACAGTTCAGTATCATCTCTCCGCGGTATCTCCAGACTCGAATCCGACCATCGTGGTGTTGCAGACAGATGCGTGACTCGTCAGTAAAGACAACTTCATTCCATCCTGCCGCCCACATCCTTCTTTCATCACACCATTGGTGGCGGAGACGTCTGTGGTTCTGCGTCAAGGGTTAACCAAGCAATGGATGTCTTGCGTACAGACCAGTCTGCTGTAAACGGCGTTGAATGGTACGCGCAGACACAGAATAAAGCTTTACAGACTCAATGTGCTGTGCTACGGTTCATGGTGTGACTGAGTGATACGTCACTGCCATCCACCTCAGTGCACCACTTCACGTGAGGACGTTGCCTGTCCTCACGTGAAGTGGTGCACTGAGGTGGATGCGATCGGCCACGTCGAACCGTCGTACCCTCCGTCATCCAACAGTCACATATACACATTACAGTTGTTTGCTTTCGTCCAACACGACTACCGATTTCACTGAAAGATAATCCACAATCTCTGTAGGCCACTATCCTTCCTCTGTCGAACTCGGATACTTGATCAAAAGCGGATCGCTGTTTTCTACGAGACATAAATGATAGGTTTTTGAAAAAACCACAAGAAAAACACAACTGCTGCACTTGAAATTGTTGAAATCCCCAAGCCTTAAATAGCGCTTTGAGGTGGCGCGAGAGGCGCGCTTGATATGTGTCTGCACTGAAATTCTAATAATTTTTAGATCTCACCTCCGCCAATGCATTTTGTAAATTCCATGTTACTTGCATGCTTCCTTCAGGGTGTTGCATTTACGGTGGCCAGCAGTGTATTTTGCTGTGAGCACTCAAGCCAAAAAGGCACTCCAGAAATTTTTGACATACCGCATAATATTACAACATTGATTCTGCTGATTTTCGGCCCCATCGACATTCCCCGACTAGGGCCGGGGTTGAACCCACAAACTTGGTCGTACAAGACCAGCGTAAAGTCAACTACGCCACCCAGCCGGCTCTCGAAACTTATTGAATAATATAAAACATTTTATCTTATTTAAATGATCAAATGATAATTCTTTTTATATATGAAACACAAAGAATAAAATGTCTGAACAAATCCACTACAAATAAACGTGGTATTGAACTCTAATAGAGATTTTTCAATCGTTCTTCATTTAATTCAAATTATAGTGTTTCATCTTTAAAAAGCATAATATTTCAAACAGAAAAAAAAAGTGTAAAAACTTTGTAAGAAACATACAGGCACAAAGAATTTGAAGTATTAAGCACTTATAAAAATTTTATGTGCAAACTGATTCACATTGAAAGGTATTCTTAAAAGACAACCGGAATTGGAAAAAAAACTGCACTATTAAATATATTTTCATTTTTGAAGAAACGCATTTTTCTCTTACATAAACGCACCCCAGACAAATATTCCTACAAAAAAAAGAAAAAAAAAAGAAAAATTAAAATTCTCTTTCTCATAACATTTAAGTTGCTTTTATTATATAAATACAATCAATTTTCACGCAGGAAGTTTTTAACTCCACTGTAATTATCACCATTTTATAAGTACGCAGCAGAATCCACTGAATACAAACTTCTCGCTTGAAAGGTCTTTTACCAACCGCAATGGCCTCTAAGTTTAGCACCTGAAGTAAATGCATACCATAAATCCAGAATAAATTAAGCTTAACCGAAGAGTGGCTTACCTGAAAGGCTATCCATCGCTTTTCTGACACATTAAGGAGACCGGGGAGAATTTTCGAACTTCAGAACATTTATAATCGCCCTTCAAGGTTAGGCTCTGAGCTTGCAGCTCCCCAGATTTAGAGAAGACGGTTACAGTTCAGTTGTAATGTCCAGGATTGAAGTTTGAATTGAAAATAAGGGTAACTTATTTCAATAGTCAAGTTTTTTTCTTACAGAAATCTGTATTGAATTAAATGAAAATATTTTTTGCCTGAACGAAGTATTGTAACCACAATGAAATTAATATAATTATTTTTAAATGGAATAATTTATTTTTGAAGTTTTATTTGATGGTAAAATATTAGCTGGTCACACAAATACCAACAATTACACTTTATTGGGCAAGTGTATTCAATTCCTACTATTAGCTCACTACCTTCCTAAATATAACTTGTTCAAGTTTTCAATCGTTAATAGAATACATTTTAAAGTTGAAATTTTTGGATGAGTTTACTTGTCGAAATTTTCTATACCCGATTATTTTGGATGATAATACGGTAATTTAATTACAATTAATAAAAAAAATAATTGATTAAAACTAATTATTCAAAGAATTACAGATACCGCTCTATTGGCATCATTTTGGCGACTTGTGTCAAAACTTTAAAATATTTTTTTCCCTCATATTTTAAAGAACTCATTTAAACTTAAATTTTCTATACACTATTATTTTGGGTGACAATACGATAATTTGATTAACATTTATTAAAATTAGTTGACTGAAACTAATTATTTAAGGAATTACAGATACAGTCACGTTGGCTTCATTTATATCTCGCGAATTGGGTTTAAACTTTAATTTTTTTTTTCTCACTTTCTAAGGTATTCAGTTGACTGAAATTTTATATTCATGATTGTTTTGAATGACAATGCGATACTTTTTAATGATAATTAATAAAAATAATTTCCCACTTAATATTGTGATTTTATCATATGCGTATGCATATTTATATTAATTGTAATTATTTAATAAAAAATGACTAAAATAAAATTTTTCTTTGTTGACCTAAGTAGAAATGGACTTATTATTATTTTTTATATTGCTTGTTTCTTCTTTCCAGAAATATTGTTGTCATTATTATACATGTATATATGCAGTAAGACGTTATGTTCTGAGGCGAAACATTAATTGAAATCGAAAGGATAACAATTTAGAGAGAGAGTTGTGTGCGTTCAAGTTGCTTGTGATAATTAAACTGAATGTTTTTGCAATTTGAGAAATAAATATAAGTTTACGTGTACCTATATACCTACAGATTAATGAATATTAATTGGTTCACACAAAATAAGGGCACTTATATAGGAAAATGTTTATAAATGCCTCCATTTAACGGAACAAAATTATAATAAAGTTAATTGAACTGGAGAAGACTGAATAAAACTAGAGTAGGATTTATAAAGAAATAATTCATAAAGAATTTATCTATAGTTTAAAAACTTCAAGTATTTCAACATCTGGAAAGATGAGCTTAGCAAAAATATTTGTCTTGAAGGGTAAGCATATTTTTTTCTAAAGAATTATAGGAAATGTCAAACCACATATATATGTAATTTTAAATCTTAGTGTTATAGCGAATAGAAATACAAAAATATTGTAAATGTTATTTCTCTAATTTTAGTAACTTACTTAAACAGTTTATAATTACTTTAATAAAATAATTCGAAACAAGTATTTTGTAAATTCTGCCTGAAAGTTTTTTTTTTTTTGTTTGCTAGGAGTTAAAATACATCTGAGGGATGCCATGTGCCTAGCCAGTGACTGTATTTTATTCAATCGTCACAATATAGCTGGAATAAACTGGAAACATATTTATATGAGAATCAAAATCACTTAGATCCTCGTGCACATACATAGCAAAACTGGGTTACGAACTTTTGAAAGAGCACCTGGGAAGAAAGCCGGAGTGCAACGTTCACATGCCTCATTCACTATGACTCAGGATTGAAGTAATGTCTGATATAAACCCCCCTCCCATTCAAGACGAAAAGACAAGATAAACTTCGAAAAGAAAGTACTGTTTCCTCTTGTCAGGACATAAAGAAAATATGATTAATTTTTTAAGGTATCCGAATACTACTACTCTACGTTCGCAACCGTGATTTAAAAAAAAAGCGCATAAATGGATAATTTCCAAGATATTTAGTGTCACTTAGATTAGAATACATGCAAAAAATTGTTTTAAGATGACACAGTACCCTGTACATAATTTCTTTTACATATATAGTTATAAGAATAAAATTACTAGTACTGTATTCGAACACATCTGTAATAAACATTTCATAAACAAAAATTTAATATATTTTTAAGAAAACAATAATTTAAAATTTTTAAATTTTTAAATTTATTTCAAATTATTAAAAATCCTACTACTTTTACAAATTTAAATATTTTGGAACCATTTTTTCTGATATTCCTGGGAGTATTTCCCACAATTCTGTTCATGAGATTGATATTACGAGTGATACATTTATTTTTAGAATTTTTTTGCTCTTAGACACTAGAAAAACAGAACAAAAACAGCTATATCTAACTTTATAGATTTCTAAAAAAATAACTGTTCATCTAAATACTTATTCCATGCACAGAATTATCAATCATATTATATTAAACAACCAGAAAAAAGTTTAAAAATTTTATAGTGAATATTAAAAAAAAGCCTTAACATTTCTCTCAAATACATGGTCATCATGAAAATACGACGAAGCTGATAAAAAGCAATTTAAAGTTTTTGAAATTAAAAAAATAATTGAAAGAGCTAAAATATAGTATCCATTCTAATATACATTAAAATTCAAGTTGTACTATGTATTTTTAATGCAAAATTCATCCTAAATTTGCACATAGTAAAAAGTAAATAAATTAAGATTAAATGGAATGAAGTGATACAAAACAGTAAAAAAAAACCAGCTATATCTAACTTTATGGATATTTTTAAAAATAGCTCTTCAAATAAATCCTTAAGTTATGCACAGAATTATCAATTATTTTATACAAAACAACCAGGAAAAATTTCAAAGATTTATAATGAATCCAAAAAGGCCTTAGCATTTTAAATATATGATCACGATGAAAAATATAAAGTCGTGAAAAACGTTTAAACTTTTGAAACTGAATAAAATACATGAAAGAACTAAACCTTAGTCTTCATTCCTACATATATTACAATTTAGGTCATAGTAATTATTTTAAGACAGTAATATATTCTAAGTTATTAAATATTATTAAATAAATATATTATAAAATTAAATGTATTAAAATATTATGTGTATCAAATGTACTAACAATTTGTTTTGAAATTATAAAACATTCATTTTAAGTTCATATTATAATTGTAAATAAATATTATTATAAACTACCCCGTCCATATGCTATTCCTTCTTTTTTAATGAATAAGGAGTTTTGCCGCTTTTTTGCTAACGCAATTTTTTTTCCCAGCAATTGCGTACACTGCCAATCTTTTTCCTCTCCTTTGATAAACTCTACGGTAGTCTCGCCAAACAGCTAACATTTTTGACTGTTTATTTGAAGCAAGCCCATTTTCCTTTTACCAATTTTCTAATGATTTTTTGGTACCAAAATTGACTTTACAAACAGCAATAGTTTCTCGACGTAGTGTCGCTGATGTTTCTTTCGAACATTTTCCCCATATGATGCTGTGAAGGCTCTCGTTTGCATTATGTGTCACACATCTTATGCATCTTCGAAGGAGTTCATTTGAAGCTTATCTTAGATATATTGACATAATTGTGGCTAAATAAGCTTCCTTTAAGGGTGTCTTCAAATGTTTTACATGAGGACCTGGTACATCAGCACGAGCAAGAGCTGCCTGGAAAAAACACCAATTTCAGTTGGACATTTAAAATGTTGAGGTTTTTGGTCCGTTGATATACTATGAAACAATGCTGCATAATTTGTAGTTTTCATTGCTTCTACGTCACCTTTGTTCGAGCGAATCGCATTTTGGTAGTAACATGACAATTTTTAATTGTCTTTTCCTTTAAACTGCCACGGGATTTCCCTCTCAAGGAAACACCTCTTACCCACCATTCTTTAACAGCTTTTCGTAAAGATGCACCTAGCCTCTTGCTAATATGGTTTATGCACTCTTCTTTCTTTATTTTTATATCACATGACCATAAACTTCCTTAGTATTTAAATAATGATATGTTTTTGCATCACCATCTGACAATAGTGTCATGTATCGAAAACCATTATCTTCAGATCTTTGACATAATTTAAGAGCAGCCTCTTGTTCCATGGCACAAGATGATCCTATGTGATTGATAGCACATGGAGATATATGGCCTTCATACCACACATAAAATTCTGCTGAATTTTCTCCCAAACCAGATTTTGCGTGTTCACATTCAATGCAGCGTTTCGACATAATTTCAAAATCCATGACAAATCCAGTAAGAAGAGTAATCACGTAACCTACTCCTATTTGAGATTAATGTCACCGAGTCAACCAAGTACCATCAAAAATACACTGCTCAAAACAATTAGGGAAGCAAGCAAAAAAGTGAAGAAAACCGTGTGAGATAGCCACGTATTGGCATGCAATGCATAGTACACGCGTATCAATGCGCAATACAGAAAAAAGGCGTAAAAAAATTTGGAATTAAGCTTTAATTCTTTGAAAATATGGAAAAACATGAAAAGATGATTTAGGGCAACAATTTGGTTACATGTAAACGATAAAAAAAGGTACTGCTTAGACATGATGCATGAGTTTTAATAGGGCGTGTGGTCTCCTCGAACAGCTAAGACTGCTGCACACCTGTTTGACATGGATGAGATGAAGTTATCGATCAGACTTTGGGGAATACTGTTCCACTCCTCAAGAAGTGCAATCTCCAAGTCTCGGACAGTAGCAGGCGTCCTTGGTCGCGCAGCAATGCGTCGTCGGAGTATGTCCCAAACATGCTTGATTGGATTCAGGTCAGGAGAGCACGCTGGAAATTCCATACGCTGTATTGTTTCAGCTTCAAGCATGTTCTCCACCAGACGAGTTCTATGAGGTCGGGCATTATCATCCTGGAAAACAAAGGAATCTCCAATGGCTCCAGCGTAAGGGATGCCATGAGGTCGAAGTATCTCGTCTGCATACCTTCGGCCAGTCAAAGTGCCATTCCGAATGATTTGCAGGTCCGTACGTCCGCCTATGCTGATTCCACCCCATACTATCCAACCATCTCTTCTGTATTGTGACCTTTCACGGACGAATGCGGGGTTATTTCGAGTGCCCCTGTCCCTCCATACAAGAACACGTCGGGTGTCACATTCTAGACTGAATAGGAACTCGTCTGTAAACAGCACTTGGCTCCAATCATGTTGCTCCCAATCTCGATGTTCAGCAGCCCATCTTCTTCGGGCCGCACGGGGGCGTGGGGTCAAAGGAATGCAGACCATTGGCCTACGTGCAAAGAGCCTTCCCTCATGAAGCCGATTACGTACTGTTTGGCTGGACACCCTTCGTCCTGTTGCCAAGAGCAACTGTCTTTGCAGCTGCGTAGCATTCTCTGTTCTGTTTCGACGGGCTGTTAACTGTATATACCCGTCATCAGTTGATGTAGTGGCGCGTGGCCGACCTGCCCCTGGTCGACGTCTAACATTTCCTGTTTCTTGTAATCGATTCCATAGCCTTGCAACAACACTTCTGGCGACTCCAACAGCGTCCGCGACACCACGTTGTGTTTGCCCGGATTCCAGTCTGCCTGTAACACGCCATGCCATGGATTCAGGTAAATCACGTTGTTGAGACATTCTCAAGTAACCTTGTCTCAAAAAAAAATACTGCGCAATCGAATTTCACAGTTACGGCAATAAAACAGACGTTTCTGCAACATCCCGATTTCTGCCCTTATCTCCTTTGTCTGGTTTTTGACGTCATGAACTTTGATTTGCATATAAAGTTTTCTTCTTCCGTTTCCTGGTAGGCTTTACATTATGGATAATTCATTTTATGTTACTTATTGGTATACATCTTCGCTTACTTTTGTTAAAATCATGTGCTCCCCTAATTGTTTTGAGCAGTGTAACATCAATATCAGTAATGGCACTATTACTTTGATAAGCGCTTTTCACCTGATTTCGAACATCATTCATGCTTTTTTCTGTAGATCTAACCAGCGATTTAAATAACTTCTTTTATATGTATTGAATGTTCTGATTGAGGGTAAATTCATATTCATTAACATACACAATTTTTCCATAGCTAAATAGCCTTTCCCAATACTTAAAAATGATTGCACCATGCGCATTTTTATGTCAAATTATTGGCTTTCATTACCTTCAATGTCAGAAATTCATCTGGATGTAAAGTTACTTGATTTAAATATATTGCAAGAAGTGCAAAATACAGAGATTTTTCTAGAAAATCCAAGCTTTTCACCAATGTCAATTTTTAGGGAATACGATTTGCAAATATCAAACAGTAAGGTTTTTAAAAGTCCTTTTAAAAACTGTACATTCGTTATCACATAATGAGGGGCTTCCGAATTTTCATAACAATTTAAATCGCTCAAGCAGCTGTCTTCTAAAGTTTGGCACATTCCATATTACTTTCTGGTAATGCTGAGGAAATAGAAGTTTTATCTTTTCTGAAAACATCAGTTTCATGGCTGTAGTGTTCACTGCATCATCTCTTGTTTGCTTTTTGTTTACTAACAAGACTCAATCGCTTTTGTCTAGGCATGATGAATTAAAGTTTACTTATTAATAAAAATATATTCAAACGAATATTTAAAATTATAAAGAAATAAAATGATTATTAAATTGGCTTTGAAAAAAGTCTTTTGTTTTGATACTAATGGTTTTAGAATAAGAAAAATGGATGCAAAGAGCAAAATTGAATAACATTTCTCTCTTGCATAAAAACAAACGAATTAATTTGCTTCTCTTCTAATTAAAGTATAAAGCTTTAGAATCGCGTGTAACAGTAAATCCATCGAAATTGCTTAGGCTAGGATGATAGCGTTTGCATATGAAGCAGACGTTGTGACGTCTTACGCGTCTTTTCTTCAACAGGTTTTTTGGGCTAGAATTAATGGAAACTCTTTTCCAACCAAATCCAAGAAATGAGATGTGAAATAAAGATGCAAATAAACGGACTTTAAATATCGGATCTTAGAGTAAGCGCGATGGCAATGTAAATGAATGTTAGACAATTGATGTGGGTTGTGGCAGTTGATGATTATTACAATTCGTGTTTCAAGTTTGAATAAGTTCTGCGTGACGTGGATACATATATTGATGCTCGATTAGAAGGAAGCTGTACAGCTGCATCCCATTGCAGATAAAGACAAGAACTACTACGAGATATAATAAGGTAGGATTGATTATTTAATATTAGAATCCAGGGTTAGGTGGTCCGCTTATTGAGATTGGTCTGAATTGGATTAGGTCTTATTATATATATATTGTGTGTTGCGTATTGTATCATCGTAGATTCTCTCATATTAATTATTAAAATTGAATTTGTTAAAGTTTTAAGTTGAATATCTTAATAAAGTCATATTAAGACAATGTTTGATCCTAGTTTTTTCGCTAATCCTACACCTCTAGCTCACGCTGATACTTCGAGAGATATACTTCCAAGGGGAGGAACATCACAACGTCACGTGTTCTAGAGTTTCGGTTTCGCTTCAACATACTGTCAAAAAATGTTAAATAACTCGCACAATTAATACTGCTAGAGTTACCAAATTTTATAAACATATTTAAAAAGGTCACTTAACTAAAATAAGGCAGTAAAAAAAATTTCGTTAAAATCGTCATTTTTAGGGTAATTTGTTCTCTTAAGGGCATTTTAACAAAAATAATTATTTAAATGCAATATTTTGGCAAAAAATTAACTTAGAATTACCTTTTTTCAAATGTTCTTCTTTTCAAAAAATGCTTCTAAAATAATAATATTTCGCTTTTATATAAAGTAAAAACTTATTCAGAGAGTTTGAAATAGAATTTTTGAAAAATGCACATTATTTTCAGAGTTACCACCAATTGAAATAATTATCGGTGTTTTTTACTTAAATTGCTCCCCTCTGTTTCGTAAAATATGGATAAACCCACTTCTAAGTAATATATTTCAAAAATTCTAGTTGAGCCTCTGAAGAGAGGTCTGAGCTATACACAGGCAAAATATTATTATAATAGAAGCATTTTTCACAAAAGGAAAATATTTTGCAAATGGGTCATTCTATGTTCCTTTTTTGTCAAAATATTGTACTTAAATATTTTTTTATTGTAATAATATTCTTAAAACAATTTTAAATACATTTTCTAATCTAAGTGACCCTAAATATCATACATCTTATCCATTTATATGTTTTTGCAAAATCACGGTTCCGAACGTAGTCGGATACCTTAAATGTAATATGCGAAAAATTCATGTGCCATGAACATTGTAGAGTTTCCTGAAGACTGTAACAAGACATCATAAAATGTAAACAATTGTGACAGAGTGATAACTAACCATTATCTTTTTAGTGTTTTTTCATTTGAATATATCTCAATTCCTGTGTGTGGAAGCGATTCAGTTTTAAATACTATGTTTTTTATGTTAAATATATTTTAATTTCAAATCTCACCAATTAAATGATCTAGAAACGTAGGTATAGAGGGATGCATCTGAAAGATGCCACGGGCCTATAGAAGGAACTTTTTGACACGTGCCTAATGGAGAGATAAATTAGTGACTATTAAAAAAGCAATATTATTTCTATTGGGGTACATTTTTAACGATATAAACTAACACTTTCTTCTTAGAAGTAAAACAAGACAAGCAGAAAAAATATTACGTAATGTGTTACGGTCTCTATTGCCGTAGTTTAGGCCAATGGATTGGAAAAGATGTCTACCCGTGTAAATGTGGGTCAACCGAGTAATCCATCAACTGTGCATTTGTCACTTGGACAAACAGTAAGGAAAAAACCGCCAAAGCGAAGGGATGAGGATTGGATCCATGCGGTCTCAAAGAGTTTTATGTACTTTGGTTTATTTCTTCATATCCTTTCCCGGAGAATTCTATCCAGTGGTGTGCCTTACTTAAGATCTGTTTTTCTCATTCTGGGAGTGGAAAAAGTTAGGTGGAAATAGAAGAAATGGAAGTTCCTCAAAAAGAGTGAGGGACTAAGAATGTGTAATCCTAAAATAAATAAGAAAGTTTATTATTTTTCATAAATTGATATTTTTTTATTGTTATTAATATAAAAGAGCTATCACAATCCTATAGTGTTTTTTGAAATAGCGAATATCTGGCAATGCTTCATTCTACGAAAAACAATTCATTTTTTTAAATGTGGTGTGTTATAATTATAATTACTTTGATTAAATCTCCAGTTTAAATTTATACAGGGTTTAGAATTACAGTTATCATGTCATACCATAATATTTTCCATACATATACCATAATTATTATCCAGAAAAGTTTTTGAGAAATATCGAATCCAGAAAAAATGGAATAACAGATAAAAGAAAAAAAATTATAAATTTTTTGTTAATCATTTCCTATTTGCTCTTGTTTAAAAATTAGGAAGCAACATAAAAAAATATGACAACCAAATCAGTAAATATTGATTATAAATATAATTGTTTAAAATGTCTGTAATTAAGTTAAATTTATCAGTGTGAATATAATGGATATAATGATATAGGTTTTATTCTTTCAATAAAGTAGAATTTTAAAACATTACTTTTTCTTAAAAAGAAATTACAATTTGATGGATATATTCCAAGAAATAATATATTATGAATGTTCAATATTTTATACATTATACAGTAAGTAATTGTATGTAAACACACACGCACACACACAAATATATTCAAGTACATATATGTATATTGCTACTTCTCTAAGGCTTTATACAAAGACCTGTAAACCTAAGCTTATAAATAATCAAATTTCAAAAAATAAAGTTTCATCTTCAGACTAACCATCTGTATATTATATATAGAAACTATTTTTTATAAATTGATTATATTGAAATTAAATTTTGAAATTCTTTCAAAACACATTAACTAACAAAGTTTTAAAAATATATTTCCATAGACATCTATAAGTGTTAGGGGCTTATAGGATGCAGGGCTTATTTTTATATGTAGCTTAAAATGCAGTGTTTCTCAAACTAATGGGGCGCACCTTCCTGGGGGGAGCGGTAACCCTGCGAGGGGGGCGCGAGCATATTGAAAATAAAAGGTTTAAAAAATAATTTTTTGGAATGAAGTAAAACAAAATGCCTTCTGACATTGTAAAAAATACACATTTGCACTGATATAATTTATTTTTATCATCTGGTGATCATTAAAAATAAAATACTCCACTTCAAACGTTCATTAGCCATATTTGATCCTACGATTAAATTAAAAAAATATTTTGTTTGATTTGCTGTAATCCCACGATGAGAGATTTTTTATTAAGTTTCTTAATATTACGTTCTTATATTTACGTTTCTAAAATATTACTTTAGCTGACCTTTGAACTTACTGGTATGGTTATCTCCGTCGTTTTTTTTAGGGAAGTGGAAAAATATTATATCTGTTTCATCTTTTTCCATGTGAAAGAGTTTTATGATATATGGATAAGCATATGCAGCATTTTGAAGAATTATTTGGCCAAGAATTATTTTTATGAGTATTCTGAAACATTTAATGCATAATGAAAAACGTTTTACACAATTATTGTTTAGAACATGCTACACTTTTCCCATGAACAATTTTGTGGTTTTGATTGCTGTGTTGTACGACTTATTATGGTTTATAAATGTAAATGAGCAGATATATTTTCTCTTGATTAAATTATTCACTGAAACTCTGTGATTTTTATCGTGTATAGTAAAAATAATTATAAAATAAATTATAATTTTAAAACAAACTAAAGTACATGCTTTTATAGTGAATCGAACTAAAAAGTAATATATATATATATATATATATATATATATATATATATATATATATATATATATATATATATATATATATATATATATTACTTAAAAGAGTAACATATACAAAATTTAATTCTTATGTTGTTAATTTGTACGATTTATAATTATGATCATATTGTAGCTTTATCGCCTCCCAAAGTGCATTATTATTGCATTCAATACATTATTACTTTTAGGGGTTTACGCGATAAAAAATTTGATTTAAAATTCAGTCGCCAGTAGTGTGAAAGTTTGAGAATCACTATTATAAGGTACATTGGTTAATAATTGTTCTAAAGTAATTATGCGTTTTGATTTATTAACAAAATGTAATGAGAAAGAAATTTAAATTTTTCTTAAAGATTTCTCATAAGGTGTGGATTAAAGCACCTAATATTTATGAATGATTTTCCGACATTTTTATCAATTATGATTTATAGGTTTATTGTTTGTGTATTGTTTTTAATCGCGTAAAATAAAAGATAAAGTATATCTAAATTTTTGTTAAGATAATCAGATGCAGACTTTAAAGAAAAAGTACTAAAAAATGAAGATTAAAAAATTAGAATTCTATTAAAAAAATCTCCAAACTTGAGTTTTAGATGCAGGAATTTGTGTAAAAGACACTTTTAAAACTTTTACGATATTCATTTACAAAATATATAAGTAAATTGCTTCGTATATTCCTTAATTAGCTGTTATCGGCTAACACATACTGCAGAGTCATAGCTACACAGTCATAGATAGCATTGCGTTATCGGAGCCTGGGCTCAATTTCTAGTTCCGTTAAGGACTATCTGTATAAATAGACAGATGACCATTTTATATGTAAAGGTTAAAAGTCTAAGTTGAAAGGGATATGGTAACTCAGGTAGTGGGTTAGGTCCCAGCTCTGAGGTCGTTATCATCACGTGTCATTATTATGAGAATCATCACAAAGAGACATCGTATAGCTTCGAAACATAACAATCAGTTTACTATCAAATCTTTTCTGGTATTTTAAATGCTATTTTCGGGTGAAAAATGTAAACAATTAAACATAAAATTAAATTATGTTCAACATTTTACATAATTAAAATTCTTTATAGAGGTTATGAACGAAAATGCGTTGTTTCATGAATGAGAATATGAAAGAAAGCATTTATATTGTGTGTGTGTTAAATGTTAAAATTATATTACTTAGATTTAGATATTACACTAAATATTAACTATTAGAACATGATAGAAATAAGAATTCTGTCACTTTTTTGGTTCCAATTCAGGAAATACAATTACTCCCCACAACTTAACTGAGTATCATTACCAGTTGTCTGGGGAAATATCATAAAACATTCCCTAAGTGATCTTAATGCACTCATATGAATTCCACTCTTGATAGTTATGGATATATCGTAGTATTTTCTATGACTGAACAACTATTTATCATATGGCACTAGGCTAAGAAAAAAGAACAGAATAAATTAAAGGAAAGCAAACAATAAATCACTCTGACTGAACACATTGACCAATAATAAATGACTTTATTTATATGCTTTCAATAAGTGACGTCAAAGGTTTCATGTAGATAGTCATTCTATTCATTACGCCCCTATAGATGTACTTTTCTGAATATATAAATCGAATATTCTACAGAAAAATTTATAAACGCTTAGTGAAATATATAACAATCATGGACAACATTCTTTAAGATAAAAAATATTGAATACATAGAACAATGATACATGAATGATGATGAATACATGACAATTTTCAAAACATAAACCTTATAAGTGCATATATATATATATATATATATATATAATATATATATATAATACATCTCCAGTTTAGTCCAAAGACTTTGTTTCTACATTTGTTGTGTCTCGTGAACTTCAATTACTTTCTTCTTTGTCATTGTAGGTCTTAGAACTTTTGCACTTTTTTATTTTATTGTGCTATATATCAAGTTTGGAAAGTTAAACGTAAAAAAATGGAACACAAAAAAGAGTAACTCCAAATTAAAAAAAATAGAGTGAACTCTTTAAGTAGAGAGGGCTAGAGAGTGGGATTTCTTAGAGTGGTCTATTTAAGGTAGAGCACACACTGGCGAAGATAAGAGAATAATCAACAAGAGAGGCTGGTGACTCCTTGCTACGTTGATGTGTTTATTCAATCAGGTTAGGCGTCAAGTAGCCGTCGTGTTTAATAGTTCTGTATGAATAATAAGTCATGGATATTTGAAGATGACGCGATTTTCTTTATTTAAAATAAGGAATGTTAATTCTACATATTTATATTAACAGCTCTCTATATATATTGAGTAGTTTTTAACGATTAATTTAATTATTATAGTATTATATTAAAACATTATAACTGCAAAGTTCTCTTTTAATAATTAATATTAAAGTATTATGGAGAAAGACAGTAATAATATTTAAAATAGGAGGTTCCAAATATATAATTTCAAACATCTCGATTGAAATATTACTTTCATGAGGGAGTGAAGGCTTATTAACTTTTTTACTAATAAGCAACACAAACTGTCTGATTTTGTAATTTTGAGCCAACGTTAAGTCAAAAGGACAACACCTGAACTAACACACCAACTCTTTCAACTTCTTAACCACCCACACAGGAAGACTCGGAGTCATTACAGATTTAAAACGCGCCGACCCCTCGTAAATCTTGGTTTTCAGTGACATGAAAATTAGAACCCAAGAATCGACTGCACAGATGACAAGTTCGAGACCTTAACCACTAAGCTACCATGGTCACTCGCTTTTACGATCAAAGAGCTAGAATTATGCAAAATAAAATATTTTATTCATCAATTGGAAATCTTTGTTCTCTCTCACACTCAGACATTATCTATTACTATCCAAAAACCAACAGCATAAAATAATTTCCGATACAATCGTAACTGGATCTCTTCATTTTTATTAAGAAAATCAACAGCAAAATAAACTCAAATATAAACCCATTTGTATTTCATGATAAGCAAACTGACCATGTAAATTTAACAAATTTATTTTAAAATCACGAAACTTGAATTCTATGAAAATTTACATACATAAAACCCTCATAATTTACTTATATAGTTTAAGGAGCTATGCTTTTTTTAGGTATGAATTCACAAGTTTATGTATAATATTCCCTTACAGTTTGCAGAATGTTCAGACAGTATCAATAACAGACCAAGTGTCTTACATCATTTCAAGTATTATAGAGATACAGATTCAATAATAGCCTTTGATGACCCGGCAGATTCAAACATTTGAGAATATCTAGCATGCGTTGAATCATCCAGAGGACAAGAGTGTTGCACTAGTCTAGAATGTGGACGGAGATATAGTTTGCATAAGAATCCAGTGTTACTTCTTGAGATCAAAGCGCAGACAACTATCGCCGATAGTTAGTATAAAACTAACTTCTTGTAATAACAGGTACAATAGTTAGTCTCTTACAGTTGTTGTTTTTGTATGATATTAAAATATCTTCCGCGTAATTCGAGTAATTTTCTATCATTGTCATTAGTGTTTCAAGTATTTTTAATAAATATATAGAGACACACATTTAGTATATTATTATCTATTCTATTTTTCTTAAGTTCCAAGCAATGTGATGTATTATTTACAAATAAGAATTGCTTTTTTTTATTCGACATAAAGTAATTACTAAGCGACTTAAATGATAAATCCATCTTAGAACTAAATAGTAGTACGATATCTTATTAGAATAGTAAAAGTCTACTCGAGAGGTTAGTGGATAGAAATGAGAAGTAGGTCCTGACCCTATCCCGCCCCCGAAGGTGTTTTCCCTTAAACTCCGGGTTAAACTGAGCAGGTAAATGCAGTATCGTTTCTAGTGGCATTTTGAGTTCATTCTGTCATTGTCATCTGCACATCTATACGAATTTAAAAAATTATGTAGATTAGACTTATTTTCATTTATAATTGAAAAAAAAAATGTGAGTACAGTTTAAAATAAAATAATGTTTTTAAAGAATATTATAAATATTCTTTTTTAGAGACAAAATTTCAAACCTCCTAAAGTTTGAATTGTAAAATCTTCCATTTTATTGTATTATGCATTAATATAATCTTGAGAAAATTAAATGTTTTTTTTTTCTGAATAACATTAAAATTTTGTTATTTACGTAGGGAAAGAATTATTGTGAAATGCAAAAAGAATCTTGAATAATTTTTAATTTCAAATCATTCATATTACAAATAACTTTAACGGGATGAAATGTTTTTGCTGAAACGAAGAAATAAAAAGATGGAATAAATAATTTCATTTTCCATTTATGAGGGGAAAACACAGAAAATAAAGAATCAGGAATAATAATCTGCAAGAAAAAAAAATCTGTTAAATGAATTTTATTGGAGTTTGCATCACCTGAAAAACTCTAATGGAAGGGATTCCTTAGAATTTATTTAAATGAGCAATTCAATAAACATAAAGTATTATATAAAATAAAAAATAGCTGAAACATTAATTTTTTCAGAAGATTTATAATTTTTTAAAATAATTTAAAAGGAAGATTTTTATAGAAAAGGCTTTTAAATCTTCATATTTAAAATATTTGGCATATGGAAAAAAGATACTTAACTTTTTGCACCGAAGATCATTTTTTTTTATTTTTGCCTCTTATAGTACGTTATTTATTTTTGTGGTATTTAATGTTAAATTTGCATCGATATGTAGCTTTCTATTCATAAAGTGTGAAAAAAATAAAATGTAGGAAGCATTAATCTCATATTTTTATTCTAAACTGGAAAAAATTGACATTTTGTTAGTTACTTTACATTCGTATGATAAATATTTTTTGAAGTAAAAAAAAAGAATGAAAAATACGCATATATTTAATAAAAAATAAATAACAAGATCAATCCCCGTGACAACAGTAATAGAGTATCCATGGTAGCCTTCTCGTGAATGGCTTTACTTGTGTTTAGTCTCGATATATATCAATGCTCGTCATATCGTAGAAGAAAGTATCAATTCACGTATTGCCTTTGTCAGATTGGCTGTGTAGCCAAATATTTAATCAAAACTTAAAAATCGATTCTAGCAATTAAAAAAAACTGTTTCGGACTTAGGACCGTAAAAGTAGGGTTTAACTAGTTTGATGTCAACAACTTCTCCCTTTATGGAGAAATAAAAAGTAAAATTCTAAACTAATCAAAAAGAAATAGAGCACATTAAATAAAAGCTTCAAAATAAATGTTTAAGAAATAACCAATGTATGGCTTGAAGAGCACCGTTTATAACCCGGTTTATAATTATAACAGGATTTCACACAGATCAAAGCATTAGTTTTACCATGACAAACGATGACGCGGCAAAAGCAACACACAAATATGTTTCATGTTTTCTTTCCTACAATATTTTCCTTTACGGAAGCTCAACATTTATAAGCTTAAATATGATTTTAAATTTATTTAAGAAAAATTACAATTCTCTTTTCCAAATTTTAAACAAAAAAGCAAACTCAACAGAACATTCTATATGCACTGTTTTGAATGTATTTATTGCAGTTAAAATAAATATAAATGCTTAAATTTTTGAGATATTAACCCCTTAACTAACAATTAAAATGCTACTTGATTCTCTCCTCATTGCCCCTACTTTCCCATAGACGCGAGTATGCGGTCTATTGGGGGGGGATCAAAGAAAAGACAGAAAATAGCAATCGCTTCCCTGAAATAAGTAAATCCTTCGCAAACACTACCAGGCCACTTTATTGTATTTTATACCCGTCGAAATAATTTTACTGATAGCATTGCGAAGAAAACAATCGTATTTCGGAAGGACGCATATATACGTCCTGAATGAACAGTTGATTGAGCGGATATATATGCCGGTGGCAGTTAAGGGATTAGTAAAATTCCTGTGTAAAAAAAGAGAAAAAATATATACATAAACAAGTTAAAACAACAATGCCCAAAAGTTTAAATGAACTGCTTAACTATCTAGCTAAAAATATTGAAATGTGGAAATTAGTGACTAAATCTAAAATATAAAATTCACTATTACAAGGAAAGTACTGATTTCTATGTGTTATAAACATAGATTCTAGAAGCATAGATTATTTGTGAAAAACATGTCTGCCGTAGTAAAGCTATGTTTAGTCGCCAAATTCTTAGAAAAATCGTATTCAAATGTTATGTTTAAGTAACAAAATAATTTCCTCTATATATCATAAATTCTTAGAATTATTTTTCTGTGTTCTAAATACATCAAAATACATTTATATACCTTGTTGGTGTTTACAAGTAACTGATTATTAATGTAAGACAAAAGTCAAAAAACTGAAGTCTAAAAAAATGTTTCTTAAATTCAATTTTTATATAAAAGGCTAACTATATTACAATGTAAAAGAAAAGGCATTTGTAAGAAAAATATGAATAAATTACAAAACACTTTTATCAAATACTTTTTTCACCAGGATAAAAGTGCTATATCTTCTTCGCTCAGAACTCTTTCCATCGTTTTCAAAAACTTCTAAACATTCTCTAATCCAGAAAGAAAGTGTGCTGCCTGTTTTTCATACCCTTTGAAGTTTCATTTTCATCTTTCTCCTTCTATTTATATGAAGTGTGAACTCACTCCAGCTTCAAAATCAAAGAACTTTTCCAAACATTTCAACAAACTTTTCTAATGGAACAATTGTGTGAGCGAGAAATCATAAGAACGAAATGAATACAAAAGATAATAATGTGGGGTATATCCAGTTAAGCCTAACGTGGTGGCAAAAGCTCGATGATTTTATTCCTTCAATCCAATGCAAGCCATCACATTTTATCTTTTTTAGAATTTAGGGGGGGGACAAAAATATTATTTTACTTCGTGATTTTATACTTTCATCTTTACCTTTCAAAAGAAAAGACTTAATTCATGATATGCTGGAGTTTAAAAGTCTTGATGCTGAAAAAAGTTCGGAAAGCTATCCTACGATTTATATAAGACTAAGCAAAGGCTTAAAAATGGTTCACCATTTTCCTTTTGATGTTTCGCGAATTCTAGTGAAAAAGTTAAGAATATCTGCCATATTTTTTATACAACAACAAACAAAAGCGTTTGTTTCATGCAAATTAATCTGCCAAAATATTTCACTTTGTTTCATTTGTACTCATTGCCAGTTAAGTTAGCATTTTTCTTTTAAAAAATTAAACGTTATTTTTAAATTTAATTATATTTTGATAGAATATCTGCTTCACTAACGGCGCAGTCAATAAAATTTAAAATCCCGTATTTATTAGAATCTAAGCCGCACTTTTTTTCCTGTGTTAATGCTATTGGATATGGTGCGGATTCCAATAGAAGGAGGTAAAATTCGTTGGATGGGGGGAATTGTACATGACATGAATGACATGATTCATGTATCTAGTTAAAAGTTATTTTTATACTGTAAAAATAATAAATTATTCACTTTTTATTTGTTCTCATTTGTTTTATTTTCAATTTCATAGATACCGGATATCAATAAACTTTTTGACACTATTTTTTTTTTTTTTCACAAAAACATGAAAAATTTGGGTGTGGCTTAGAATTAATGGTGGCTTAGATTGGAATAAATACGGTGAATAAAAAATATTAAATCTTCAGAAATATAGTAAAAAATTGAAATGAATTTTTATCTTTAAACGATCTCTTCAAATTCGCTGATTTTTTTGAGGCTTAAGATAGCAGAGGCTTACCAATACATAAGTATTAATGATAATTTTGCTTCTTGTAACATTTTTACCGCTAAATTTTATGTAATGAGATCATAAAATTAGTATAATTAACAAATATGAAAATAATTTCAATGTAATATATTTCAACTTCGTACTCTATAGTAACATTTTAATTGTCCTGATGATCCGAAATTTCAGTGTAGTAGTTTCCTTGCAAGTTATAATTAAAATTTAATCAAGTGGTTACCGTTAATTGGCGACTGGTCTTAGCTGTTTGAACTCTGTCTGGTAGGTGGGTTATCGTGGTTTGAGTTAATTAAATTTTCAGTGTAGTTATAGGGAACTTTAATCTATCCTAGAATTCCAAAAGTTACAAAGATAAATCAAACGTTTGATGTATTCAAATATTTCTTCACTAAACATGCTCCAATATGTGTATTTGATCTACTTTGTTTCCTAAACAACTATACACTATAATATTAATTCTAATATTACGATAGGAAAATATGTAAAATTACTCAGATTTTTATTCCTATTTATAACAAGACATTCCCTAAACCAATTGCTTCCAAGCTTACAGTTCCCATGAACCATTTTTAATAACAAAATCTTGTTTATAAGCCTCCAAGTGAACTAACTTTTTATTTCATTACTTAATTGAAACATTAACAATTTTATGTCAGGAATGCTAAATGTTAAAATAAAACAAAAGTATAAATAAACACATCTTGAGATATTTGTAGTATTTATTCAAATTATATCTTTTGCATTAACACTAGAACGTTCGGGATTTCTCTCGATTACCCATAACAGTTAACGGTGTCATTTCGACACCGTGATATAAAATAATTGGTTTAACTTTATAATTGCAATGCTACTGTTCAGTAGGGTTTAGTTTTAAAACTTTGAAATATTATTTCATGTTATTATCATATATTATGACCCTGCATACCATAAAAAGCTGATGTTAACATTATGTTTCGCGAAGCTTGTTGGACCACTGCTGCGACACGTGGTTTTATTGAACGGCAGCTTTTTATAATGATAAATTGCCTTCGTGTCGAAATGACACCAGCAGACGTTATAGGTACATTGAGTTGAAAAATCACTCCTAATTTACCTAGGACCACAAAATTTTTTATGTGTAATCAATAGGATAAATTCTTGAATGCCAAAAAAAATTTCAAATTCCCTGCAAACACTTTTGAAGGAGAGCAAAGTGAACAATATCCGGTGTCCAATAGACACCAAAGGACGTTCTAGTGGTAAATGTGGGAAAATATTGATCTCAATGAGATGAATGAATTAATGCAATTGTTATAATCATAGTAATGGTAAAAATAATACCGTTTTCTGTTTAAAAAAAAACGGTTGTTGCATTCACTTGCCATATAGATATCATTAAAAATTATTGATTCAATACACGATTTTTTTGTAGTGTTTGCAAATTGTTGCATATAGCGTTGAGATTCCTTTATAAATTAAATCGGCAAAGGCGGCTGCGAACGCAATAGACATGACTTCTACCAGGTGGGCGCTTGACATTACTTATATTTCATTCATAAATAAAAAAAATTATTCTAAAATTTTTAATATTTACCTAAATTACTTTCATGCGCGTAAACATAAATTTTTAATTTATTTTAATTTCTGTATTCATGAAAACGGGTTACAAATATTTTACTTCATATTAATCTTTCGCAGACCCCTTAAAGTTTTCCACGCAACCTCAAGTTAATTTTAATTTTCTACAAAGCCCTAAGCAGTCGCAAGTTCCCTAAAGGTCTGTAGAGACTTATGAACCTATGAGAACCTATAGTCTAAATAAAGGACTTTCAATTGCTTTTACTTAATTATGCACAAAAAATATTGCAAACATTTTTATAATGTAATAAGATAAAACAAGAAAAATTTAATTAATGAACTAACTCTTGATTGTAATATTCCTTTAGTTTAAACATAATCTAAAAGGAAGAATCATCAACAAATTAGCTCATTACTGTCATTCTTTATTTTGCAGAAATAACTGTCACATTTTTTTGCACTCTTAATTAGTGCTGAAAAGGAATTAGAAATGTTTAATCTTAACTATATAATTGTAACATTGTACATCATTGTATCTCTCATTATAGTAAGAACTATTAATAGATTTTGCTCCTTCAAATAAACTTTACTACTGTAGAACGTTCGACATTAAATATTAAACCGAAGGTGCTAAATTCTAGGTTGGAGAGAGAGAGAGAGAGATTCCATGCAGTCTCTCTTAGTAAGACAATTTTTTATTGTATTCGGTTAGGTTACTCAAAGACAACTCGCATCATTGGAGAATAATAAGGATAGTTTTTCATTACTACCACATTGTTTCTTCACATGGCCCGTACTTAATACATGTGGTCCGTAGAGGGCGCTTGGTATAGTAAATTACAGTTATTAGGAAAAAAGCGAATACAGTATTAATTTTTTTTTAATTTACATTTTCTCTTTCAATTTTATTTCAGAGCATTAAAACAGGCAAATTTAGATAGTGTCCTAGAATTATGTATTGGCCTGCAACATTGTCTTAAATATAACCGTTTCTCTCTCTTTTATTGCAGTACTGTCTAATTTGACTTTGTGTTGTAATATCTTATTTTTTGCTGCCTAATATTTTGTACTTATAATTATAGTAATCCATGGATTATATATATATATATATATACAGGTGTGCAAAAATTAAGGACGAGGCGGTTTTTTCAATATAACTTTGTACAAAAGCTTTCCAAATCAACACATTTAATACCGTAAGATCCCCAATACGTAAGGACATGTGTAATGTAAGCAACACTTACTAACAGAGAAATAAGAAGGATAAAAAGAAGCTTGATTGAAAAAGTAGCATGGAGCGCAATGCGACTGAAGGCCGAAACATCCCTGTGATGGGTGTCCAGCAAAAAACATCCGGTCTTTAGTAGGGGATATGATCTCCACTGACTGCTAGGCAGGTTTCACAGCGTCTGCCCATGCTGAGAATGAGGGTGTCAATGAGTTGTTGAGGCATTGCTGCCCATTGGTCTTGCAGCGCCAATCGAAGCTCCCGAATCGTTACTGGTGGTAAGGTACGAGCTGCCAAGCGTCAGCCTAGAAAATCCCATACATGCTCGATGGGATTGAGATCCGGAGATCGTTCCGGCTAACCCATACGTTTAATATCCTCACTCTCTAAGAGCTGTTCGGCAGCTACTGTACGAAGACATGGGGCATTGTCGTCCATGAAAATGAACTGCAGACCCATAGCGCCTCTAAAAAGACGCACATATGGAAGAAGAATCTCGTTACAATAACGGGTCCCGTTGACTGAACCTGCGTCGAAGATGTGAAGGTCTGTACGACTACCAAGCATGATGCCTCCCCAAACGAGAAAACCGCGACCTCCATACCTGTCCCTTTCAATGATGTTCGAGGGATGGTTGCGGCTTCCCCACTCTCTCCAGATGAGAATCGCTACTCAAACTGAATCTGCTCTCATCTGTAAAGAGTACTCGTTCCCATTCATTGTCTCTCCAACTCCGGTGTTCCCGGCACCACAGAGAACGCCTTCTCCGATGGTCAGGCGTTAAAGGTACACACCGTACAGGGCGTCATGCAAACAGACCACGACCGTGCAGTCTTCTGGCCACGGTAAAACGCGATATCGGTCGTCCAGTCGCCTGTGTCGTGTATCTAGCGATTACTCCCGCTGTCTGCCGCCTGTTTCTTCTGGCCTGTAATACAATGTACCGGTCATCTGCGGGTGTGGTTCCTCTTGGACGACCACTACTGAACCCCCGGATAGCTGTTCCTGTAATTTAAAATTGTCTCCAAAGTCGTGAAACGATGCTTTGAGCAATTCCGAAATCTGCAGCCACACTTGTCACACTGCGTTCTTCCTCCAACTTCCCAATGATTCGATCTCAGGTAAAAGCATCCAGATGTCGTCTAACAGATTGATTATTCGCCATTTCTCGCTGAGGCAGCAACTCGGTGTGATTTTAACTGCTATACGGCGTGCTATCTCTTTGCTAGAAATACTGATCTTACACCGACAACATGCTTTATACTACTCAGACACTCCCCCATTACGTCTACCTGCATATCTGCGCATGTGCTACCGTACACCACCTTACTTAATCTCCTGATTGGTCTTTCTGTCCGCTCTGTCTCTTCATTCAGCTGATATGCTATATTTTCGACGTCCTTAATTTTTGCACACCAGTGTATGTATGAAAATATATATTCTGATTTATAGTCCTAGAAAATTATATATAACTTTTAAGAAAAAAATTACTCAAATTTTGGTTTTCTTTAAATTTTGTTAATTGCTTTAAGTTGAATTTTAGAAAAATAAATTTTCAATCCGTTGTTAGCTCAGTAACTTATGAGTCGGAAAGAGTTGAAATGGAATTTATTAAATTTTATAATTTTTTTCCATTTTCTATGAAATAGAGAAAATTCAATAAAGATACTACGTTTATTGATTATAAGACTTCTACAGGTAATTGGATGTACTTTATTTTCTGTTATTCAAATAATTTTCCTTGCCATGATATTATCATTTACTTCAAAGGTATTTACCAAATTAATTTTTTAAAAACTTATCTATAGACATTAAAAATATAGCATTTTTAATATCATTCGTTTCTGTTTCAATTTCAACAATGTATTTCGATTACTTCGGAAACTTATTTGATTAATTTTAACAAACTGTCATAGGAGGGCATATGTTTAAATTATATTATTTTTGTGTTATATGATGCTGCACTCTTTAAAGAGGGGTTATATTTACCTTTCATTTATCAAATAAACATCCTTTCCAATCAGATTATTTACTTTTACTTTGGTAATCGAATTAACAATAAAAACTACTTGGAATTTTAGTATCCGGATTTGAATTTCAAACTAAAATGAATAATATGTATTATAAAGAATTTTCTACATTTCTCCAGACATTTACACAGTTCTGTTTTCATCAATTTATAATGCTAAAATTCTACATATTCTATTTTTTCAGTAAATTGTAATAATATCAAATATTTACCTGGGAAGTATGACAAAAAGTGAGAGAAAAGAAATAACTGATAATATGAGTTGAATGAAATAATATAAATTTAAACTAACTTAGCGGTATGGAAAATATTTCAACGTAAAAATTACCAAATATATCAAATATTTTTCAACATTTTACCAAATTGTTAATAAATTTTAAAGATCGAGATATTAAATCAGTATCAGAAAAATTGTAAAAGTTATAATCTTACTATCTTCCTTAAAATAAAGAAAAAAAGATAACTAGTAAATAATTCTAGTATATTAGAATATTATAAATATTTTATGTAACTTGTTGCAAAATGTTTCAAAGAATCAAACTTAATATATATATATAATTAAATTAGATAAAAAATAAATTTCCTATCTAGCACTTAACTCATCTTTCTCAGTTCACATCTTCAAGTTTTAAACTAATCACCCATTTATTTCTTACGAACATATGGCCTAGCCAATAAACATGTCTAATTCCAGATCATTAAATTTAATAGTCCCCATATGTCAGCATTAACTTTCAAGTACAATCATAAAATCCGCGATACTTACCGCATCTGTTTTTCAAGTGTTACCCACTTAACCAACACCGTAGCGTGATTTTTCCTCCCTGCTCTCAGCGTCAGAAAAGATGAAGAAATGATAGAATAAAGTTCTTTAAAATTTAAGTCTGATTCTGACTCGAAACATGTCAGAATTAAAGCCGGTTGGATTTTATCTGTATGCAAATTTCAAATCTTAACTTAAAATTATTCTTAATACAAAATAATCTTAAAATAAAAACGAACACCGACGTCCGTAATAACTGATATGGAGAATTTGATGAAACTTCGACGGCGCTCTACATATCTTTGCTGAAGCCGTATTGCTGGAATTAAAAGGAATGGTACGGAAAAAGAAGAAACTAGCTAGTAAACCCCAAGAAGAAACAGTCTTGACCACCGAACGATATTTCTGACTTTGCTGAAAAGGCCGGCGAGTTTACCATGAATGAACGAATCAACTTTCGAATGGCGAATAAAAAAGGAAGAGAAGCGTGAATCCCCTGTCTGCACGTGAAGAAAGACGGTAGATCCTTCCACCAGAAAAAAAAATATATCTTCTTCTCCGAATGATATTGTGAATTAGTTCTAGTAATACAATGATGGAAGGATTAACATCGGAAAAAATCTTCTTCGCCGAAAATCAGCACGGTAATACTGTGAATTTGACCACCGTCGAATAATAGTGGGGTGCCAGCATTGGGGAAAAATAAATGGATAAATTTTTTTAATGAAATAAAGTGATAACAACATCTGACCGTTCATCAAGGGTTTCTACCGCTGTGAAGTGGAGGTCAGTTAAATTATATATTTCCAATTTTAGTAACATTGAAGTAGCTGAGTTTTGCTGAACAGAACCTTACGAATAAGAATAATATATATTTAATTTTTATAATATAGTTGTGTTAAATGAGATATTTTCTTTATATTTTAATTGAGAAAACAAAGTGTATAGATTTTGTCGTACAAAATTTTGATAAATTTTAATATACTTCTCATAATTTTATCTTAAGATGTCGAATGAGCTAACAGCTATGATATATATTGGTGTTTTAAAGTTTTTGAAAGATAAACATTAAGTTTTTAGAAAAATGACTAATGTACTAATTCTAGTGATATTGATTTTTATAGGAAAGAAAAGTAAAGTCACGTTGTATTCTTTTTTCTCCAATGAACTTTATTGTTTTTTTAATTATTTTATTCAACAGTAATCTTATTGCATTTAATTTTTTTTTCATTTTGAAATTATGTGTTTTGATATACTGGCCCTATATCAAGATTCTCTATTTCTCGAAAAATAATAATTTTCCTTACCTAAAATTAAAATTAATTTAATAACTTGAAGGTTATTTTTGGATATTATACAGTGGATATAAGGGAGAATACAATCATTATAATTCTGTACATGTTTTGACACATTAGGACAAACGTGTTTAGTTTCATACGTACACCTCTTTTGTTTCTTATCAGCATCCCTGAACATCTGTGAGTTGATCACGCAGATTTCTCAGAGAGATGTGTTCAAAATTAAGTAATGTGATACAGTTTATATTTTTGTGAATGTGTGATGTAAGAGAAAAAATTTTGTCTATGAAACGAATATTTAGAAGGTTACGGAACGATTTTAAATATCGTATACGATGTTGTTAAGTTACAGTGAACATTGAGAAAATTTTCATAAATACTAAAGGTCATTATTGAAGTGAGTCCTATTTCCGACTCAAAATTAAAGAAAAGAGCTCTTATATTCTTATATTCTTTTTTATTGTTATAACTCTTATATTATTTTATTCATATATTCTTATAATTTTTATATCTTTATATTTTATAACGCATATGAAATAAAATATTGTTTATTGTGTTGAATAGTGCATATACAGAGTGTTTTTTTTCCATGTATAGAAGTTTAAGTTGCCATTACTTTCCAAGATGGCGACCGATTTAACAGCTGTCAAGTGATTTATTCTCAGTTTGGTTTGGCAATTCATCAAAACGGTCAACAAGCAAGGCGTAGATTCGTCGAATGTGCCCAAAACGAGATTGCCGTTGTTCCCGATTTTCATAAGCGAATTTTGTTTAGCGATGAAGCGCACTTCTGGTTGAATGGCTACATCAACAAACAAAACTGCCGCATTTGGAGTGAAGCTAATCCACAAGTGTATGTCGAAACACCGTTACATCCAGAAAAACTGACTGTTTGGCGCACTTTATGGGCTGGTGGAATCCTTCTTCAAAAACGATGAAGGCCACAACGTTACAGTCAATGGTGATCGGTATAGAGCCATGATTACTAACTTTTTTATTCCTGAATTGAACAATCATGATTTCCAGGAGCTGTGGTTCCAACAAGACGGCGCAACATGCCACACAGCTCGTGCCCACAATCGATTTATTGAAAAACACGTTTGGTGACCGCCTAATTTCACGTTTTGGACCTGTGAATTGGCCTCCAAGATCTTGTGATTAAACACCGCTAGACTATTTTCTGTGGGGCTATGTAAAGTCATTGGTCTATGCGGATAAGCCACAAACGCTTGACCATTTGGAAGACAACATTCGCCGTGTTATTGCCGATATACGGCCACAACTGTTGGAAAAAGTCATCGAAAATTGGACGTCCAGATTGGACTACATCCGAGCCAGCTATGGCAGTCATATGCCAAAAATCATATTTAAACTGTAATACCATAAGATTATCTTTCGAATAAAAAAAATTCATGTCAATCGAATAATACATCGTGGTTTTATTGCAATTTAAAGTTCCATACCTCTAAAAAAAACCCCTTTATTATTAATTTAATTTTATTAGTGTATATTTTTTTATTTTTTTAAAGAATGTATTTCATGTATGCAAAATTTGTGTAACAGTATAAGGTATTACTTCGATGGCGCCAGAGTAGATTTTTATACAAAATTATTATTTTAACATGTGTATGATATCATGCATTTGAATCAAAAACCGGAAGAAAACGTTATTTTTGTCAGAATGAAATTCGAAACTGAACTGAAAAAACATCGGTTTCATTCTGCTCCATACATCTTAAGTCATTTTGTTACAGTAAACAACTTATCAACATTTTCTAATTTAACATCAACCATATGATTATCATCATTACATGCCAAACCCATAGTTAATTTTTTTGCTGTGTTATAATTATATTTTTAGTTCAATTAATGATATACGTAAAATAAAATTATTCGTTTAAAACTAAACCGATATATTTTTTAGTTGAACTGGAACGAAAATAATTACAGTTCAAAGCCCTGTTTCATATCGGGATACATCGCAAGACATCATGAATTGATAATTATATCTAAGCATTAAGCTTTCGGCTGCCCTTCCAAATATTTTTATAGCCCTCATGTCTTGATTTAAATATGATATGACTTAAATTTATAAACACGGAAATGCGTTTACCTCATAAATCCCTTTAGGATCCTTGGAAGATTATTTCCACAAAACCCGCAATTAGTAGCTCTCTAATAAAGGAAAGCAACAACCTGTCAAACATAAGGTTTGTGTCGAAAAATTCAAAAATAGTAATTTTTCTTATCGATAATAACCCTACACCTCTAAGGTATGATTTCTGTAGGGAACTAGGGAATCTACTCTACAGAAGAAACACCCAATCTAAATTTAAAGTACACATAATGCCTGTAGCAATCCCACAAATTATTTCAGGAGTCAATTTCTGCAGAGTGAGTGAGTGAATATTAGTTTTTCAGCTATACGACGGCTTTGGCGGTAGACCTCATAGTTTTGAACTATGATCAAGTGGCGAGGATAACACCTGATTTGGCACACCTTCTTATTTCCACACCACAGCAATGGGGGAACATTTCAGCCTCGATATATTCAACGTGCACTAGCCCACTCTGCACGACGATGGCAGTAGTACTAGGCTCGAACTCATGACACGGCATCCACGAGTCTATTACATTGACCGCGGCCATATCGATTTCCGCAAATCCCTTCTTTAGTGGATCTGTATTCAAATAATATATACTTATATATGCCAGTGGCATTTTAACAATTCTAGAAAACTCATAAATTGTGAAGTAATAAGTTAATCGAACACATCGATCTAACTATATCTATCTATGTCTATTAATAAATATCTACCTATATGTATGTGTTTATGTATTTAGTATTAAAGTATATCACTCTTTGAATATCTATAATTTAAAATAAAATATAAAAGAAAGAAAAAATTAATTCGACAACTTAACATTGCTACAGTAATATGTAAGCAAGTTCTCTTCGAAAAAAAGTCAAGACCGATGAGTTAAACAATATTTCAAGGAGTAATTTTTTCTCTTTATCTTCCCATATTATTCTGCAGAGATAAATTTTAAAGAGAAATACAGTTAAATTTATTGTGAAAAACTTAAGATCTGAACATTTTTAACATTTCTAAAATTATCAAAAATAAATCTACATATCTTACTGAATAGAATTTACAGTACTGAATATTCTGAATTTTGTGGCTAGTTCAGAAATAAAATCCTAAATGATTTTAAAACTTTACAGTTTAAGAGCTTTTGATAGAAGTAGAATTCTTAAGCACCTAAAAGCATTTCTTGCAATGATCTGAAATTTTATATTTAAACTTTCTGAAATAGAAATATTTGACTTACTAAACTAAACCGAATGTTTTAAGTCTGTTGAAAAAGATTTTGCAGCCACAATTTTCTTGAATGTCTGAAACCTGCCTATTTAAAAAGACCTGAATCCCAAAGGCAATTAAAATTCTATGCGAAAAAACACAGTTTATAGCTAGAATTGTCTTCCAGACTTTCGAATAACATTAATTGGCTTCTTTTTTCCCAAAGAATATTTCATTTTACTTTTATTACTTTTATTCAGTAAAAGAAGAAAAAAAGCAAGTGTGAAAACACAACTTAAGATTAATCACTTCTATTTCTCGAAGTGTATTAATATTACGAAATACTTTTATAAATTTATCCAACCAAAGTAGAAATGCATGTCAGAAAAAAATATACTTTTCTACCGTCTCTTGAGTCCTACTTATTCTTTATATTTCGAGAAAATTTGCAGCTTCTTTTCTTCAAATAGCTCACGCTGCATTCTAAGGGAAAAAAAAAGTTTAAAATTTTCTTTTTTGTTTTTTGGTGTTTAAGGCCTTTGAAAACGCAAATTCATTTTCTACAATTCGATTTCATTTCCTTTGGCTCGAATGATACTTTAATATACTTTTTATCTACTTTCTGATATATTTTTTTATGTGCGGTACATTATTTTCTGGCAATATTAGCTTCTCTTCCCACTCCTCAAACTAACGGCATGCTACTTTCTCCAGTTTGTGTGTGTATGTGTGTGTGTGTGATTAAAAAAATATTTCTCCTATTTTATTTTCAGTTTCCACGATACACAATACATAGTTTTTCAACTGAATGCTTGCATCTTAGTCAAAATTTGGAAAATGTTTGAAAAAACAGAGCACTGAAAATCATTTATAAGATAAATTTGCGAAGATTTACATTGCTGTATTTTTTGTATAGTTTTTTTTTTTAAATTAGTAGTTAGGACTGAAAAAAAAATCTTTCAAATGGGGCTGTGGATTGGTAATTGCCATACAGACTAAGTTCATCCCCCGAGAACTGCTATCCCTTTCTAATCTTGCACCATATAGGTGGATACCAAATGCCACAATGCAGTTTTGACGCTTAGATTCATCTCGAAAAGGCGGCATCTGAACTCTGACAATGCAAAATTGTAACATAAATTTAATTTATTTCAAGAAAAACAATTTAACATTTATTTAACATGCTGCATAATCATGCGACATAGACGCTGTCGAGATTTGCATCATGGAAATCCACCGACTTTGGGCCGGAGTTGAGTGAGTAAGTGAATATTAACGTCGTACTGTTTAGCTACATGTTGGCTTTTGGCAACAGACCTCACAATTTTGAATCATGGTCAAGTGACGACGATGATATCTCAGCTGGCAGGCCCCCCTCTCTCTCATAACTACTACAGCAGACCAACGGCAGGACGTTTGAGCTCTCGACAGATTTAACGTGCATCGCACCCTTCACGGTGGGTTTTTAGTGGTACTGGGATCGAACTCGTGATACGCAAGCCACGATCCGATGCCTTGATCACTACGATACTGCGGCCACTAAGGACAGGATTGAACCTGCATTGTTTGGGGATCAAGGCCAGTGTCTGAATAGGTGAGATACCCAGCCGGTATTGAAAAATGAGTTGGCTCATTTTAAATTATCTGTATCTAAGAAGTGTAAATGTATTGTTGTGGAAATATTGTGAGATAAAATGTGCATTTGTTGAAAAATAAATTTAACTCAAGATAAATTGTTGAATGGAATAAAACAAGAAGCATTATTTTCATAAAAATAAAAAAGTAAAGAACTTGATTGGGATTATATTTGTTGATTTAGATAAGTGAATTTTTTTCCTTAGATATTTATATATGAAGCCGAGTACACATTATTCAGTTTGCTTAGAACTTTTTACTAACTAATTCTTCCAACTTTTATTTTATGTTTTGAAAGTCATTATATGATGGATATAAGGGAAATCAAATATGTTATGGAAAATTAAGAGTACCTAAACATAAATCGTATTGATTACAAATTTGAACGTATTGAATTCTCTAAAGAAATAAGAGGGGACCATTACATTTCTTTTTTACGGACTAAATTTTTATCTGCATTGCATAAACTCAGAAATGGAATTTATGGAAATGAGGCAAGAGAGGCTTAAAAGTATATCTTAACTTCCCCTATATTACATTTCAGGTTTTGAACTTGCATTCAAATATATATACATTAAAACATCATTAAAACGTTTTAATTTCTGTTTCAGATGATTGTTTTAGATCATCGTCAAATGATGTAGAATAAATAATTTTCAGTAAAGAATTATCTTTTTTTAGAAATGCCATACACATACATTCTAATAGTAAAAAATCATATTTAAATATGATTTGATAAGCAATTCATTTGTTTTTTGACATGAATATTCAATATTTCTTTGTACACTTAAATAAAGTTCTAATGGAAATAGAAACTTATTTGATATCGGAGCGCTATGCGCAAGCGACAAGAAAACGCGCCAAGCAGCACTTGCATTCAAGTTGCATGGAATCCAAGATGGCGGCTTAGATGTAGCAAATTATCAGGAAAATAATTTTAGAAAACTGCCTTTTTCTCGTCGAAAGGTTTTGAAATGCTGAAACAGCCTGGAATTTAAATGAAAGAAAAAGAATTAAATAATTAAATACTTACTTTTTTGTGGAGAACAGCACTGAAAATGAGGAATAACAGAATTGAAACAAAATAGAATATGAGGAATTTAGAAATGCTGAAGAATGAAGTAAAAACAAAGAATTACAAATGATTGTTTAAAAAGATAAAATTAAAAAATAATTAAATAAAAACTAATATTTTTTTAAATCGAAAAAAAATTACAAAACAAAATATTCATTTTTAGATCACTTGCACATTTGTCACATTTTATGATGGCTATAATCAGTGAAGTCTTAGTTAAAAAAAGAGAAAAAAAAGTTATTGCTTTTTGAAAGCAACGTGGGCCAAAAGTGAGAATTTGGTACTGAACCTTAAAATTAAAATCACACATCCCTAATAATATTTTAAAAAATCATTCTGGTACTCACCTATAATATCAGAAATATCCGTATTTGAACCGTATAAACTACAATAGAAGACTAAAGCAGAAGCTTGGAGAAAAATGCAATGAAATTGGTTAATTTTTTAAGAAGATCGAATTAAAATCGTCTGAAATTAATAGGGTTACATGGAATAAACAAAAATTAACTTTTATATCGGCAATCATCATGGTAATCAAATTACCACTCCATAAATACACTCGATAACAAAAAAATGACGCACCAAGAAGGAGTTGCCCGATTGTCATGAAATATCAATGCAAATACACTTGAACCGAACATGCAAATGATTGAAGTTTGGTATCCAATGAATGAATAGCGGGAGCTACAGAGCATCGGAACTAACTTTGCATTCAGAAAAAGTTTATAAGAAAAGATTCTCAATCTAATTTCAAAATTTTTGTTGCATTGTGATTTAGGATACCTTTCAACGACTGAAAAAATGTCCTGCCGCAGGATTCGAGCTCAACTGTTAGAGTTTGAAAAGGTCGTATCATTGGATTGAATAAGGCAGGTTGGTCAAATCGGAGAATCGCTCGTCCTATGGGTGGACAGTGGCATATTGCAGCGTTAGGATGGCAGTGGTCAACCTATGGCCATAACAGATCGAGAAGACATATTTATTGACGGATCAGCTATCACAGCGTCTGAGTCATTGTTATCAATCATCAGACGTGTGACTCGTACACGAGTGTCCCTCATGACCATTCACAGGCGGCTGATAGAGCGAAATTTAAGCTCATACCGACAACTGCACCTCCCGCCATTGACGCCTGTACACTCTCGAGCTAGATTACAGTCGTGCTTGGCTCTATCAGGTTGGAATCATCCTGACTATGGATGTATAGTGTTTAGCGACGAAACCCGCTTCCAACTGTAACCTGACGATCATCGAAAACGTGTCTGGAGACGTACAGGGCAGCGTGTCGATCCTGCTTTCACTATGGCACACCACACAAGCCCTCAATTGGGATCTATAATCTGGGGATGCCATTTCTTTTGACAGCCGGCCATATATGGTTGTCATTAGAGACACTCTTACACCACAGCGGTACGTCGACGATATTCTGAGAACTGTTTTGCTACCGCTTCTTTTACAGTAACCTGGCATTTTTTAGCAAGATAATGCCAGACCGCATACTATATGTGTTGCTATGAACTATCTTATAGCTTGTCAAACAATTTATTGGCCAGCCAGATCTCTCTCCAAACGAGCATATTTTGGACCTGATAGGAAGGCGATTGCATCTACTAAAGAATGTTGATGCTCTGACCCAACAATTGGAGTAAATTTGGCTAGAAATAACGCAAAAGACCATCATGGTGCTTTATCACTCTATGCCACGTCTTGTAGCAGCTTGCACCCAAGCTAGTTGGGTCAACACCATATTAAGCTCGTTACTTTGTAACTATATAACTCTGAAATAAATAATTCAATTTTTCTGGAATTTTAATTATTTACTATTCTGCACATAATCTTTCTTTCGGCCAACTTTTGTGTGTATCGGACAACTCGTTATTGGTGCGTTGTTTTCAGTTATAGAGTGTCTATCAAGATAATCATATTGTAATGCTACCGTCAATCTTAAAAAAAAACGTATCTTGGCACGTAGCTCTCCGATATCAAATTAGTATCTTAAAATAACTCAAAATAAAAGTACTTATTTTATTGTCTTGAAAATGATGCAAATTTTCATGCATCTTATATAGTGAAGACAGTATTTTTATTTCAATCCAGAAGACCCTTTTCAAAAGAAATAGAAAGCATTTTTAAAAAAAGTATATTTCCTCAGAGCTCTGTGTCATTTTCTTACATTCAAAGTATCCAATGTTTTCTTTTATGTAATAGTTAATGTTTTTTTCATTTAAAAATTATTATTTGACTTTTTTTTTATTTAATGTTTATTTTTATTTAATTTTTTAGATTTAAAATACATAACACTTTTTTCAGTGTATGTTAAACATGATCACAAAATTTTCCGAATGTCTTAAAACATTAAATACAATAAAACAACTGGCAATGCAAATCAAATGTGAGAGAGAGAAATACCTGGAATTTTAATTTAAACAATAATCAGCTATTATCAAGTACTTGGACATTTCCAGTCAGAATTACGAAAGAAAATGACAAACTAAGGTAAATTAAATTACTTTTAAATGCATGATGAAACCCAGTTTCCCGAATGTATTCCAACCACATGTGCTGAAATAAAAGAGTGAAAATAACTAAAATTTATCCAGTACTCAGACATAACTTTGACAGTTCCTTTTGAATTATGTATAAGCTTCGTCTGAGTCCTGTCTCCTCTGTGGGATAAGCTAAAAATATCTGATCGTGGCATCTGTTCCGTAATCCAATGCATTATTCTAGTAAATTTGTTGTAAAATATTAAACCTTTGTATAATGCATTATTGCACATTTTTTACTGTAATCGATTTTATTGATAATTCAAACAAGAAATGTAAGGAGGAATATATTTAAAAATCATAATGTTTTGATATATTCTGTGTAACGTCATTAAAAGTATTATATAGTTATATTTTTATATTTTCTAGCGAATTGTAATCATCATGGATCGCTTAGATCTGGAATAGCTTCTAAATTGTGGGATGTCGACAAAACTGTATGTGACATATCGTTTAATATTATTTAATATTTTGTTCTATTTCAAATGCTTAACTCCTTGTACTTTATTTTCAGGAGGATGCTACGAATATTTGTGATAATCGCTTAGTAAATTACGTTTTTAAAATTCATTAATGCTTGCAATGGGTTATCCTCGCGCATCATCTTCTAATCCTCTTTGAGAAATACTGTCCAGACATTAGTAGATTGGAAAACCTCTTTCTTTAAAGGAACCGTGTTTTATGTAAATCAATGCCACTATTTAAAGTCAAGTGAATAGAGTCAGTGACGAAGTGAGAAGTTGTAGTTAGAATACAGAAGAATTATTTATAAATCGACGTGGTTCCTTAAAAAATACAATTAGACGGCTCGTATGGCAGCATCCGAGTAACTCCATTAATTGATAAGTACTACTTTTAATTATATGTATTCAAAGTAGTTTAAATCTGATTTGTTCCACGTAGTGTTAAAGTAAAGATTGTTAAGATTTGATTGAATGTATAGAAATAAAATTGTTGCTTGTTTTAAAAGGGCTCTTGCTTTTACTACCCCCACACAAATACGTGCGCGGTGTAGTTTGTTATATACTTATTATTACTTTTTTTGAAACAATTTGATTTAAAGTTGTTACAGAAAGTAGGTATAATAATGCAAACAAAATTATTACTAAAAATTGAGATTTCGCAGTCACTTAGTGTCTGAATTTCATTATAAGTTTAAAATATTAGAAACTATTTACATATTTTAAATGACAAACCAGTAATTTCATTTTGAAATTAACATTTTATTTACTTTCCTGCTTCTTTAACAAGGACGGATAAAATGTATGGTGTGGTTTACATAGAAGATTGACACAGAAAAAAATAAATTATCTTTAGACAATGTCTTCCTTCTTTCTTATGTGTCGGATTGAAAATAGACACAAATTAATATCAACTATGTTTTATCTACTATTGCTATGATATGTGTAAGCGAATAAATGATACTTATGTAAAATTACAGCAAAACATACCCCGTAGCAAAAATAAAATTCATATTGGTAATTAACAGCTCATTCAGTTGTTGAACCTTTGTCACATTGCATTAGTACATGAAATTAAATAAAAATCTCACATTCTTAAGATAAAGAACCAAGTTAAAATTTTACTTAACTAAGGAATATTTTTTTTTGTAATACAAGGATGGAGAAAGAGAAAACGTATGCATTTAAACAGCAATTATTTTTATAAATTGTATAATATTTCTGGATATTAAGTGCGTGTAAAGTCGATACCAAGGATTGTAAATTGAGAATGTAATGACAGATTACTGGTAGGATTTAAACAAACACCATATTTGATTCAATATGCAAAAAGTGACACTACGCGAAAGCAACTTTGTTAGAAATCTTTAGAGAATTATGTTATTAATATTTATTATTTAACCTGACGAATCTCTGGAAAATGATGTTCTACTTATTAACCACGGCACAAGTAAATCCTTCATTCATGGTCAATTATTTAATAAAAAAACATAAGCAAGAAATTGATATGGATTTTGAGATATTTGCAACATGCAGATTATTCTAGTGCAAGGCTACATTGTGAAAGTGGTGGGCTTCACCTTTTTAAGAGAATTGCATTTATTAATTAAATTTGCATATCAGAAAAGGTACGAATTGCAACAAAAAAATAAACAAATACGAGTTATATATGTAAAAAATGGTAGTTTTATTCAACTTATTGTGCTAAATTCCTATATTTTGATTTTATAATTCATTTGCGACAAGCGTACACTCTACATTTTTTTTAAAATCTATAGTGAGGCTGCTCGTTGAAATTCTCATTACAGCCTGCAAGTTAATGTCATCCAACTTGCAGCGATATCCATTATTGTTGACATCCACATAAAAAAAAAACTACATGTTGAAAATATACATGTTGACCAAAATATATCGAACATTTTCTATTTGACAGCCCTGGCTGGCTAAGATCTGAGGCACGCATGAAATATAGAATTTTTTTTCTCAATATAATGTATGTTTCTTCAGATATATAATTATAAATACAGTGGTATACTTTTATAAAGCGAAAACGCTTAAGACGAAATGTCTTTTAACACGACGTAATACAATGTTCTCCGAAAAACTATCTATGTTCATGCATTTATTTTCTCTTAACAAGAAAATACAATAACTTAACCGCAAAAAATTGTTTTCTGAGAATGAACAAAATACGGAAAACACCAGCCGAATATAGGGCTATTCTATTGTATTATTGAAAGAATCAATTACAGTAGGTTTTGATAACGCGCGCGCGTTTGTACTGCCCCAATTATGGCAGACATTTCGGAATTTGTTAAAAGCTTATAAAATATTATTGATACAGATTCTGACGAATAAAATGAAACGAATAATACAGCTCAGATAATGTTTACATATCGTCTGAAATGAGAAACGGCATGAAAATAATGCATAACTTTCCAGATGCACATTCCAATGGTGAAATGAATATCAAAATTAACGATGTTGAACAATTTTTTACAATTTGAGGCTAAAAAAAAGAATGCAAATAAAAATATAAAATCATTTTTCAAAAACTCATTAAATGTTTTGCTTTTTTTTAAAAAAATTAAAGTTTTGCATAACATTTCTTTAAGTTCCTGTGAATGTTTTGTTTTATTGATTTTTTAAACACATGCATATATACGTATCTCTGTAAATAAACTGTTCACACTTATTTATATAGTTTCTGTTACATCTGTTTACTCTTATCTATGTTTTGTTGAAATGTGTTTCTTTTACAATATCCTTTTACACGAAATTCTTTAATATGAAAAAAAAATTCAATCTCTTCAGTCTCGAGTTAAGCGATTTTAATTGCAATTTAAATTTTGCATTGAAGAATATTTTGAAGTAAACTTAACTAACTGGTAGTTAATTACTTCCTTATACCCCCAGTACGAAATATAAGCAATAAAATAAACCCAATTTTCTAATTAGCATTAAAAATTGTACATTGTGAATGTGAAACATTTTTTTAAAGAACCAATAATTATACGCTGCTAGGTTAACAATTAAACGAGAAAGAAACTTCTAACTAAATCGCATGTCGATCTACCTACCATACAGCATGTAATGTATTTGGAAGTCATTACAAAACCAACGCTTCAAAACAAGTCTAACACAATCTTTTTCCATTTATCACTTGGAGGAATTTTCCGGAGTTACTGTCACGATGAGAGTAGCAATTGAGTTAATCTTCCGCACCCCACAAAATCCACTAATCGTTCCAATCATAGCAAACTTGCAATCGCTTCTTCTCGATATTTTGGTATTTTTACTGGATCCTCTTCTCTGTCTTACGTATTTCTTTCTCGCTATATATTTGCTTTTTAATTCCGTATCAGATATCGCGATATCAGGTAGCAGTATCATAATGATTCTCAGCTGTAACGGCTGTTGCGTAGGAGAGGTGGGAGAATAGAAAGGTTTTGGTGCCACGTGATCTCAAGTGTTGGCGACAGATGGCGCTGTCAATCGCCTTAATTCACCTTCTATCTTCTTTTTAAGTGAAATGAAACGAGAAGTTAAAAGTAAATAGAAGATATAGAAATGTAACACAAAGGCTCAATTTTTATTTAACTTAGAACTTAACTTAAATGCTTCTAAATATTCTTTTTATTTGAAAAATAAATGGGAGAGAAAACACTTGAAAGGATTAAATTACTTTCTTTAATGCCTGAAATTTAATACTTTTTTTTTTTAGTTTTTCAGGTTTTTATTTTCTGAAACTCTGTATTTTAACAAAAAGGGTATTCAAAAAGATACATTTTACAACATTGTGTTCACATTCACTTTTCATTTAAGTTAGTTTTTTAGTAATGAGTAAGAATGTAATGAAGTGCTCTAATGTAAAAAAGATAAAAAATCGATCATTACTTGAATACTTCATTCCAAGCATTGATTCTCTATACTTTAATTTAAAGTATAGCTGTGTGAATCCTACAATTCTTAGAATAAAATTAGAAGTGATAAAATATTTTTCTATCGAATGTAAAATACGTTTAATGCAATTTTTTGGTAATATTTATAATCTTAGAAACGATGTCACATAAATATTCTAAATTTATTTATATATTTAAATAAACCTATATAAGTTGCTTATGAAATTCTGACTATTATATAAATGTAAGATTTTAATTTATTATTCTAATTAACGCGTGATTTTGCAGTTATCATTAATTTTATAGTATAGTAATAAGAAATTCGATGCGTAATTCACTGGCATAGCTAGTGAATGGGCACCGTATCAAAACTCCCTCGATGCCCTTTCTTTTCATAAACGAAAGCTCTGCTAGTGGTACTAGTTTACATATGTTGAGCCCTTGTAGTTTGGGGGCCTCATTGATTCGGCGGTAGCTACGCTCCTGCCGTAAATTTAACATATTTCTAGATGTTGAATGTTTAGCTCTAGATTCATAAAATATTCTTATTTTCTTAGGGCAAGTTTCATATCTCTTAATTATAAAAAGTGGCAGGATTTGAATATATTAAAGGGGACCGAATGTTTATTGACGTAGCGCTATAAAGCAATACGAAGGTTATGTGTCGGGCTCACGCGTCTTTTCATTAACATGTCCTTTGGATTCTTTGGGGCCACAATTAATGACAACTCTTTACCAACCAATCCCAGGAAGTGGAGCGTGAAGGAAAGATGCAAATTAGGAAGCTTTTAAATATTAGAAGTTAGAGTAAGCTGGGTGGCAATTCGGGGAATGTTAAGATAATCAATGAGTCAAGCGTGAAGAGGTTTGAGGAAGATTAAGTGACAGCTAACAGTAGTTATTCGTGACAGAGTGCCATTAGATCAAGATGCATACCATTGCCCTCCAGTAAATCCGCAACTTCCAGTAGGGTTAGATTGATCGGTCGACATTAAGGTAGGAGTGACTATTTAATATTAGGATCTGTGTTAGTATTGGAATTGAGTTTAGGCGAGTTAGGTATTGATAGTGGTCCGGGGGTTACGTTATTTCGGAAATATATATATATTGTAAGTTTAGCCACCGTAGATTATCTCACATATATATATATATCATTATTATCTAATATGTTAGATGTTTAAGTTTTAAGATCTTAATAAAGTCAAATCAAGATCATGGCAGAGTCTAGTTCTTCTGTTATTCCTACACCTCTAGCTCACGCTGATAATCAAGGAGAAGGGCACTCGAGGGGGGGCACCCTTACAGCTCTAAGTGACGAACCTCGTAATTTTGAACAAAGTTCAATTGCGAAAGGCGAATCTGAAGCTAGAACATCCTATTCCAAACGTTCACACCAGACCAAATGAAGGTCTTTGGACCATTTCAGATTTAGTGCGCATCCGCCCCTCTACATAGAGTATCTTCAGTGGTACAATAGCTCGAAATCACGAAACGCCAACCACGAGTTTGTGTCCATGACCACTAGACTATCACAACCATTTAAATGAATTTAACGCTTGTATAAATTATGTATATAAATCTATTATATAAATATAAAATTTCAATGTATTATTCAAAGTCACATGGTTTAGTAGTTATCAACACTTCAGGTATTGGTTTGTAGATGTAACAGTTTTCCCCCCAAGATGTGGAATGTTTATACCTAGAATTACCAAGTTAATACCTTATTCTTTTAATGACAATTACTAAATGATTAAAAAAATATCAATATTTAAGGGCTCACAGGACCCCTAACAGCTCTCTGTGAACACGAAAAAAAAACTTATTCTTCAAACTAATGTAACTTAGCAATAAAACAAAACAAAAATTTGATATTTTTACCACATCATAATCATATATATTTACAACATTCCTTTAAAAAATTTTAATAATTTGAGAAATAATTAAAAGAGTTATAAATAAATAAAAATTGGACAATTTTTCAAAATTATAAAAATCAGTATCTTACACCGCGCAGGATTCTGAAGTACAAAATTGATCAAAGTTAATTTTTTACTTGGTATAAAAATATTCACTTCAGAAGTTATGCAAACATTTAAGAAATTTAGAGGGGAAAAAATAAATACAATTATAAGGAAAATTTTAAAAATTTAAGAAAACAATTAAAATTCAAATAAAAAAAATCTATTATTTTTTTTTTTTTTGAAAATTGAGGTATAAGTTATAAAGAGTCTTGTTTTGAACACGTGTATAAAATTTCAAATTGATATCATAAATAGTTTCTGAGAAATCCTGCGAGGAAGCTAAAATTGTTTGTTTTGCGAAAAATGAAGTTAACGATAAGACAGAGATAAGTAGTGAAATTTAAATGAAAACCCTGTTTCTCAATAACTCAGGAAGTTTTCACAGTATCAAAACAATTTTGGTACCGAAATACACAGAAATATATTGAAGCTTTAAAATATATTTTATTCAAAAAATTGAAACATTTGCGATTTTAAGAGTCCTGTGAGGACTTAAATGCAAGAAATATCATGCGTAAATTTTTCATAATGTTTTAATAAATATTACTATTCTTTTCTTGATTTTGCTTAGCAGATCTAAAATTTAAATTGCTAATTATAATCACGTAAATTGCTTGCATATATTGGTATATGAGAAGCATGCTAACAATACAACACATGTAGAAAATTGACACTAACTGTAGAACAGTCAATATTTAGTTGAATTTTACCACGAAAATCATTTTCCACTTATTGACAAATCTCAATCGAAAAGTTTAAATAAATCTTCAATAGGGGGAATGAAACAAATATTTAATAAATGTCTAGAGCGTTATTGAGGTAATTTCCTGATCCAATTATCCATGTCAATGAAAGAATATTTAATCTTTGTAAGTCTAACGAAATAATTATTAATTTTAAGCAATTATTATTTACATCTATAATTTTTTTCACGCATGTAGAATTAACGATAAAATTTCATTGGATACTTTGATTATCTAGTTCTTTTGTTTGAATCAATAATTCTTGGTCGAAAGTTAAGAAACTGCAGTTGAAACTTAATTGTAAAATAATTAAGAGTAATGCATGTACGAGTATACTATGGATTCAAAACAATTGAATAATTCATACAATGAATAACTTTTGATTTTATTTCAGATTAAGAAAAAAATATTTTTGGTGAATATTTCAGAGCCCTATTGTAAAAAATAGTGAGCAGATTATAATTTTATTATAAGGCAGTTAAAAAATATGTATGCAAGTAGGTGCAATGCCAATAAAGAAAAAAAACATAGTTAAAATTAAATCGTGACTTTTTCTAATTAAGGTAATGAAAACTGATATAATGAAATAGTATTAAATATATTGAAAAATGGATAGAGTAAATATATTGAAAAATGCATAGAGTAAATATATTGAAAAATGCATAGAGTAAATATATTGAAAAATGCATAGAGTAAATATATTGAAAATACATAGAGTAAATATATACACACAGTTGTTAGAAATATTCTCATTAATTTTTATTAATTCGAATTAAAATAATAACAAAAAACGGAATACAGTTTCCCTCCTCAAAAGGCAATATATAGAAAAATAAAACAAACACAAAATAAAAAAATGCAAAACAATCTTCTAAACTTCGTAATAAATTAACACGAAATTTTCGAGAAAAAAATATTTTAATTTGAGAAAAGTGTATAAAAAACATTTTATCAGCCATTACTGGCTGATAAAATAAAAAAAAGGGTAAAAACAAAGTAAAAAAGTGTTTTGATTGATTATTTATATGCAACAAAATAAAAACTGTCTTTGATATATATATATATATATATATATATATATATATATATATATATATATATATATATATATATCAAAGACAGTTTTTATTTTGTTTATATATATATATATATATATATATATTAAAGACAGTTTATATATATGATATATATATATATTTTAATATATGATCTGAAACCGTTTTAATTATGTTCGTTAAAAAATTGAAAATTAATAAGAAAAAATATATATAATGACATTGAAGAATACAGTAAAAAGTTTTAAACTAAAACATATTTTTCCAAACATTATAATTAAAGGAAGAAATATCCCGAAGCTATTCATCAAGGAAGCATTCTCGAATTTCAACGCACACTTACACATACAGCTTAATTAATTATATCTGAGAGTGTAGACGTGTTGCACACATGAACGAAATGTAAATTCTTTATTAAACCCCATTTTCTTCCAAACAAATTTTTTAAACGTTTGAATTGTCTATCAATCATTTTAATAGATGCTTATTGACCTTATCTGATGTAGCTATTAACTTCTTTCAAACTTGTTGCCACATCTAAAATTTAAAAAAAATGCTACTTAATAAAAAGGAATAGTCTGTTAATGTAATAAAAGTTGCCTTAGAGGAGCTCAAAAATTACACTTATATCCTATTTTTAAAAAAGGTGTGTATTACATTCCCTTACAATATTATACATAATATTATTTAATTTAATATTATTAATCATTGGAAATTTAATAGATTATTGAAGGATTCATTAATCCCGATTTCTTTAACAATTCATTAGAATTTAATCAGAAAATTTGCTTAAGATTACTATCACTAATATATTTTTCGAAAATTAGCGTGTTTTTCGCGCATAAGACAATCCACGTATCAACAAACATATTAAGGTATATAATTTACACAAAATTCGTAATCTGTATTTAAGAAGAAATTGAAAAATAGCTCCTTTAATTTTCAAACATGTCACCTTGAAAGCAAAAATGTTATTAACCCCTTATCTTCCAATTAAAAGCTAAGCTATTCACTTCCTCTAGTGCTATTTTTTTCCACATAGGCACGTGTATGCGGTGTATTGGAGGTGGGGTGAAGAAAAGCAAAATATAGGCAAATGTTTTCTCTAAAATAAGTAAATCCTTTGCAAACATTGTCAAGGTCATTTTATTGTATTCCAAAGCCTTTGGAGAAGCCGTTCTGATAAAAGTGCAAAGAAAAAGTCGTATTTTGGAAAGACGTATATATACGCCAGGGTAATTTAACACACTTGTTGAGCATGACGTATATGTACGCTGGTGGAAGTTAAGGGGTTAAAGAGTAAACTGTTATGATATTTCGGAATTAAACTGTTGTAAAGTAAAGTTCGAATACTATAATTTTATTTCCTACGCCGGGGAACCTGAAATTAACACATTTTGATTAGTTTGTATAGCGTAGAATACCTAAGCTAGTTTTACTTTCTTTTGTTTATCCTATGTTGCTAACCCTGGTAACATAAATCTCTGTATGATGATCATATGCATTCAGACATCTCAAATAACAAATGTAATTTTAGAGAATTTTTCGGATACATTGATTCTGTTACAGATAACGAAAAATTTCTGTGACTCGTTTCAGAATTAAAGTTCGGTGCAAAACAACCGAAAAGTTGAAATATTGTTAACACTTGCATTTGGCTAACAAAAACCTTCTTTACTTTTTTTTTTCTTTAGAATAACGGATTCGTACTTTCTTCCACTTTAAAATGTTCCCAAAAAATCAACGGCCCCTTAAAAATACATCCAATTTAAACTTCTTTTGTAATCGTAGTATCGAAGTAAAAATAGTAATTATAAAAGCAAATGCTGGTACACAGATTTGTATCCATTGCATTATCTTCCAAAACACAAGTAAAAAGAAAGAATTACCAAATTACATTAATTTTCCTGTTTCCTTGTTCATGACTTTATATACTAAAAAAATGTTATAAATTTGCACAATTAATTAACTTATTTAACAACAACAACTCTTTTTTAAATCACTTTCTTTGAGACATTTTAATATTAGTTGTATTATATATAAATTTACCAAAAAAATATTTTACATCAGTAAATCATGTGTGTTTTATTTTATTTTAATAATTTTTAATCCTTTTAAAATTGTATTGAAAACCTATATATAAATGAAAGAATTTTTATCTCTTACTTCCCTAGGCGCCGAATGAAAAAGCTGAAGTATTCATGTAGGATTGAGAAGGATTTGATGCCGGGGATAGGCAGCACCCCATCAAATATATTTAGTAAGTTTCGAAAAACAAGAAATCTACGAACAAAAGCATAAACCAATTCGAAAGAAAATGAATAAAAGATTATGAACTGAATTCCCTTGAAAAAAACCCATCAAAGCATGAACTCACCGTGAAATTTAATTAGCCGTAGAATTAACTTATGTGTGTATTTGTTCTAACAAATAATATTGTAATAAAGTTGATTGACATTAATACACTTCTACCCAATAACATTGTACCATCAATAAGGAAAATACATAAATCTTAAAAAAAAAATTAACATAAACTGCCTAATAGGGAGAAAAATGATTAAATTTGTATCTAATTTGGAGATATACAGGGTTTGCAATTAGTGTACACGTAGTTGTGTATTTTGGGCAGCTAAATTATTTCTAACATGGTGAAGTATCGAATCGAACAAGGCTTGGAAGACGGATATGGGCAAGTAATTCCATGCTGCTTCAATTCGTATGAAACTTCATTAATCATAGTGATTGGGAATAGGTGATATGCAAGGTTTTCAGCAACCCATAAAATTATTATGTTTTAATGTGTTAGAGATCTGGAAAACTAGCTGGGTGCAGACAAAATTGGATATCGTTCAGGATTACTAATGGACATCCAAAATCCGACCAAAAAAGGAAGAACAGATATTAATGCTTTGAGAATTAAACTGTAAAAAGGCAAAATGATTTAAAATAAGACTTCTTTTAGGTGAAAATACGATGAATTAAATTCTAAGCGTTTCTTCTACGGTGGGCAATGACTGCTACTACACAATGAAATAAGTTTTGGATGTTTTGTGATATGACAAACCATAATGTCTCAGTCATTTTCCAGTCGACCAAATGTGTTCAATAAGTGATAGACCTGGAGAGCAAGTTGCCATGTAGTGGACGAAGAAATCTTGAATTTGTGAGTCCCTTATGCTCTCGCATGGAATGTGGCAGCATACAAACTCTGAAGGTAAGAATGGATAACCAACTCCTATACTACTGAAATCTTGTGGTCACTGTAACAAAATATCAAATATTGCATGTTGAAACATGATGAAATTATGTTATTTTCCTTGTAGCAATGCTTTATTTGTGAAAAATTGAGTTTTGTAGGCAAACTTTGCTTTCTAGCATGAACTTAAATAAATTGTCCCAACTATTGAAGATGTGACCACAGTTATCATATTCAAAACATATTTGGCAAAATTGTTAGCACCAAGGGATCATTGAAAATGTTCTAGTAATTCTCGCGAGACTATATAAAAGACCTTTGAAACTATGAACGAGAATATGATTGTGCTTTGATTGGATAAAATGCGTTATCTGCTTGACTTCATGCCGGAAGCTGTTCTACAGAGATTTCTGAAACGTCTTAAAGTTTATATATACATAATGAGTCATTTTAGCTTTATTGTAAATACTGTGTTATGATATATTTTTGTGTATTATCCGTTGATTATTTTTTGTAGTCCTCTGTTCATAATTACCCACTAATAAATACATTATTATTCAAAGTACTTGGAGTCGCCGGCTGTTTTTAAACCGCGCAAATTTTTCTGCAATATTTATGTACGAAAACTTATATATTAAAATTTTCTGGGGCAATCTCATATTTACTTACACTTTCCTCACATTTAAAATAATCAAACTAATTACCAACAAAAGAAATATTTCGCAATCGTTTACTTTTCCTTTATTCTAAATTAAATTCGTGAAATAAAATCAATTCAGCTAAAATGCCTATATTTTCTTTGAGGAAAGCATCCTGTTTGAAATTAAACGTTTGCGTATACATCAGGCATTTTATTTAAATTCTACATCTACCTTTTCTTTCTTCGGTAATCAGTCTAAGGTAAACAGAAAAATAAACAGGCATGCAAGCAGAAAAGGTTAAAAAAATGCATTTTGTTCTCTTTACCAATACAAGAGCTCATGACTTCTGCATAGAAGAACGGTTTATCTTCTTCCATGTGTAATTTATTTCCAGTTTATGGCAACAGCAACCATTTTCCCGCAAACGATAAAATGCCTTTGGGCGGCGCTGGCGAACAAAACGTTTTGCAAGCTTCGTTATACGAGAAAATGAAAACAAATAAATGCCACGGAATGAAAAGCATCACATTTTCCTAAAGAATAATCAAAGCGACATTTTTTTTTGCTGTAATTGAAATTTCTGTCTCTCCTTTTTTTATAACAACTTCTCCTACTTCCTTTCACAAATTCGTGGATTTCTCATGGTTTGGTGAATTGGCGTATAATTGTAGTGGCTTGAATTTCAAGTTTTCACATGATTTTGTTTTCTTGCATAAATAACTAAAAAAAATGTGCGTTTGCGTATATTCTATAAGAGCTTCTAAAACGATATGTAAAAATATTGGGGTTCTTTTTCCATAATTTTAATAGAGTTTCGTCTGGAATTTTTAAATACAAAAATATATTTGCATAAAAATATACATGTAATACATATAGTGAAAATCGGTTGTTCACTTGAATTCGAATATTCGTAAAAAATTGTTTTAAGATTATTGCAGAAGCAATTAAATAAATATAATATTTTGGTGAAAAAATGAAGGTAAAATGGCACATTCTCAGAAATTCAGAACTATCATTTTATGGGCAATGCTCCTATTGTAATAATATTTTGCCTATATATAGGCTAAGACATCTCTACAGAGCCTGAACATGGATTTTTGAAACATATAATTTAGAAGTGAATTTGTTTATATTTTAAATTATCAGAATAGAGCAATTTTTATGAAAAAACACCCATCATAATTTGACTTTTTCAAAAATTCTAGTTCAGAGGCTCTATACTCTTAGAAATCTTATCAGTGTATAAGAAAAATATTATTATTACAGAGACATTCTCAATAAAAAGATATTTTTGAAGAAATTATTGAAATATATTATTTAGAAGTGAATTTATATATATTTATATTTTAAGTTATCAGAACAATTTTTATAAAAAACACTGATTAGAATTTAAATTTTTCAAAATTCTAGTTCAGGCTCTATACAGAACTCTTATCAGTGTGTAGGAAAAAATATTATTATTACAGAATCTTTCTCCATAAGAAGAACAAAACAATTGGTAACACTGAGATTTTTTTCTTTATTTTTTGCCTAAAAAATACAATGGGGTATTTTTTATTGTTTTAAAATTCTTAAATCATCTTTTATATGCATATTCTTTTTTAATTCAGTTGAAAATAAACATTAAAAAACACTATTAATTTATTCGCATTTTCAAAATCACAGTTCCGAAAGCAGTCAATAAAATTATTTCACATGCATTCAATTTTATAACTCGAAATTGTCTATTTATATAACAGTATTTAGGTATTTAATCGCGAAAGGTACTTTTTAAAATGTCATATGTAAATACGTAACACTTGCGTGCGTGTGTGTACCACTTTAATTTTATAAAATTTCGAACTCTTTACTTTGGAAAGACACTTATAGTGAAAGTAAGATTCAAGAAATGATTTCGATTTGTACTTTCACCATATTTTAAAAGTATGAGGTTTTTCACTATTTCAAAATGGAACTTGAATATTTTGGAAAGAAATTCTCAAAATGCATTTATGTTCCAAGTGCCCAAAAAAAAAACCGGTGTGTTTATTTTTATGTATGATTCTTATTCCGCATTTTAAGAATATATCTATCTTTTAGATGAACTGGCCACATTTTCGAACAAACTAAAATAAATTGTAGATGAAACAGGGATAATTTTGCATAGTTCATAAGGAATCATAATTCGAATTATCAATTTTAGCGAAAAGCAGTACATTGTGCTCTGGTAACGAAACCACCTGGGTAAGAGAGTATTTATTAACGTCACACTCTAAAGCAACACAAGCATTAATGGCGACGGTCTTTGTATGTTAGAGCCATGGTCAAGAGACAAGGATGACACTTGACCAGGCACTCCTTCTCCTAAAATCCAAACCACACCTACGTGAGGACTTTCTACCACGAGAGAGTTCACGTGCATCAGTTCTTCTACATGGCGGGTCTACTGTAACACTAGAGCTCGAATTAGTGATACGTAAAGCATTAATCCATGGACTTAAGTACTAGGTTATTGCAACCACATGGTGGAAATAAGATTTAAAGCTGTCTTCGGTTCAAGTTAAAGAATAGGATCAGAATTTGGAACATGTTTTCAGATATAAAAGAAATGAAACATTAATATGATATTCTGGCTTCACTATCCTTTAGAGAGCAGAATTTTTTATCATACTTCCCTTTTTTAACCGAGTTCATTCCTTTTTTCTGACATAAAATGTGTTTCGCGTTTTTTCTCCTATACCGTAATGTTAAATGGGCTATGACTTCACGTATTAAAGCAAAAAAGAAAGTATTCATGGAATATTTTGGCATTTTTAAAAACACTATATTGTTCACAAAGGTATGAGTTAAAATATTACAAATTTCCATATAAATTGAGGCATTTTGTCTGTTTGAAAATGTGCTTAGAGTTTAGTTCAAGGTCTCTTACTTTTACCGAAGACAGCTTTAAGCAATATGAACATAGTTATAGCATTTCTCGTACTAAACAAGTAATATAAAAAAAATAAGTCAATTCCTACCT
>BMAU01004842.1:35000-152500 GCA_019973935.1 Trichonephila clavipes | reverse complement strand
TCGCTGAGACAGGAACTCAGTGTGATTTTAACTCCTATACGGCGTGCAATCTCTTTGCCAGAAATACTGATCTTACACCGACAACATGCTTTATACTACTCAGACACTCCCCCATTACGTCTACCTGCATATCTGCGCATGTGCTACCGTACATCACCTTACCTAATCTCCTGATTGGTCTTTTTGTCCGCTCTGCCTCTTCGTTCAGCTGATATGCTAATTTTTCGACATACATACATACATTATATATATATATATATATATATATATATAATATGAGAGAAAGATTTTAAGCTAATAGTGTAATATGAAGTACATATATATAATTTATATTACAAGCATATAATAAAGTAAATATTTCTCCAGAGAGTCTAATCTAGGCTTTTTGAAAAAAATCACATTATTTTCAAGAGTTACCACCAATTGAAATAATTATCCGGTTTTTTTCCTAAAATTGCTCCCCTCTGTTGTTGTAAAATATGGATAGCTCCACTTCTAAGCTATATATATCAAAAATTCTAGTTGGCCTTCTGTAGAGAGGCCTGAGTTATATGCAGGCAAAATATTATAATACAAGCATTTTTTACAAAAGGCGATTATTTTGACAGTGGGTCATTCCATGTTCATTTTTTGTCAAAATATTGTACTTAAATAATTTTTCATTGTAATAATATTTTAAAAATAATATAATAATCTAATTGTTTAAAAATGAGAATTTTATCAAAAAGTTCACCTAAATTATCACAACACTCCTTTGGAGTCATTTAATGGTAAATCCGTTTTTAGCTCATCGTTTCTCAACGAAAGAAACAGGCTTATGAAATTGCAAGTTTGTCCGTCTACTAGATCTGGAGAAATTGTGATATATGTGTGAATCAGCAGCTTTTCTCTCATATATGTATACATTCATCAAAAGATACATGATCATTAAATTTCACTTTTATTGTACTAATAGTTTAAAAAATTGGAATTTTTATATGTAACGCATCATTGGAAGTCAATTATCATGACACACGTTCTTAGTGGATTTCTTTAACAAAAGAAACAGGCTTACTAAATTTCATGTCTGTCAGTCTGATAATACCGGTCTTTTCGTAATGAATGTGTGAGTGAGTGATTCGCTTTTCTGCTTTACATAATTATAAATACAAATATTCAGTTTCAGTAATATGGACAATTTAATATTTAGTAAATTTTTTACAGTAGTTAAGCAACCCAGCAGAAAAAAAACTATTTATATTGCAACTGGAAACTTGAAATTCACGAAGGGGGAATCACGAAGATTACATATATTTATTAAAATTATTTTATCCACAGAGACGTTTTTAAAATTTGTTTGGTTAGTCTGATGTAAAAACCAAATTACGTGAAAAGTATTTGTTTCTAAAGGCATATTTTCCATGAAATCATTTAAATCATGAATAGATTATGACACTTATATCCAATATTAAAATGTATTGAAGAATATACAATATGAATTTTCTTAAGATTTGGGACTTGCTTAAAATATTTGCATAGAAACTACAATACAAACTCGTTTTAATGATATTTAAATATAATTTTCAACATACATAAAAATATACGGTTTATTCACTGATAAACGTTTATTTACGGCGTTTTACATAAAATGAATAATAATTTGACTGTACATATTTTTAAAGGGATTTTTATAAATAGTTCTTTATGCGAGAGAGAGGCATTGATATGAAGTGAACATTCAATAGTATTCATTTGGTATAATTATTAAACATACCAAAAATCTGCTGTAAAAGAAAATGTATAAAATGGATTTAACTATAATTTATACAATATTTTCTAAGAGATAAAAATAATTGCAAAAACTTTAAATGAAAATTAATGATGAGAAAAAAATAATATTTAAAACGAAGTTTTTTTTTTTTTTTTTTTTGAGCTTAAGATCAATACAGCTTTGTTCCATATTTTTTTTTTAAGTATTAAATATATTACTTTATAAATAAAGTATACTGCTTGCATATGAACATTTAAATTTTTAAAAAGATCACAATTAATCAAAAAAAATCACAACGTTCATCAAATTTAAAAGTTTATTTACACATATTTCAAGTTATGAAACAAAATATAATGACGAAGTATTTTTACCTAACACACTTAAGTAATAAATTTTATAATTTAAAAATACATTGTAGCATCATTAAGATTTTTAAAATAATTTAACAGCCTTATAAAATTAAGAAAAATATATTTTTTCAGAAAGTTAATTAAAATTTATATTCTTTACGCAGTAATGTGTAAGGGGAAACTAAATAGATTACAATAAATTATTCCCAAAATTACATATCATTCTGGTAACCATAAAAATATTTTTCTAAGAATTTTTGAAAAAAATAATTGTACAGTAAATCATAGAAAATTATATTGGAAAACGAATTTTTACACAACAATTAAAACGAAAAAATGTTTAAAATTTACAAAAATAGTAATAAATAATAAAATAGTAATAATACAATATATATACATAAAATAACCAGTACTGTTTTTATTTAAAATTCTTAACATTTGTATATGTTAATCCGTTATGAAATCTGCCTTCCAACATAACATTTTTTAATTTAAAAATTCCTCATAAAAAATAAACCAAAAAGCTCATATAATTCTAATTTTCATAAAAGTGCAATGCCCAATTTTTTTACAAAATTATTTGCCTTTCAAATTTAGATAAATTACTGAATTCTCCAATTTTATCTACTCGAAACTATAAAGGTTAAAAAAAATAAAAGATTTTATTATTTTGGTTTTGAGAGGTCAGTAACCATAATTATGCTAGAAAGCATTGACATGAAAAATGTTACTGCTTAGAAGAATGTAGTCATTTATTAGATGGAGATGTAGAACACTTCGTCATACTTTTCGATAACGAAAAAAGTAAAAATCTCTTCCCTCTAATTAGAATACATGCAAAACTAATGGGCTAATTTCAGAGGTTGTTTCGATGGAACAAATGGAGTGAATAAAATGTCAAAGATGATTCAGCAAAATATTTCCCTAAACGACATCTTTTCATTAAGGACCATTGGAAGAGAGCAAGCCATCGTCTAAATGACACTCACTGCTGTTTTATGCCAGCGCAAATGAACCAGTAATGGAAGAATACCGGCAAGTATTTTGGTAAGGCTCAATCATTGTGTAAAGAACGCCCGTCCATTGTCTTGTATGAGAACTCTCAGTTTTAATTGGGTTATCTGCGATTTTTGCAGGGTTTGCAATTTCGGAGTGGCTTTGGAGAAGAGAAGGAAAATTGGATTATTATGAAAGGAAATACATTGTATTAGGAAGTAAACTTTATTGATGGAACACTGAAAAAACTGTAAGTGGAAATTTTGTAATGCAGTTAATGAAAAAGGCTGTCACAGTTACAAAAAAAATGCAAAAAATAATAAAGATAGCAATGTTAGTACGCCGTACATACTACTAAAATAATACAGAGGGCCGTGGGTAGCTTAGTGGTGTGAGCATTGGACTCCAGACCGGAAGGCCTGGGTTTGATACCCGATGCCACCAAATACCTTCCGAGTCCACACGGAGTACGTGCTTGTTAAATCAGTGGGTCCGAAAATCTTGTTGGTGCTCGCAGATGAAACTACCAGGGCAGGGGACTGGATAATATTTCCCGCCCCTACAGCTGCGAGCCTAAATTGTGGAGGTGGAGATCAGTGGTGTCACCATCTATCGTAAAGGAATTCAACCTGTTTCACTGGCTCTGGCAGGATTCCTTCCTTCGCTTCGGGAATTTCACCGAGCTAAATCGTACTGTCACCTGTATAGTGCTCAAGGCTAAGGACGACTGGCGTACATCTAGCCCATTGTCACGTTGAATTTCGTGGGCATTTATCTTACTTCGTCAGACAGGTCGCATGAGCAACAGAGTGAGGTACTTAAAAACTGTAGGAAATTCCCTTCCGTATTTTGAACAATGAGCGTTGGTAATGACTTTACTGGTCCTTCGTGATGAAACAGCAGTACATAAGATGACAGGGCAATGCGTATTTCTGTAAAAAAAAGTAGCTAGATTTGCAAAATCAGCTACTTGGGTTTCATTTTTGACAGCTTTATGCCTCCAAAAAGTATTCAAAAGTCTAAACATGTAAATTAATATAACTATTCATTCCTTTTTTTATTTTTTAGAAGTAAACGCTGTATTCCTTCACAAAGTACGTACTTCTCCTTTGCTTAAGATTGTGTGTGTTGTTTATTTACTGTTGTATTATCAAGCAAACATTACATATAAATGCAGTACAATGTTTTCTGAGGGAACAGTAGTACTTATTCTTTTTATCCCGTTTTATCCCAATTTATTTATTTTGCATCAAATTTGAGTAGTATTATATTTTCTAAAGTAAGTTGTTTTAGAAAATATAATCCTAAATATAGCAAAATTTGAAAAATTTATATATTTATAATAAGAAATCTGACTCTTCCTCTAAATAGGACACTAGGATACAGGGGATAAATTTTTAAATCACGTGATTTAGTGTTCTCTTCAAAGATGAAAAACTATATCCCAAGTACAAAATTTTACTTTATTTGAATACTTTCTTGTTCACAAAATACTTCATTTTTGAGTTACATTTTACTCTAATTTTTCCGGAAAGGTCCAAAGTAAGTATGACAAAGCGTTTTGTCCCATTTGCGACAGTATGTTTTTGGTTTTGGTTTGGTTTGGATGAGGAGGGGGTGCGAGACATAACTCACGCTGGACGAAGCTAATATGTATTACTACACGTTCCAATAGTCAAAATGTTCGTAACATACAAATAATGATTTTCCCATGATATTTTCCAGCTGTCCTCTTAATAGGGCAGTGGGATAAAATATGTTAATGCCCTTCTCAGTAACACGGCCTTTACACAAACTCAGCAACCATTCAATACACATTAGGCCGAGCTTTTAGTACTCTATTATGTTAGTAGAAGCTACTGTTTGTGTAAGAATTCCAGTATATGTAACCATATTCATGTTCTCAAAAACACTTAGTTCGAAAACTTGCAGAACTATTTTAATCTCTGAAATTGACTTACTACATATTTAACTACTTGATTTATATAATTGACAAAAAGCGAGGTAACAATGGAAAACAACCAATAACGTTTAAATCAATGTTCCCAAAGTGGCCCCTACGAAACTCCGGAGGTCTTCATGACAACTGAGGGGGAGGGGCGTGGAAAATTATAATAAACTTAGGGGTCCGTGGATATATATATATATATATAACGTTTGGCATCTTTAGAAGGTTTGACATAAAGTAAAAGTAAAGTATTTGCAACCCATTTCCATTATTATGAAACTTAAAAGTTATTATTTTTGCGAGTTAAAAAATATAGAGTGTTAAAGTAAAAATATTATAATACCAGGTGTGTCTAAAAGAATATCGAAGTCTTAACGCTTTATATTATTTATTACATATAACATATTGGTATGACTCATTCATCGAATGAAATAGAAAATGAAACAGTTTTGTTTGCTGGTATGTGTACGTGAAACCTATGCTATTTTCCCCCTTTCTTGCCGTTCAACGCTCTAGTAGAAGAATGGCGACATGTAAACAAAGTATTTTGTGTTCTCCGGTTTACAAAGACAGAATCTGTTATTACTGTGCAACGAGCGTTCCATATTAAGTTTGGCTGTCAACATCCAATTGATAATAACTCTTTTAGGTGGTATCATTAGTTTGAAACAATTGCCTGTTTTTGTAAAGGCAAAATTACGTGACGACCAAGGCTGTAACTGGTAACCAACTGTAACTGGTATGCATATGTTGGTGCTCTACAGCTATGTCTATTTCTTCAATTAGAAGAAATAGCCATATGTTTACATGTTTATATGTTTACATGTTACATACCATATGTTTACATGTTACATATGAAGAATGTTTACATGTAGGGCGAACCAAAAGTCCTCCCAACATGTAAACATTCTTTCGTATATTTGAAGTTTGGTCTTTGCTTTGTGGAATTTAAAAATGTTCTAACTTCTAATGTACTAAATATCTAACTAACATGCTAAAAACATATAGTTAGGTGCTAACAATACAAGTAATGGAAGGCGCCACATGGCGGAAGAATAGGATCTGCGGCTGGTGCGGCCTTCAATACAGGATTAAATAGGAACTGAATCTTGATGTTACATGCAATAACATGCCTAAATTATGGCACTACATAAGAGAGGGTCATATCTAATCAACAGATTAAATTTATGATGTGCCCAATCCCAATATGTGAAGCAAATTCAACAAATTTTCTTAGTTATACGCAAAAAGCAGTACTATTATTTGTATTGTCTCCGAAAATAACCAACTCGTTGATTCAACCATCACATTGAAAACAATGTGTTTCAACGTTTTATTGCAAAAGTTATAACTTGAATAAATACTTAAGATACCAACATGCTTTGTTATACTTTTTTTGCATCAACATTTACAATTCAGGTAATCCAAGTTAATTTATAGTTTTTCTACCATGCACTGAAATAGAATTATTTCACTTAGGGATTCATGTCCAAGTATTTAGTAGAAAAATGTGCCCATGTCCACTAGCTTGGGAACCACTAATTTAAATTTCCGGACTATGTCAACAATATCCTTAGAAAAAAATAATATTAAATTTTATTATTTTTTCTTACTCTAAAAAAATTTGTTTCCGAATGCGCCATATTTTTTTTAGTACGGTGACTTTTTCCAAAGATTTTTAAAAAGAAGAAAATAAAAATAAATAAAATTGAGGCCACTTGCTTAACCACTGGAAAGAAAGTTTTTTGTTTTTCTGTATAACACTACTAGTTGTTTTTTTTTCAATAGAAGTCTTATTATTTGAAGTAAGAAGTACATCAAGCAATATTTTTTTCGATCGATAAGATTTACGATATATGGATTTAATATTTGTTTGCAAAATAAAAACGAAAAAGCTTGATAAACTTTTAATCAAATATTTTGAGTTTTTTCCGAACTCCAAAAAAAGCATTAGATTTCACATTCTATTTTTTAACGAAGATTTTTTTTTTACTAAACATGTTTTATGGAACTATCCACCATTTGGAAAGAGCACCGATTTTCAAGAAAATAACACATTGTAACGTTTGCTCATTAGTAGAACACTTCCCACAATACTTGCCAAGATTGACGAACGAGGGGACCATTCTGTCTAGGTGGGACATTGCACCTCCCCAAAAAATGACCAGCTATTCTTCTTTAATGCGTAAGGGATAACACATGCGATTCGATTGGGAAAAAAGCTTCGATATTGTCACCTTTTTTTCTTCAACATCTAGGCGATTTTTAGTCTCAACGTTCTATAGGAAGCTATATCTGGACAACAGCATCCATTGAGTTAGGTTTCCCTCACACATGTGGGCCTCTAACGACTTAAATAAAGAGGAATATCAACTGGTTGTGACAAAGACACACCCTCAGTGTCAATGTGACGAGGCGATTTATATCCCATCAGATGGTGAACAGATACAGCTTCGGAGTTGGGATCATCCTGGCCGACTTATATTCCCCAAGAAGGAGTGGGACTAAAGGAAGGATAACGGGGTGCAGATGTGTTACGCTCACCAATCCGAGGTGATTGGTGGTGTGAAAGTTGCCCGTCGAAGAAGTTTAAAGGGCAGGCTTGGGAGTTGATGAGGACACTCGATCTCCTTCAATCTTGATTATTACTTCACTTTCCAGTTTTGAGTTTGCATTGGCGTGAGTGAGTGAATATTAACGTGTCACTGTTCAGCTACACTAGGTCTTTTGGCGACGAACCTCGTAATTTTGAACCATGGTCAAATGACATGGACGACACCTGAGTGGACACCTCTCCTTACTACCCCACTACACCCACCAACGGGGGACGTTTGAGCTCTTTTCAGATTTAATGTGCATCACTCCTATAAACAGTGGGTCTTTAGTGAGACTGGTCTCGAACTCATGACATTCCTTCCATGATTCGATACCTTGACCACTGGTCAGCGGAAAAACGGCTGTAATGAACAGGCTTAGAACTAGAACTTATCTACAGGGGAGAGCTGTAAAATTTAACCATTTAATAAGGAATCTACTGTTTTGCTTATTTAATTTGGAATAAAACGTATTTTGTGGCAATTAGTTGTGTGATTACTCAAGCTAACCATTTATTTAGTAATTTAAAGGTATCTCGACGCAACAGCTATGCATCAGAGATGGAAGCATTGCAGACCATCAAGACAGTACGAAAATCCCCTTTGTTCCGAGATTTCTAACCCGTGCGTGTGTGTGTGATCAAAGCTTCATTTTTAATCTTTCCCTATTTAGAAAACAAAATACCTGAAAATATTTCAACTAAGAGATCATCTACAGAGTTTGGATGATGGCAACAGAAAAAGTGTATAGGTTATTAGAACGTTTCTCAAACTGTGGGGTGTGTCCTCCTAGGGGAGCGTGATAACTCTAGAAGGAGACCGCAAGCATATTGAAAAGTCAAAAAGCATAATATTTTAAAACAAATTATTAATTTATAGAAAGTAAGCAAACGAAATTTATTCTGACATAATAATAATAAACAAATACAAATTTACACTGATATAAAATACTTATAAAATACATTGTGCAGTACTGATACATTTATAATTAATTTAATGATACTAAGTTAAGAATAAGTTTAATAATTACCAGTAATACCATGGGGTTGTCATATATAAAATTATATACAAAAGTTAACACTTATCTTGATAATGTGTACTGTTCATAATTTATTCCTTTAACTGCCGATTAAAAATTACGCGATTAGCTCCCCAAAGCCACCGTTGCTAACACGTAGGCGATTGCGTGTGGTATATTGGTGGAGAGAAAAGTAATAAATAATCAAATAATTTGTGTGAAATAAGTAAATCTTTCGCAAACACTGTCAAGGTCCTATTAGATTCCAAAGCCTTCGAAACAATTTTATGGATAGCAGTACAGATATATACATATTTCGAAAGACGTATATATCCATCTGGGGCATAATTCGAAAGACGTATATATCCGTCTGGTGCATATTTCGAAAGACGTATATATCCGTCTGGGCATATTTTGAAAGACGTATATATCCGTCTGGGGAATTTAACGTTTTGCTGAGTGAGATGTTTATATACGCCGGCTTACGGCGCCGGTGGTACATAAGAGGTTAAAGTCGTATTGCAACTATAGAGTCAAAGTATAGTATTTTTGAATTCTATACAATATATTTATGTGGAAGGAGGCGCGATGAAAATTGTGATTGAATATTGGGTTACAAGTATTAAAACTTTGAGAAGCACATGGTTATTAAGAGAATGAAGCCTAAATTCCGTTTGCTGTTTTATTCCGTTACTGCTGATATTGATGCAACCCTGAGGTGCTGCAGCTAGACCTGTTGTCAGATCCTAGTGTGAAGGAAATGTTCAGTGCTATGAAATTTATTTGACATCTACAGACCTTTATTCACTAAAAATGTCCACGTATAAGACATTTAGTAGAAAATTACTCGCAAATATACCTGAACGAAGTTTTCTTGCATGAGTAAATATGGACGCAAGTTGGTCTGACATGAACTTGCAGATTATGAAGATAATTTTAACAAGCAATTTCAATCCTGATTTTTAAAAAAAATGTAGAAAGAGTGATAGGGTATATTTGTCTAATTTTACTGATATTCTGAATTTAAATGTGTTTGCAGGTACAGACGAAATTAGCACAATAAATACATTGAATGAAACTGTTCACTATTTTATTTAACTATTTCATGTGCTGACATTATGGCAAAAATAACGCACTTGAGGGAAATAATTACAAATAGTTTAAATAAACCTCACAAAACTGTAATTACTGAACAAAAACTGATACGTATTAATAATATTAAGTACTATTGCAAGTATAAAGGATGTCCAAAACTTTAAAAAACAAGTGGTGCATGTTTTATACCACCGCGCTTCAAGTAGCATGATAGTTTCGCAAACATGTTTTTTCTTCGCTAGGCGCAATGGAACGTGGCAGACACAGCACCTCCATTCTGAATAAACTTGGATTGCTTTTGTGCTGCAAGAAGCATCTTCTTGTCGATGTTTCTGGCTGATGGGCAAAACTCTCCAGGCATACTTTTGAGCACAGAGGGCTTCTTATTCTTGATTTGAATACTTCTGCTGGTTGTCTGATGCTTATTTCTTGAGGCTACAAACACATAACTGACAAAATCTGTGAACATGAACTTGAAACCCTTGAGAAGAGACAAAAAAAACTATAGAAGATTAATTTCCCAATAGATGGCATATGCATTGACTAAACTGATATCTCTGAAGTACCAGAAAATTCTGTGCCACCACTGTCTATCTCATACGTACCTTTGAGATGATACAATCTGTCTACATAATCCATGTGCCTATTGTGATCAGACAGAGCTAAAGGCCAAGGAGCACTTTCTGTCTCAATAAACATGTCCATTATTGCGAAAAATAAACGGAATGCATTTTCGATATGCTCGCGCCCACCTCGTAAGGTTATCGCGCCCCAGGGGGCGCGCCCCCCAGTTTGAGAAACACTGGTTTACGTGCTACCACACAATAAGCGAATAAGAATTAGTGGTACAAAATATGTACCACCAAGCATGAAAGAGATAATATTTATTATTTCTTACAATATTGAAACAATCATTTTAAAAATATCCGTCTTAAATTTTTTCTGTTCCCACAATGTAGCCATTGAGCCAAAACAATTTGTCCTCCCCTGCTATACACATGGCGTGTACAATATTTTAAATCTTTACTTGTAAAGCTACCATTAATTTGCACTATTCGCATATAAAACATAAAATAAAGTACAGATGTAAGGAAAAAACGTTACAAAAAACCTACAATTAATGCAGTTTCCCTCATTATTTTCAACGTATTTAATTGTGATTCAAATCAAATTGAACGATGAACAAGCTACAATATTCAACACATTTCAAAATATATTTAGAGATTTTAATTAGTGCTAGACAGATACAGCTATTTTAATTACAACATGAAATATTAGTTCAAACAATTATATATCTCTACATTTATTACAAATCTCATTTTCTAGTCTTTTGCAATAAAATTTATTAAGCGAATAATTCCAGGCGCAGTTAGCGATGTAATCTCATTCCATAAATTATCCTCAACAACATTATTATGTCAGAAGTTGTTTAAGAGATTCAGCATAAAGCTTGTATTTTTTTATCACTTTTTTTATTGTCCTACATTTTCATTTTGTTACTGTTCCATTATTTTTTTTAAATTTTTGAATGCTTTCTTGAATAGTATGATCAAATTATTGTTTTTATTTTTGTGAGGTCAGCAAATCAAGAGTAATCGAAAAACGTTTAATAATTCAATTTTTTGTAATTTTTAAATTGATTTGAATAAAATTAATATAAATGCGTTTTCTTAAATATATAATTAAAACGTTTTTGATTACATGATGATTTTTTAAATGAATATTGTATTTGAATATAATTTTCATTATATTTGTTCCAATCATCAAATAGTTGAATTCTGCACTCATTTCTTAGATATGATACATCATTTAAAAAGAATTACACTAACTATAGAAAAGGTAATGGTTTAATTAAAACAAGAAGCTATCAAGCATTAAATTATATTTTGCTCTTAGAAATAATTCATTTAAAAATTACATTGGTAATATGACAGGTTTACAATCCCACGCGCAATGCTCCGACATAGACCGGTCGCGCGGGGCACAGATTAACCCCATAATCACAAATTCTTTAAATGAGGAAAAACTGTTTATTACCAATAATCTTGTGAGACAGTTTTATCCTATATGACAGTCTATGTCAAGTAAAATGTGTTTGTCACGTATCTCCCTCTCTTAGGTTTTGCTCCAAAATATTTTTTATGAACATGCTACATTTTCTCCTTGTGAACAAATTAATAGTTTAATTGCTCTGTTGCAAGACTCAGAATGGTTTATAAATACAAATAAACAGAACATACTAAAATAAATGATATCTTTACGATATCTGTTGGATGAGAAGTTGAAACTAATCAAGAAAGGGAAGAATCTGATGATGTACAGGATATTAATAATGCTAGCAAAAATAAATTTGAGAAAAGAGATGAACATGAAACGTTTGAATTGAAAGGAAAGTTATCAAATACTACCTAAAAAACTTCAAGTAAATATGAAGACATAAGATACATTGTCAAAAAGACACATGCAAGAAAAAGTTCAACACGCTATTTTACTATCATCAATGGACAGTAAAACTATACTTTGAACAAAATATGACAGTTTTGTCTGCTAATACCCTTCCTGTAATGTTAGTGAAAATTGTTTGGGATTTGTGCCTTTTATTAAAGTCATGCACATTGAAACATTGTAGTTCAGTTTGATTGGACTTTTTCTCAAATTATCAATAAAAAATGGAAAAATCCTTAAAAGTTGTTATGTATACTTTCTCTTAGTTAAATTATTCACTAAATAACGATTTTTATTGGGTACAACAATAAATATGAAAAAAGAAAAAAAAACATTGAAATGACAGCGTCTTCCTATGCGCCCACTAACATTTATTATTGAGTGGGCGCTTTCTCACGCATAAAGATTATATTTGCCTAAAAATATAGCTTAATGTATCCGACTAGGTTCAGAGATAAATTTTTCAAAAATTGATTTTCTGATTAATTTTATTGTTTTGAAGAACATAAATAGGCTTAAAAAATCATAACTATTAAATAACTAACATGTACGCCCTTTTTTTTGAAAAAAAAATTACTTTAAGAAAATTTAGCAAAATGTTTTAAGTTAAGAAAACGTGATAAATAAAAATAAATGGCACATTATGCAATTTCAATGTTATTGATATACTTCTTGATCCCTCTGAAGAATCCCAAATCGCAGGATATTAAATATTTTAAGAAATAAATATTTGATAAGGATTTAAATTTGATGGTCATGATTTTTCGTCTAAATTACTGCATGTTATAAGCTAAAAATGGCTGTAAAATGTGATTAAATGTAGCCGCTTGAAAACCTGCGGTTTGTTACACTCTAAAGGGCACATGTTATAAATTCCATTGCATTTGATTGGATTATTTAGAAGATATCCCATTTTTTATGTCCAAATTATCATGAAAAGTTAATTCTTTAAAAAATGAATTAAAATATTTTTGTTAGTTGAATAATGATATAAAAGTAACTTAAAAAACTCTCTAGTTTTATGTATTAGTCATTCTTTCTCAATTATTAATTTCTTTTTTCCCTAGTGACCCAAACAACACCCAACATCAATCAAACACTTAAAAAGCACTTTTTCAACCTAGTCGGATACCTTAATGGGGCCAAACTTTATAATCCATTAGATTAAATTTACCATGAGAAACAGAAAAAAAACACTGTATGTCTCATAGTGACCAGGGTTCTTGTTTCGATATCTTTGACCATTTCGGAATTTCAAAAGACTTTTAGGAAATCTGTCAATATACCAAAATCAATATTATTCAAAAGATCGTTTTATGGACATAGAATTTTTAGTTTTTCTATTTCAATGATTACATGCTTTGTTTCATAAAAACTACTTTTACTAAAACCTGTATAGATGTTTGTATGCATACTTAAAATTATATTCATTAAAAAAAAATGCAATGTAAATGTAATATGAAAATACCTAATATAGGAAGAACATGTGAAAAATGTTCAAGCTTCTTAAGTACGTAGTAACTTACTTGGTGGTAAGCACAGACTAAATCTAAACAAGTAATAAAAAAATAAAAGGTCAATTCCTACTTAGATCAGAAAAAAAAATTTTTAACTACTTTTTGTCAATTAATTACAATTAATATAAATATATATATATACATATGACAGAATCACAACAATAAGTGTTAATTATTTTTTATTAATTATCATTAAAGTATCGTAATGTAATCGAAAACAATCGTGTCTATAAAATTTCAGTTCAACTGAATGCTTTCAAACGTGAGAAAAAAAAAATTAAAGTTTTGTCCCAAGTCGCTAAAGGTGAAACCAATGTGACTCTATTTGTAATTCTTTGAATAATTAGTTTTAATCAATTGGTTTTTATTAATTATAATTAAATTACTGTATTGTCATCGAAAATAATCATGTATATAAAATTCGAGAGAGTTAGAGTAGCTAATATTAGATGGATTTGTTTGAACTAATATTAGGAATTGAAAAATAGCTTTCTTTATATACAGAAATATTTGTAAATAAACTGTTTTCAGAAGTATAAAATTTCAACCCTTTATGTCTAATTTTTCGAAATTCGATGTTTTCCCACATGAGGTTAGTATTTATCTTTGCAGATCTAGTACATTCCCAGGGAACTGGTATCACATTTTAGTACCGCATCATGTAGGTGGAATACCAATCACTGCAGTATACTTTTGACAACCAATTCCCTCCTCAGAAGGAAGCACCTGTGCCCTAATGATGCGGAATTATACAAGGAATTTAGTTTGGCCGAGAACACCTAAGCCAAACAGGCACTCAAGGGATCTTATACATGCTGCGTTATCAAATCGGAAGTTATTTAGGAGAATTCAAAAAGAAACAATTTAAAACATGGACTTATAATCGACGCCTCATAAATATGTAATGAATACTCCAGTCAGTTATCTGTCATAAACTCACATAAATTTCGTTCGATCACAGAAACATTAAGTACTGTAAGTTGTATATATTTTAACGTTTTACTCGTAAGCACAAGTAATATAAAAATAATTTTAAGTCAATTTCTACTAAGATCAACAAAGAAAAATTTTATTTTAACTACTTTTTATTAAATAGTTACAATTAATATAAATATGTATATGCATATAACAGAATCCCAACATTAAGTGACCGTTCATTTTTATTCATTATCATTAAAGTATCGTATTGTCATCCAAAACAATCGTGTATATAAATTTCAGTTCAACTGAATAATTCAACACGTGAGAAAAATCCTTTCCAAGTTTTAACCCAAGTCGCCAAAAGGGTCGCTAAGTCGCAAAAAATGATGTCAACATGGTTGTATTTGTGATTTTTTAAACAATTAGTTTTAAGCAATTAATTTTTATTATATTATTGTGTTGCCAACCAAAATAATCTTGTATATAAAATTTCAGCTCTATTGAGCGCTTTAAAATGTATTTTATTAATGATTGAAAATTCCACCAAGATAAATGAATGAATATATAAATAAATGTATAGAGAGCTATATATAATAGTGTAGGATTATAAAGAGAGAAAAAAATAGTTTATAAACTAATTATTAATTAATTACACCAGTAAATAAATTACTCTTTTGTCTAATATGTTGGAAAGGAACATTCACACACATATCTGCTTTTATCTCAATTTTCTGACTTTCCTTTAATTTCCGCTAGTTAAATTTTAGATATATCATGATGCTATTTAATCACACCGCCATCGAACGCGCCGCATCTAATTTACATAAAACTTTGTATAAAGCTCTTTTCTACTACGGCATCATTTCTACTCTCAATATATAAATGCATGATATCTGCTGATTGAAAAGAGTGAGGAATTATTATCATGACTGTTTCTTAAGGTGTTATTTTGATTGATTGCTGGTTTAATATGTTTAGATTTGGAAATTTAACTGTTTGTTTTAATGTTAATAAAATTAATAGGTAATGATTTTTAGACATCGATAATGGTTCTGGAGTCTCGCGGTGATCGAGGATTAATATCATAGTAATCCGTCCTATAACACATTTAGTAAAACATTTAAATTCTTATATTGAAAAGAAAATACATTGTACATTGTAATGACTTCAACCATCTCTTGAATACTATTTATTTTATACCGTGAAAAATCAACATGATTAAATTCATTACAATTTGATTGTAAAATGAGTCCACAGAAAAGCGGTCCTCTTTCGTTGCACTGACCTATTTCTCTCGCATGAAATAAGGTACTATAAAATGTTTCTTTAGAGGAAAGTCCTATACATAGGGTATGTTACAGGGGGCTGACAGTTCTCCGTTCGATCTCGGTAAATCCACACCGAGTTCGGGTGAGTCCGTTGGCTCTTAATCCACGGCGTGTAATAGCTCCTTCGCAATTTCCACGGTTCTAAAATCCGACTTAATTCGCAGACTCAGTATCGCTGTCTCACCAGTATATATCGCTAGAGGGTCTTCAAACGGTTCCCTGATCAAGTCTCTCCTGGTACTCCCTCGCTCTCCTTATATATATCTCGTCTCTCACGATCCCTCACATCCTACTCCTTCTTTGATCTATTTTTCGTAGGCCGCCTATGTCGGGGCTCATTTGATCTCTTGTCCGTTGGGTGCCGGTGGTTGGAGTCTGTCTCAGTGCATATTGTAAGTTTTCAGACTCACTGTCGCCCCAGAATCGTGAGAAAACGAAAGCACAATGTTACGGTGTCTCCTTTGATGGTCGAGGATAGCCTGGTAAAAAAGGATCAGACTCTAATCACCTAGTTGCAAAATTCTTTCCCAGCAATTAGGAAATTTCTGAAAATTTCCCACATCTGTCGGCACCACTCTTAGCAATTGGGGGAAAAAGACCGGCTTCATTCCCACATGTAATAAAACACATTTTATAAAATACATCTGAGTTAATATAAAGTAAATTGCATTTAAAATAATGAAATCCCTTTATCCAATATTTGTAACTTAATTAGGGTTTTTTAACTGTTTTCTTTTTGCATTAATTATAAAGTAAAAGTTTTGTGACTTCCCCTTGAAGTCCCTCTCTAACCGTCCTGCCTACCTAAAGGTGTTGGAGGAAACAAAGCATGACCAGAAACTTCCAAAATAATGCTAATTTATTATTATTCAAGCACACTAATCAACCACAAGTTAAAGCACAAGAGGAAGCCTTAGGATTGATACAAAGCAAGCAATAACCCTAAATGAATTAGCACAAGTTAACATCTCAATTTAATCTGTGATCAATCTTAGACTACAAATTCTCAATCCACTAAATTAGTATAGTGGCACACTCCGTCCTTAACTCATGTTGTGTAATCCGATTAAATCTCACCTTAGTAACGCTGCAACAGATTATCCGCTCCCTTCTACTTACAATTACAAAACTCTGACTTTATATAATATAACTAATCTGCATATCAAGGTTTCTTCTTGAGAGGGATGTCTGTTAATTAAACGCGAATGCTAGCCCAAAGATTCCCCAAGAGGATTAGTGAGATGGTCGCGTAAAGACCCGTCACAAATGAAAGCCTGTATAGACACTTGTATGCATACTTAAAAATTCATTCCATTTAAAAAAAAAGAAATGTAATATAAATATAATATCAAAATATCTAACATAGGAAAAGCATGCGAAAAATGTTTTAACCCCTTGAAGTACGTAGTAATTTACTTGATGGAAAGCGCAAACTGAATCTACAAAAGAATCGATCATGAGGCACTAGATTATATAAAAAAGCTAATAGGTTAAATTTTGAAAATATTTCTACAGAACAAATTAATTGAATAAAAGGCAAAGATGAGTCATTAAAAATGTTTCCTTAAAGGACATTTTTCCATTGATGTTCACTGGTGGAAAGTAACACATAACCCAAATGACACTAACAGCTTTTAGGGGAACTCAAACAAATAATGCAGTAATAGAAAAATGCTGACAAGACATTTGTGTGTTTTCATTCATTCTTTCTGAAAAGATATCTATTCTTGGTTCTATATGGAAAAACTTCTTCGAGGAATAAATAGAGCTAATTGTTAGTTATATTTTTACTCTTTTTGAGTGGTATGTGTAGTTAATGTTATTTTTGTGTTCAATTCATTGTGGAATCTTACTATGTAACAATGTTGGGGAATTAATTAGCTTTGTTAAGATACAGTGTGTAAATAATTTATTATGACAATATTTCATGAATATTTACAATGATATTTTAGAACTCTTCTTAACTTAGTTTGGTTTGTTAGCCATGAATCATTTGTAAAAATTCTTGTTCATGCTATGAATGAAATATTTTGCGATGTTGACGTTTTTATAGCGTGTTATAATTATCATGAACAAGCTAAAACTAAATAACTGAAGAATAATTTAAGTAAAATATTTCCTTTGTAATTACTAAATAAGTAGAAGATTAAAATAATGCAATAAAACAGATATTTTATATAAGTCTATTCTATATTTATTGGCTGCAGCAAATAAACACAAATTCTACAGAATATTTTGACTGTGTGGTACAATAGTTATACTTTACAAACCGTCCCGAAAATGTAAGGTGGACAAATCCACACACTATATAAATGCTAGTTGGGTGAGTGGAAAGATGTGAGGACGTGATGGAGTAACGTGACGTGCGGATCAGGATTCATTGCGATTTTTGGATCACACATTCGGTGGTTGCAACCTGATAGGGTGCAAATTTTCACAAAACCCATTTTTAGTGGACCTCTACTCCATGAAAGGAGTGAGTGAGGGAGAGAATATTAACGTCGCACTATCCAGCTATTCAATGGATTTTTGTGCCAGACCTCGTAATTTTGAATCATGGTCAAGTGACGAGGAAAACACTTGAGCTGTCTCCCACTCTTAAAATTCCACACCACATCAATGTTAGGAAGTTTGAGCTTCGGCATATTTAACGTGCATCCGTCTTCTTTGTACGGCTGGTCTTCAGCGGTACTAGTCTCGAATTCATGACATGCCGGCCACGAATCCATTCCTGTATAACTGCGCTACTAGGGGCACACCCTATGAAAGAAATGTGCCAGCCAAAATCCAAGTATAAGTCTCAGAATGTTATATAATCTGCAACACCTTGTAAATCATTGCAACACCCCTTATGGAATAAATTTTTGCAGAATCCATTCTTGGAAGATCTCTACTGTATGAAAGGCACATGCCTACCAAATTTGAAATATGTAGGTATAATAGTTCTAATGAGTGAATATTTATATGTAACTTCTCTTAAGCCCTCCCACTACCACTTAGGGGTCTATATGCACAAATCCCTTTTGGTTGCGGATCTTTACTTCATCTATGGAACAATCCTATCACATTTCAATCCTGTAAGTCTAATAGTTCTGTAGATATCGCGTTGAATTGGTTAGTGAGCCGATTTTTCCCTTTATCTATAAATACATAAAGTAAACAATATGTCCTTCTTTAAATTAAAATTTTTGTACGACTCATATCTTAAAGTTTATGCACACAGTTTTAAATGACACACGGAAAATATACCTAAAAATGATAAAAAATATGAGCATAATTGATAATACAGAAAGACATGCAAAGGAATAATTTGCTCTTAAACTAAAGAAATAAGAATGTTGCATTTGCACACGTTTCCCTCATGCTGAAAAGGCCTATTTTCTCAACCAGTTTCCCTTTCTGCTAACATTTTCAACTATATTTATGAAATGAAACGTATAAAAATTCAATCATAAATATGCATTAGACAAAATAGAGGAATACGCTGTAGATGTTAGTTCTCTGGATGAGACAATTTTAAGAAAAAAAAGGACGTAGTTGTGTTCCTTTTATAGCTTTGAAAATTCAATGGCTATTGGGAGTCGTGGTCGTAAAATTTATAACTGTTCTCAACCTTTTGCATTAGAAAAAACGAGGAATCGCATCTTTAGTTTTCATGCAACCTCTTTTCGAAATAAATGATACGGAAAACTTTCAAGCCATCCAGACTTTACTTTTCAACGAAAGTCTGAATAAATAGCCGTGCTATACGCAATGGCAGTGTCAAGCCCTTTTCTATATCTCTCAACTTCATGGCCATTGTCTTTTGTCTTACTGTGTTAAAAGGAAAGCTATGTTTGTAAACTTAAAAGAAAAGTGATACTGAAGAGAAAAATAAACATACGATTAAAATAGGCTTGATTTTTTTGCTTGAATCATAAAATTTACCTATTTATGTTTTATTATATATATATATATATATATATATATATATATATATATATATATATATATATTGTATTACAAATTACATATTTAAAGTTATATACTGTAAAATTTTTTTGAACTATTTCATTCATGGTGTGACGAATCTGTACGGAACCTTTCCACTAATCTTTTTAGGCGTCTTTCTGGGGAATATAAATTCGCGTTTATTTCCAATCAACTCCAAAAAGATGTTTAGGATATTTAAATTAGATAAGGTATTTAAGTCGAAGGTTGCGAGATAGCAAGAGAGATGATGGTAGGCTATTAAGCCAACAACGTTAAAAGCAAAACTAGAAGATTCAAAGAGATTAGATTCGTGAAGACGTCGTGCTGCTAGACGTACCAGAAAGCTGATATAAGCCAGCGGTAAATATAATTCACGTACGCTTAAAGTAAGCGCCAGTTTGAGATACTTAGTTAAAGTTAATGACAATTAAGAATTCGAATACGCGCGTGTGTTTCTCGGATCTCCTATTTCGGTAAACCTTACTTGAGTTGAGCTAGATTAGTAATCAATCGTACTCTTAGTAATTTAATTTAATATAAAGGCAAATCCCTTTAGAAGACGCAACATTATTATATTATTTGCTATCGGAGATTTTTGAGGAAATTATAACAAAAATAAATAATATTATTATTCAAAATGGCTCTTAGTGGTTTATGCCTCAAATTAATCTTGGTGCTCAAGGTGTGACCCAAGGGGGTCATCACAGTGGATCTTTCGTTTTGATTTACTTTCAAATTAGAGTTAGATTATTTTGAATATTTCTGAAATCAAATAGTAACTACACCAACCTCTTTTTGTTTACACGGTAGATATGTTCATTAGAAAAACGTGCAAAAATAGTGTAATAAAAAAACATTCGACATATAGTAGAGTTGGGGATCTGTTCCTCAAAATTAAAAAATCGTGTAAGAGGAAGAAACTCTAATTATTTTTCAAAAAAAATCATAAAAAAAATGTATTATTGAAATCCATGTTATACAATTTATTAAACAAAAATTATTCATTTTTATTACAAAAAAATATTAAATCAATGTACAATAAATATTTGTTCTATAAATACTTGCAGCATATTCGAATTGAAGTTGGGAGAGTAAAATTAATAACTAACAGTTATTCCACAATACTTGATTAAAAGCGGACACGCGTATTATGAACTGGATTAAAAACGCTGGTATTAAGTAGATGCGTCAAGTATGTCTATAGAGTACAACTGACGACTTAGACCTTAATGATGAATTTCGTTTGTTATTGACGGCGTTTAATAGGAAGAAATATCGTCACCACATATTGCATTGGAAATGCAACCACCAAATTAAAAATGCAACTTATTAGAGCTTTACTAAACGTATTTATTGCACTCTACGAACTGAGTATTTTAATGTAAAATACAATTTTAATGAAGAACAAAATGCCATGTTTAAAAAAAAATAAAGAAAAAATTATAAAATTCATGCATTCCTCGTAACACCACAAAAACAAGTAATATAAAAAAAATTAAGTCAATTCCTTCTTAGATCAACAAAGAAACATTTTATGTTAGCTACTTTTTTATTAAATAGTTACAATTAATATGAATATGTATATACATATGGTAGAATCACAACTTAAAGTGGTTATTAATTATCATTAAAGTATCGTATTGACATCCAAACCAATCGTGTATATAACATTTCAGTTCAACTGAATACTTTAAAACGTGAGAAAAAAAAACTTTTAAAGCTCTGACCTAAGTCACTAAAAATGAATCCAAAATGTCCGTATCTGTAATTCTTTAAATAATTAGTTTCAGTCAATTAATTTCAATTAATTATAATTAAATTATCGTATTATTACCCAAAACAATAGTGTTAGAAAATTTAAGCTCAAATGAGTGCTTTAAAATGTGAGAAAAAAACCGGTTTACGTTTTGACACAAGCAGCAGGGCTGCGGTAGCCCAGTGGTTAGGGTATCGGACCATGGCAGGTATGTCATGAGTTCGAGCCCAGTACCACGAAAGACCCGCCGTGTAAGGCAGCGATGCACGTTAAATCTGTCGAGAGCTGAAACGTCATCCCGTTGGTGTGGTGTGGTAGTTAGGAAGGGGGTGCCAGCTCAGTTGTCGTCCACGTCACTTGACCATGGTTCAAAATTGCGCGGTCCGTCGCCCAAAGCCCTCGTGTAGCTGAACAGTGCGACGTTAATATTCAATCAATCAATCAATTGACACAAGCCGCCAAAAGGTCACTAAGTCACCAAAAATGATGTCTTGAAAAAGGAATTAGGAAGAGTCGTGCTATATATTTATAAAACAGGATATATTCAGACATTATTTTGAAATATCCAGCAAACAGGGTGGGTAACGGTTACTACGTAATATACGCGAAAGAAAAGTAATATGTAATAAAAGTTTAAAAAATTATTTATGATTTCGGATTCAGATATTTATAATACTATCAGTACTAATAAGATTCAAATATTAATTTGATCTGAAATAAAAATTCTTTAATAAGGATATGAAATCACATATGTCAGCAACATATACGTTTTAAATTACCCTTATATAATTTCTTTTTTTTAAATAATAATTACCACAGTTTTAAATTAGATTAAAACCCGCATGAATTTGTGTTTCCCATATTTCATAATACATCATTTTTTAATCATACATTTCGCATTAAATTCTGAAAGTCTAATCCATTTTGTCCACAATTCATTTTATGTCTAAAAATACGGCCTGCATTCTCATTGAAGTACATTCTTTTTTTTAAATGAAAGGAGACATGAACCAGACTGTGCCTAGTTTTGAGAATGAATTATTAGGAAACGCAATACAAAGCGAAGACAGCTGCGATTACAAGTTTCAATGACCTTCTAAGCACCAATAATCCTTCTTCAGTAACTAGGTGCTGCATTAGAATACTGTTTCTCAAAATATCTGATTTAGTGAAAGCAGAAATGATCATTATAGGCAGAATTTTAAATTTGGTAACGGAATTTCTGGAACTGATTATTAAGGTAAATAGGCGTATTAACTTACTTATAAGAAGTGATGAAATTATAAATAAAAGATTTCCCAGTTGAGAAAGTCATTACATAGTACGGTAAAAATATAGTAATCATGTTAGAGTGTGTGTGTGCATGTGTTTATTTATTGAGATTTTGAGAAACATAGAAATAGCAACTACAGAGAGCGTTGTCTATCGTAATTATTAGCAAATTTCAAATAAAGGCGACAGTACTCTTCCTTCTGATTTGGTTATAGCCCCCTCTTCACTGGTATTTCATGATATTATATGTATGTTAATTGTTTTTAAATTTTTGATAAGAGTGCAGTATATATATAATTATAAGCGTTTGTTCTTTAATAAACAAAGAGAACATGATTTGTATTTCTTAAGCAAAAGTATATTTATATTTTACACCTCGTTACTCCCCTTGGAATCTATTTGCAGAAAAGCATTTGACGGATCTCTAATGTACAGAAAAAATTTGCTTGTTTCATATGTTTGTAGGTCAGATAATTCAAATGCGGGAATTTTTGAAGCCCGTTCACGCCCTTGACAATCAATTTCCACAAAACTCGCGCTTCATTGATCAGTACTTAACAGAAGACACTTAGTTCCCAAATTTCACGTCTGTGTGCGCAAAAGTGCAAAAAACAGGAATTTCTTTTATCTATAACACCCTCGTACCCTATCTTCTTTCAAATTTAACGGATTTGAAAGCAACAAAAGTAAGATTAAATACACGCTTGGAAAATTTCTAGTCAGTGGCTGTAATATTTAGATTTTTTTTATTTAAAGCAACCAAAAACCACTTTTGGTAAATGAATTCTGTAAAACTTGTACATAGATGTTTTCTACTTGACAAAAGGAACATGCCTGCTTAATTTCAAGACTGCATTTTTAATATTGCCGGAGATCTTGTAAGAAGTGATTTAGTCACACACACACATTTTTTTCCAAAATATATATATTAAACATGAAGTGTAGTTTTTCTTTATATAGGAATATTATTTAATTGAAAATGGGGGAGGGGGTTAATATAAAATGATTATATTAAAAATAATTCATTGGATGTTCCGAGATATTAAATGTTACTGCTGTCTCAAAAGGATTCTGACCGAATTTTAAAAGAGTTTTTTCTAAAAGTTATTCTTTTATTATGAAAGTTTAGATTTAATTAGAAATTAAATGATTTTGTAGGAAGGGATCATTTGCAATTTAAGTAAAAATCAACTGCAGTCGCCAAGAGAAAAATATTTCTTAATCAACTATTACAATTGTGTTATCGTATCTTAACAGGATTGCTTCTAACGTTAATGGCTCGATGGAAAAAAGACGCTAATGAAGCAAATAATTAAATAAAATAACATAAAAAGTGTTAATTAACTTGTGAAAATTCATTATTCTTTATCAATGCCCTTTTATTCTTTGGTTTAATATTTCATTTTTAATTTAACATGAACATTCAGTTATTGTCATATTGAAAATAAATTTTTCTGAATAATAGGATTTTTGGAAAAAAAAAATATATAGATATTTGTCGAGTGATGCAATTTTTAACATCATAACATGTTATATTTTGTATTTTTCTAAAACTATATTTATACCGAAACACATGAATTGTGGATTTCCAACTTATTAAATATACAATAGTTGAAATTATTATAATTAAACATATGGAATATTGAATACAGTTAAGAAAATAATGTAAATGTTTAATGCGCTGCGGATGGTGTTTTACCATTGTAAACCTAGTACATGATATTTTATGTAAATGATAATAAATGATATTTTATGTAAAAAAAAGTTGCAAATAGTTTTATAATGTGAAATACAATATATTATGAATAAAATATTATATATAATATAAAATCTATACAAATATTATTAGTAAATTAATTATTTTATAATTAATATAATAAAACTAATGTGTATTTTTATATATTATTAATTAAATTAGTTTATAATTATATTAAATATTTTACATAATTATAGAGTAATTAGTTTATTAAAATGATATAATTTGTAGATTTTATATTATTTATAATATTTTATTCATTATATAAATGTTTTCACACTGTAAAACTATTTGTAAGGAACAGCTGCCTGCACCTGGCAACAGGTCGAACGAGAGATGATATAGAGAAAAGGATCTGGCAACGACGGAGGAGAAAAAGGTCGGAACGGGAGAGAAGAGAGAGGGTGAGGAAAAAAGCCGAGGTCGTGAAAAGTAGACACGGCTGAACGATGTATCGTAATCCTGTAACATCGCAATATATTCTTGATTTTAAGAAATGTCCCATAGAAGGTATGGAATAAACAGTGGGACCAAATCCTGTCTGCAATTATTTTCTTGTCACAATTCGAACACGGTCGGAAAAGAACTCACGAATTTACACTGGTGTCAGAAGTGCGATGCAATGGAGCAGAATTTAAATGAACAAAATATTTCAAATTGATCGGTGTTCGTACTACATAATTGTGAACAAGGTTCTAGTGGACATTCAGTTTGAAAGAAAAATTTTAACAAGGAAATAGAACCCTGCAGTTTATCTTCAAGTTGATGACCACGTGCATCCCGGGAATTGCCTTGCAGCAGTTTCAAGTAAAAAAAACAAGACCTTCTTCATATGGAGTTTTACCATCACCTGCCGAGTTGGGATATGAACGAACAGATGTCGTATTTTTCTTCATTTTCTGATGAATGGAGCCGTGATCTGAAAAGTGTTCAAGTACTGAAACAGCTTTCATTTCGAGGTAGGTGGCTATTGTTCCCCTAAGTTAAAATATTGTGTGAATATTTAAAAAGTAATGGGATGCAGTCATATTTAATTTGTTTTTTAAAAATAAAATAGAAAAAGCAGATATATCTGAAAAAAGAAAATTTCATTGGTTTATTGCAATATTCTATGTTGTTGAATTATTGTGTAGATGAAATAAGAAAATTGTGTACTTATTTTACCTGGAAATGATAGGGTATCATTTTAAATGTTGTAAAATATGGTATTTAGAGTTCTAGTGTTAAACTATAATTTCTTTTTATCATCATTCTTTACTGTTTTGAAGTTGTCTCAAAAATTAAAATCTGGGTATAGAAAGTGTTTTGCATAACAATTCAGTTTGCAGAATTTAAAAAAAAAGAATTAGATTAATTTATCTTGAAATAATGGTTGCGAAAAATGTATGTTTGAGTGGGTAAAAAAATATCCATTAAAAAATGTATATGTATTTCAAGTAGACTTCCTGTTAAAAGGTTGTAAATAAGAGATTTTGTAGGTTATTTATGACTCAGAATGTGGCATGTTTTTTTAATATTAAATTATTGTTTTTCATTTTAAGCAAAAGTTTTGCAATTTGTCAGTTAGTTGATAGTTTAATGCAATCTGAGGTTATTTCCTTTGCTCGTAATTTAAGATGTATATGTATATTGGTTTTTTGTTTCCTGCATAAGATTCTTTTAATTAAAAAAAAAGAAACTAAGAGTAGATTTATGATTTGAGAAATAATTCTATGGTAATGTAGCTAAAGTATGTTGTTAATTGTGTTTTTTTAATTTTGAAAAAGGTTTTGATTAGTAACAAATAACTGTGTCTCATATAAGTTTTATTGTAAACATATTTCGTATTGTGTTTCTGGAATTTGAGTACTCTTAGAAAAAACGAGTAGAATTTTTCTTGCTTGTTAAATATATAGTACTAGGTCATTTAAGTTTGTAGTTAAATTTGTCAGAAGGTTATTTGGCATTAGGTTTAGCTTGATTAAAAATGGCATTTCTCATTAGAAGTAAGAAAATTGACTTAATTCAATTAGCGCGGGACTTAGATGAGTCACCTGATCCGTCTATGTCTAAAATTGTTTTAAGGAATTTAATAATCTCTAGTAAATATTACAAGGAGGAAGAGGCAAAATAGTTATTGGAAGTTATTACAGCCGAAAGGTTAGAGACAGAACAGTGGCAAAAACTAGAACAACAAGAACAATTATCAATGGAAAAATTACGCTTGGAAATGGAATTATCTAGGATCGCTAATCAGAGTGATAATCAAAATAATTGTCAAACCTCATGTGTAAAATCTTTAGATGAAATAGTTAAAATGGTTAGGCTCTTAACTGTAAAGGTACCCAATAAATCAGACGGGTGGGAATATTTCTTTTCTAGTCTTGAAAAGGCTTTCGCTAGTGAAATGGTTAGCGACGAGTTAAAACCGAAGGTTTTGTTATGCATGTTAGGAGACAAAGTGTCAAACTTATTAGTTAACCTAGGCGAAGAAGAATTAAAAGATTACGAATCTTTAAAACAGGTTGTACTCAAGGAGTATAAACCATCACCCCAAAAATATGTTTAGAAAATTTTAGAAAGGCCAAACGTAACTCTGACGAAACTTTCTCTCAGTTCGCGTCCCGTTTAACATCGATGTGGTTATACTACTGTAAGTTAAGAGAAGCGAATGATTTTGAGTCAGTTAATCAACTGATCGTAGCAGATAAAATGTTTGAAATGTTGGATTCTGAGACGGCGACCCATATTGGTGTGCTCCAAGGGGAAGAATGGTACAAACCCAGGGACTTGGGCAAACAATGTGATATATTTTATGCTTCCAAAGTGAAATCCTACGATAAACCTGAGAGAGCTAAATGGAATGATAGTGAAAAGAGAAGTTTTAATGGTAGTTGGGGTAAACAGCCATTTGGGGAGAAAAAGTCAGATAATTTTTCTTCTAGGAAAAACTTTGATAAGGGTCAAGTAACTGAAATTAAAAAATTCGCTTGTTTCACCTGCGGATCAGATAAACATTTTAAGCGGGATTGTCTGAAAAACAAAGAGGTAGATAATAAAAGACTTAATGAGAATAAGGTGTCAACAGAAGGGACGGAATTGGTAGATGGGACGGTAGCTGCTAGAGTTGATGTGCTAGGTAAAGTCATTCCTAGACGGGCTATTGAAGACAAATTAAGTAAATTAGTGAAAACATCTATCAGTGTAGATGGGAAGTTAGTCCATGCGTTATTGGATTCTGGTACGGAAATTACTGTTATCAAGAAAGACTTAGTTCCTGGAATATCAGTTGAAGGAGCTTCCACGATTTATTTGAAAGGTATTTTCGGTCCAGCGGTTAAATGTCCTTTAGTATATGTTCCAATTGGTCTTGCTACCGGTGGCCAGGTTAATGTGGTGCACCAGCAAGTGTTATGTGCTTTGGCAGAAGTTTTGGTAGAAGACGTGTTGCTTCCACCAGATGTTTTGGATATGTTGGGAGGAGCCCAGAGTGAAGAGAATTCACTGGCTCAAAGCTCTCAGGACCTGAGGGTTGACTCAGGAAATGTAGATGAAACCGAGGTTTCGTCGGGTATTCTGCCAGAGAAAGCACAGGAGCACATTGAGGATTCTCAAAGGAATATTACTTCATGTGGGAATGAAGTGGGAACATTGGGTACTAAGGATGAGGAGGTGACCGCTGAGATGGATAAAGGAATCATGGTGGCTGATAGTTTTCGTTCCGAACAGGAGTGTTGTGCCGAGTTAGCATTGGCTTGGAAGTATGCTAAGGAAGGCAAAGGAAACTACTACGAAGTAGATGGGTATCTATTTCGTAGGGATAAAATACTCGGGGAGAGTATTGGGCAGCTGGTAATTCCGAAGTGCAGAAGAACTGAGGTGTTGAAACTAGCGCATACTTCCGTGTTCAGTAGTCACATGGGTCCCAAGACGCTTGAACGAATAAAGTATTCTTTCTTTTGGGAGGGTCTGAGGGCCGATGTGAAGAAATTTTGTGAGTCATGTAAAGAATGTCAGCTCACTCGATCGGTTAGGATTAAAGACCGATCATCCAGTACACCTGTGGCAAGGCCTGAATTGCCATTTGAGGTGGGGAATATGGATCTGATAGGTCCAATTGATCCGCCAAGCTTAAAGGGACATATATATTTTACGTCTGGTTGATCAGCACACTAGGTGGGGCGAGGCTAGGCCGGTGACTAGTCTCAGTGCGAAGGTAACCCGTGAAGCTTTGTTAAAGCTATTTTCGAGAAACCCGGGATTTATCTTTTGTTGAAAAGGGAAGGTTTAGTAGAAAAGTATAGCGCAGCATCGTGGGTCACGGTACTGGATTTGTGGAAGTGGTATTTTTGTCGTTCTCTCACGAAGAATTATGCCGCATGCTTTATGTCGTTTGGAATTTTCATGACTAAAAAAGTGAGGTTTAAGATTGAATACACTTCTTATGGATGTAATTTAACGGCTCAGGTTTTAAGAATGTTAGAGCAGTTTGTTGTATTTCGAATAGTCGACATAGATATTCTGATGCAGATTTGGAAAAATCGTGTAAAACAAATTAACTTTGTATTAGAATGGGTGAGATGGGTTGGGTCGGAAACCATACCGGCCAAAGGCAAATTAGAGCCGTAGGAAAGTTTTTACTGTGGACTTAATATGGATTTAGTGAACTCATTGAGCATTCATTCATGAGTTAATGAAATAAACATTGTCTAGATTAAGATAAAAACTGTAATGTATATATTTAGTGTTGTTTTTTTTATAATGTGTTTTCCATGTATCTGTTTGCAATCCCATTACAGTTTAGATCTTTCTGGGAACATAGTCACTTATTTCAATTGGGTGAACTATTCATATTATTTCATGTGTTTGTATTAAGGAACTTTCACTAGAACAATCATCAAGACTTTTGACTGTTGCAATTATTGTGTGTTCTGTTTGTGGATTTTCTATGTCACGGTTTGTGAATTTTCCGTTCCTGGTGTCTGATATGGTAAAATCAGCCTCAAGGAGCAAATTTTACTCTTAGGTGGGGCGTGTAAGGAACAGTTTCCTGCACCTGGCAACAGGTCGAACGAGAGACGATATAGAGAAAAGGATCTGGCAACGACGGAGGAGAAAAAGGTCGGAACGGGAGAGAAGAGAGAGGGTGACGAAAAAAGCCGGGGTCGTGAAAAGTAGACACGGCTGAACGATGTATCGTAATCCTGTAACATCGCAATATATTCTTGATTTTAAGAAATGTCCCATAGAAGGTATGGAATAAACAGTGGGACCAAATCCTGTCTGCAATTATTTTCTTGTCACAATTCGAACACGGTCGGAAAAGAATTCACGAGTTTACACTATTTGTTACTAATTTTATATAAATATCATTTAATAGTTACTATAATATATTTTATTAAAAATATTTATTAATATAAAATATATTTATAAAATACAATATAAATATTTAAATAATGACAGTATTTTTTTTACTTTATAAAATACAGCATTACATAAAATATAATCTTATATTTAACACACCTTTCATAATAAAATTTATTTAATTTTAAAAATACTTAAATTAATTGGAAAAAAAAAGCAAATCACACTATTCGAACTCTGTACACACGTATAGAAAGCAGGCGTTCTACCAACCAAGCTAATGAGTCGTCGTCGGAAATTAAAATTTAATTGTATAAGAGGTAAGTATGAATTTCGATGGCTATTTCCTCCGAATTGACTGGCCATTCGGCGGAATTAAACTGAGGGTTGAACACCTTACGAGAGTATTAATATTATACTAAGTCTCATCCCAAAATGAATTTCCTTAGTCGTACCCTTCCCTTGTTAGTTTCTGCCCTACAAAAATAATCCTAATTATTACAACCAGGTACCTGGTTGGACAGTCAGTGTGAATAATATACTCACTCTTAAGAAAGGCATTGAAAGAAAAGTACTTTAAAGAGGAGTGTTTTCGCCAGTCTAGGCAATATGGCCTTGAAAAAAAGATTTTGTTTCAGAATTTCGATTCAGTAGCTCACAGGATTCATAGTATTTCTTTTAAACGCATGTACGGTCTTTAATCATTATTCTCCCACATGCCAGTGACCGCATTAGTATAGTGGTCATGGTATCGAATCGGGGCAGGCTTGTTGCGAGTTCGAGCCTAGCACCACTAAGGACTTGTCGTGTAGGTGTATGATGCACGTTAAATCCGTCGCGAGCTCAAACCTTCTCCTTTGGTGTGATGTGGTATTTAGGAGAGGGGGGTTGCCAGCTCAAGTGTCGTCTTTGACACTTGACCATGGCTCAAAATTACGAGGTCCGTTGCCAAAAGCCCTCCTGTAGCTGAACAGAGCAACGTTAATATTCACTAACTCACTCACTCCCATATGACAGTACCCCCTCTTGTTCTAAAGGAGTATAGTACTCTTTGGTTTACCGCAGTGTTTCTCAGACTTCCAATATTTGAGACCCAATATCCTACCATTATTTTCATCGCACCCCCTCCACACAATAACAAAGTATTGAATTTAATAATACTGTATTTTAAAACTAAACCCACAGTGCTTCTTTAACCTCTTAAGTGCCATCAGCGTATAAAAACATCTCGCTCAACAAGTGCGTTAATTTTCCCGGACGTATATATACGTCTTTCCAAAGTATAATCTCTTCTGTGTGCACTGTTATCTATAAAACTTTTCCAAAGGCAGTGGGATGCAATAAAAAAAGACCTTGATAGTGTTTGGAAGGATTTACTTATTTCAGAAGGATTTTTGCTCATTTTTTCCTTTTCTGCCTCCTCCCCTCCCAATACACCCAATACGCTCACCTACACGCAATTTATAATCGTATTTAAAGGGATTTTAATTATAAACCATACAAATTATCAACATAAGTTTTGATGGGTTTTTTTTTTTTTAAATTCGATATATAACAAGCCTACGGGGGTAATGGGAAGTACTAAATGTGTTCTTAACTCATTATTGTTAAATTAATTATAAAAATTATTGCGTAGTGCTGATATACTTATAAGTGTATTATAAGTGCAAATGGGTATTTTATTTCTTATTTGTTTGTATTTAGTAAATGAATAATTTTTTTAAAGAGTCTTAGGGTTATCATATCCCTCCCCCTAAGGAGGATGCCCCACTGGTTCACCATTTCTCTGAACTGCACTGTGTCCCCCATTGACCTACAGATTAATTCAGTGATACTCAACCTAAGGGCCACATGCGGTCCATCGTCCTTCTCTGAGTGGCCTAGCCATGGTCCACATGCGCTATGATATTCAACTATTGCAGAATAATGTACAAAAAATTTAGCGGGACGGTTAATCTATCAAATATTCAAATCTATCAATTAGCTTTTTTTTAAAGAAGAATGATCCTATAACTCAGTAAAAAAAGTATGAAAGTAAATATTTGTGTGTGCGTGTTTGATAAATTTAATACAGTTAAAATACAGCATTAAAATAAAAGTAAAACTGAGTTTAAATATTTTGCTTAATGTGCGATGTTGCTTTGGTCTTTAGTTTTTTTTTCTTCCATTATCTTCATGTTGCGTCCAGCGTGAAATGCCTGTCATGTGTACGTTACCTGGTGGTTGATTGATTGATTGAATACTAACGTCGCACTGTTCAGCTACACGAGGGCTTTTGGCGACGGACCACGTAATTTTGAACCATGGTCAAGTGACGTGGACGACACCTGAGCTGGCACCCCCTCTCCTAACTACCACACCACACCAACGGGAGGACGTTACAGCTCTCGATAGATTTAACGTGCATTGCTTCTCTACACGGCGGGTCTTTAGTGATACTGGGATCGAACTCGTGACTAAGCAAGCCACGATCCGATACCTATACCACTCGGCTACCGCGGCCCATGTTATATGGCGGGGGAAAAGGTTGAGTATCTCTGGATTAGTTGATAGCGACTATCACTGTAAAAAAATGTATTTCTAAAAAAAAATGGGGTATCATTCTGATTTACGCAGAGGTTAAAAATAAACAAAAATCAGGTATCTTCACATTCAGGGAGCATTAAACGAGACGCCTGTATCTAAATATCTCCCTAAGTTCTTCGCAGAGCATGCGTGAGTAAATGAATGTTTCATTAACTCCACACTCTAAAGCAACAAGAAAAGCTGAAAACACGAAATATGACTGAAAATTGGGTATCAAATATTGAATGTTTCAGAATTACGAGGCTACCCTGGTCAAAACTTTAAGATGTAAGAAAACGGCTTGACGCTGCCGAGATTGAATTGAATTGCTAATACAGAGGATACACTGTTCAGAGTGAATTAAAATTTCTTTTGCAATTAATGCTTTCAGCAATATGTATTTAACTACTATCCAGTCTTTTGAGCCATGTTTATAGGTATAAGTACAGTAAAACCTGTTTTTGTGCGGCAGATAGGGACCTCATAAAACGAAACAGCACACAAAAAATGTGCGAATATAGATATATTTCCTAATTACTTACAAATAACTAACAATTTTGTTGACGTACTACAGATTTTTTAATGCGGTTGAAAGAAACCACATAAAAAACACGTATTTAAAAGAATATCCATTATTATCCATTATTTATTGAATTTATGAGAACGTACTTCCAAACAAAATAAATAGTTTAATTTGGAAACATTTTAAAAACATTTGATTTTTCATTGTATAAATGGGGAAAATTTCACAAAATTCTCATATATAATTCATCGCTACTCATAGTAATCCAATGAACGCATCTTTGTGTGATGAATAAGTTCAAAAATGCTCTCTTTCGTCACTTGAAGATACAATTTCGATTGAATTATTTTTTATCACCATAACGTAAGGGATGAACTTTTGGGATGCCAGTCAGTGGGCCAGTTGTTTGTGAACGTTACGATAACCAGATATGCATAATTGAAGCTGTTTTTGAATTTCAAACTCCTTTCGGAATTGGTCTCTACTTAAAGAAAATGCTTTTTCTATTTGTTGGAAAACTTGATCCTTGCATATATTTTATCCATCCTCAAGAAATCTGGTTCTTCTTGTCCTTCTTCATAATCTATCAAATTATTGATAATGTCACTGATAATTAAAATTTCTTCTTCAACCAAGTACGTGTTGCTAGCGCATTGACAAAAAGCAATTGAACGTGCGTTGTCAAGAGACTGTTTATCACTAATCAACAGAGCGTCTTGAAGTGCATATTTGTAATTTGATAGAATGCATTACAAATGCACCAAAGGCGTTAAAATTCATATACCGCATAAAAAAAATCGTACAAAAATAAAATCGCCTAAAAGAGTAGCACAAAAATATGTTATACTGTATGGGGAATGTAGAGTTCTTTTTTGTATGGCAGAATTAATCACAAGCACTTGTGACAATTAATACATAACAAACGTATTTCGCTGGTTTGACTGCAAACATTGAGCAACTTTCGTCAAATGGCTTTCTTTTAAGTGCATAAAATAGCGGCTGCAGGCTTTAATTTTGGGTAGGCACACAAACAGCCTACACTCATACATATGGAACAGGGGCATGTTTTTGTGTAAGTACATGAAATGTGCTTTGGGTAATTGCTTTTCAAACGAAGTTTATTTTTCTTAGAAAAGTCAAACTTTTTGCAAATATTTTAGAATTTTATCGAGACGGTTTCACACATTCCAGAAATTGCAATTAATAAATACCTGAATAATAGAAAACAGTGCATGTTTACAAGAATTTAGTTTAGTACTCTAAATAATTAACTTTATAAATAGAGTATTTTATTAACTATAAACCTCGCAGTAAAACTTCTGATTTCAACAAGCAATTGATGAATTGATTTCATGTTTAACTTTCGAAGCATAGAAAATTACTTTAGAATATTATACCATATGAAAGAAGAACTGCAACTGAATATACACAGATATTTCAAAAAGCAAACAGAAATATTGAATAGAAAAATATTAGAAATTTAGTAGGTAAATAATTGCCATGGACTTTTAAATTTTGTAATTTTTTTAAATTATAATCTTATTAAGTTTTAATAAGTGTATTTAAAATTTTCTAAAATCAGCAGTCATTTTAACATCCTATATATCAGTGATTTCCAAAGTGTTCTAAATAGACCCCCAGGGGTCTATGCCGGTTTACAAGGGGTCTACGTCTGTGAAAAAATAATTTAGGGGTCCATGAGGTGTAAATGGCAGTCTACGATAGAGGCTCCCATGAAATCTCATTGTGACTTTAATTTTAAAAGAAAATTTAATCAAGGGGAGGGGAACCAGATTTTATTTATTTAACAAATTTATTTACTTAATTTAATGAGGTTAATTTGCACAGTTACAAGGAGACATCATACATTTCCCTAAAACAAGGACTATCATTTCAGCTTTTTATTCCCAGAATTAATTCAAAGGAGTTTAATATTGGACGTAGCAAATTTTTCAATTTCTCATTTTGTCAGAGAATCAGCCAAGATAATGGTCTTTGAACCTACGTTCATTTACGTGCACTCTATTCTGGTTTTGAATTTAGATTTTACCATGCTTTGGGGCTGCGGTAGCCCAGCGGTTAAGGTATCGGACCATGGCAGGCATGTCATGAGTTCGAGCCCAGTAGAACTAAAGACCCACCGTGTAGGGCAGCGATGCATGTTAAATCTGTCGAGAGCTGAAACGTCCTCCCGTTGGTGTGGTGTGGTAGTTAGGAGAGGGGGTGCCAGCTCAGATGGGTGTCGTCCACGTCACTTGACCATGGTTCGAAATTACGTGGCCCGTCGCCAAAAGCCCTCGTGAACCTGAATGGTGCGACGTTAATATTCACTCACTTACTCACTTGAAAATGCTTTGACTATGGTAAACAAAAAGATTGGACAGAATAAACTGAAGCATGTCAGGCTTAAACTCGACAAGATTGATGCCAAATGTTAAAATTTTGTTATTGAAGTGCCAGATTTAACTCTTCTATTAAAAGCATTTTTGTTTGTTTCTCAATTATTTTGGCGTATTATTTTTAAAATTAATTAACATGTTTTTCTTAAGTTTTAGACATTATACTTAACCACAGTTTTAATCATTATATATTCGCTACTTTTAATCTTTCAAATTTCGTCGCTCTGTTCCAGCTATCAAAAAGACATTAAAGTTGATCATTGTGCGAAAATTCAATATTAGGTAAGCAGGGTTCTACGCAAAGACAAAACATGGCAAGAGTCAAAAAGGTTTGGGAACCTCTGCCATTTATCATGCTGAAAAGTACGTTTATTGAAAGATTCACAAATAATAAAATAATTAAAAAAAACATGGCACATAAAAGAAAGAAAAAAAAAGTAATGTAATGTTTATAAATGACTGTTTGTCGTTTTATTTCTTCAATGTTCGAAAATTAACCTATTTTCTAGAAGGAAGCCACAACCACTGAATATATTTATTTCTACAAACAATTTATGCATAAAAGTTGCGATTGTGTTGTAATTAATATCTACTGTGTAGATAACACTGATAAAATGTACTCGCAAGTTGGAATAAAAACTTTTTTACACATACTAAATTACAGTTTTTCATTTTAACCGTCATGACTGATTTTCGCTAGTTTTTGAAAGATAATACATAAAAAGTTATCACGAAATATTTGATAACTAAGATAAATTGCGTAATTTTTGAATTTTTTGTATATAATGCACATATTTTACACATATCTCTGACATTGAAATCATTTTTTTATTCAAGAGATTGTTTCATCCAAACTTAGGATCTATTAATTTTAAGCCTTTCTTTGTGAAATTAACCTAAACATTTTCAAACATGAAAACATTTTTTTTTATTTTTCCACTTGCACTTTAATGTTACTTAAATAATATTCATTTTCATTTACGTAATTCTTTTTACTAACGGTACAATGGAAAGTTATTTACAACATATATTATATACGACTTATTTTAATGTATCTCTTTAATATAGCTAAGAAAGAAAACACTTTAACATCGTTCAGTTATGTAAAATATATGTTTTATGTTTACTTTTATACTTACCTTTTCAAATGGAATGTTGATTAGTGCACCTCTTAGATTTTGCAATGTTTTTTTTTATATATATTTCATGTGGCTGTAACTAGTTAATTTGGCATATTGTTTACTTTGGCAGCCCAAATACAATGAAACGTCGATTTTTTTCAGATAAGATCACGTGTTATCTGTACATGAATGTCATTCTTCATTTAAAATCGGCATATGTTTTTAAAATGGCAAACGGTTTTTGTATTTTTATATAACCTTTCATTATTTTTGTTCAAAGACTATAAATATATTGAGGCCATGGTAGTCTAGTGGTCAAGGTAACAGACACTACAAGGTATGAGTTCAAGCCTGGTACCGCTGATCATCCACAATGCAGAGGAGGCCGATGCGCGTTAAATATATCGAGGCTCAAACGTCATCCTGGTGGTGTGATGGGGAGCTTTGAAGAGGGGAGGAGGAGTTAGCTCAGGTCTGAAACTCACCACTTGACCATGGTTGAAAATTACGAGTTTCGTCGTGAGACAACCTGGAGTAGCTAAATAGCGCAACGTTAATATTCCCTCTCTCTAACCCTCTCATAAATATATGAGCTTTGACATTCGACGTGATTTCTTATTTATTTATATTTTTTTTTCTAAAAATTGTAATTGATATGTATAATTTTTATTCCTTTTTCTAGAAAGCTTGAATGATTTTTATTGAATAAGTGAGTGAGTATTAAAGTCACACTATTTTAGCTAGTCAAGGACTTTTGGCGTCTGACCTCGTGATTTTGATTGATTGATTGAATATTAACGTCGCACTGTTCAGCTACACGAGGGCTTTTGGCGACAGACCACGTAATTTTGAACCATGGTCAAGTGACGTGGACGACACCTGAGCTGGCACCCCCCTCTCTAACTACCACACCACACCAACGGGAGGGACGTTTTCAGCTCTCGACAGATTTAACGTGCATCGCTGCCCTACACGGTGGGTCTTTAGTGTACTGGGCTCGAACCCGTGACAAAGCAAGCCACGTTCGATACCAATACCACTCGGCTACCGCGGCCTCCTCGTGATTTTGAACCATGGTCAAGTGACGAGGACGAAATCCGAGCGGATACTCCCTCTTCTAGCTTCCACACCTCAACATCGGGTAAATGATTTTTAGAGCATAAGTGAAAAAAGATGCATTTTTTGAATTTTAATTTTAATTCCCATCGAATATTTAGTGCACGATAACGAAAGGTTTTTGATTGAGAAGAATTTGACTGTTGGATTTATTTGTAAACTTTTTGAAGGGCGAAAAATCCATAAGCAATCTTATTAGAACATCCGTGAAGAAAATTTAGAAAAAGATAAATTAGGTATGATGCAGATTTTAATGAGAATAAATATGGGGGTTCGAAAAGTGTTAAATTCTTTTTTATTTCCTTTGAGAATACACTTTCGGAATCAAAGTTCCCCTTTGTGCAACTCAACTTCATTTGAGATTCAATTCAATTCTATTCTAAATTTCATACGAAAAAGGATTAAAAAACACCCCCCCCCAGCTTTTTAAAGAGGCTTATTGCGTCTTTATTAGTTATGTTAAGATTTATTTTTCTTTGAGAGATGTAATTCCACAGCAAAAAGTAAGTCGTTATTTCTTATAAATTGTAAAATTGATATTTCTTTATGTTAAAAGTTTTTAACAATTCACCAAATTCCATGAATTGTCTTTGATAAACTTTGAGATTCTTAGTTTACATTGTTATTGTTTTGTTTGGAATTTCTTATGTTGGTATACCTGTGAAAAATATCAATAATTTGGTAACCAATTTTAATGGTCAGCATAAAATATTGTCAACTTCGTCAAAGTGCACTGTAAACTACACTTCAGCCACGTTCTGTTTACTACTTAAATTTTTCTGACTTAATTTATAATAAATAATGCAGTAAGTTAGACAATCCCTCTCTCTGAAAACTGATTTTAAAAATGTAACTAATTTACTATCTACTACATAAACATGCGGTATAAAATCTTATTTTTCTGATAAACTGCTATTTCAATTTCTTCTTTGAACAACTAACTAAACTTTACTTAAAGCTTACAATAAAGATATTTGAGAAGAAATCTAAGAAAAATGTAGAACATAAGAACTTTAGAGTTTATTTCTCATAATGGTTCTCTATTAGCTAAGAGTTAATTCGAATATAGATTTAGTTATGAATTTCTATATTCTTTGAACGTTATTCATTTTTTAGTAAATCACTAGCATACGCAAATGTTTCGCACGCATCTATTTAATCAAATTTTAAATTTTACTGTTAATGAAAGCTTTAAATGCAACGCAAACTTTAAAAAATAATCAAATTCTTTTTTTTTATAAATAAGAAACTTATATTAATATGCTTGGTGATTAAAAATATGTAGTCAGTACATTTTATTATAAATGATTTATTTTTTACCATTTAACAGTATCAGTTTCTTCATTTTTAAAACGTAGAAGTATGCAAGAAAGATATAAATATTACGAAACGATAATAGTATACCTATACATATTGTCTATAAATTGTATTAAAAAAATCCTTATTCAAATTGTGAAAAAAAGAAAGAATATAGTCTAAAGAGTTCCCTCGGTATACATACATACTATTTATAATCAAGAAATAACTCTAAATTTCCAAAGTAATACATGTAATAATATAATTGTTAAAACATATGTAATATTAGAGTATATGATAATTATATAATACATATAATTAGCATCCAATTAAGAATATTATAATTGTAAAGTACGTTTTTATATAGTACATGTGATTGGAAATAGTTTTGTATGTTAAATTTTCAAAATTTCCAGAAGAGCATTATAAAAATATTAAAATTTTTCTATATTTTTCTTACATTTCCAATTTATAAAGTGGACCACTTAAGGCAATATTTCGCCCCATTTTCGTAATCTTAAAAATGGACAATTTAAGGAACTTTTTTTTAAAAAAAATTAAAACTCAGCGAACAAAAAAATCTGCTTTTATCATATTAATTACTATTCATTTAGAGCATATTTTAATATTTGTGAAATTTAAATGTAGAGTAACATGGAAAAATAGAAAGAATAAAAGAAAAATAGAAATGAAACTATATAGAATTTAACCACTAAATTATTTTTGAGTATATTCTTAACAAAATCATTTGGTAAAATATTTACTCGTATAATATGAATATTGTTTGATGTTACGAGATAAATACTTCAAAAAATTTGCTATCTTGTTGTAACATATTTTTGATTTATAAGCAATGAATACTTGCACATATACGGATTGTTAAAATAGTTCAAATTTAGCTGGAGGAAAAAAATTAGATGCAGCAGTTGAAAATTAATTTTCAGTAAAAATTGAAAAATCAATATTTTATAGTTTTTTATCCAGTGAACATAACTCCTTGAAAAGAAAATCTTAATGAATAAATTTTAGATTCAGGTTCAATTCTAGATTTGTTCTGCATTGGCGGTACATGTGCATTATTTTTAGTATAACCTTCATTTTTTACTGAACATGGGTTTTAAATAGCAATACAATTGTAATATCACTTAATTAATTTGCTTAGGATATTCTGAAACTTTGGCCCGAAGTACTTTCGTGTGCGATTAATTTCTTAAAGTGTGCTGCCATGTTTTTTTTTTAAATATTAATTATACTCTGAGAAAAGGATAAAAACCGGAACAGAATCATTCGTTTTATAGAAGTAAACTAATGGCATTCATGGCATATTTAACTTATTCTTTCATGGATAGATGGAATTTTATTACAAGTAATTAAATATTCTTTTAAACGTATATTACTTTTCGCGTGCCGCTAAACTTGAAATTGTTCAAAGTGTACGACACCCATAACAACAAATTGAGAATCACTGGTTTAGTGTTATCGAATGATCTCAACAAAAATTTGAAAATATCTCAAAATCGTTTAGTAAAACGAAGATAATTTTAAATTCTTATATATAACTTTTAAAAAGTTTTACTAGTAAAATCTATTTTCAAACTCACACAAACGTGGCCACTGTCGCCTACTAACCATGGTCGCAAAATCTTAGATGGCACTGTCCAGTCATGGCTCTGCAAAATTATGTGGTCCGTCGCCAAAAGCCTCCGTGTAGCTGAACAGTGTGACGTTAATATTCACTCACTGACCCAGTCACGGCTCTGAGTCCTGATATCACTGAATCATCAACTGTGTAGAGGATCTGATGCATATTGAATCCTTCGTTGCTCAAAGTCCTCATGTTGACATGGTGTGGAAGTTAGGTGAGTGAGGTGCCAACTTAGGTGTCATCCTTCTCACTTGGCCGCCGTTCAAAATTAAGGTATCTGTCCTCAATAGAAATTGTGTTACTTCAAATGTGACGTTAACATACATTCACAAATCGTTCACGTTCACAAATAGAGTAATTGAGAAATTTAAAGTTAATTTCAAAACAATTTACTAACGAAATTTACTTGAGAGAATCAACGAACAAATTTAATTAATAATTGCTAATTATGATTTTTAAAAGTTATTGAGACCATACATTTTTACTAAAAAATTAAAAATACATAAAAAAACTTCTTAAATTTAGAACACAATGTTCGATTCATCTAACTCTTCAGAAATCTCAAAACAAAGGATTTTTTTATCCGAAGTTCTGGAAAAAAAATTTGAATTGGACAACCTATCTCTATGAAGAGATTTGTTTCGTTAGTGAATAATGAATGAATATTAACGTCGTACTGTTAAGCCACCCGAGAGCTTTTGGCAACGGACATTTTGGAGGGTAATTTTGAACCACGAGTTCGAGCCCAGTACCACTTAAGACCTACCGTGTAGGGCAGCGATGTGGCCGTGGTAGCCGAGTGGTATAGGTATCGGACCGTGGCTTGCTTTGCCACGGGTTCGAACCCTGTACCACTAAAGACCCGCCGTGTAGGGCAGCGATGCACGTTAAATCTGTCGAGAGCTGAAACGTCCTCCCGTTGGTATGGAATGGTGTGGTAGTTAGGAGAAAGGGTGGCAGCTCAGATGTCGTGCACGTCACTTGACCATGGTTCAAAATTACGTGGTCCGTCGCCAAAAGCACTCGTGTAGCTGAACAGTGCGACGTTAATATTCAATCAAACAATCAATCATTGAACTATGGTCAAGTGAAGAGGACGGCAATGAGTTGCCACTCCCTCTCCTTACCACACCACCCTGCACGGTGGGTCTTCAGTGGTACTAGGCTCGAACTCGTGACATGCCAGCCACGACCCGATACCATGACCACTAGGCTACCGTAGCACCCAGAATTGTTTCGTATAATACCCACATCTCCTCAAATACCATTTTCTTCCACGTGTAAAATCTTATTTCTTGAAACTGAGAAATTTAGAAGCGAAATCTGTAGCATGTATTTAACATTTGTAATGTGGCCGCGGTAGCCGAGTGGTATAGGTATCGGATCGTGGCTTGCCTGGTCACGAGTTCGATCCCAGTACCACTAAAGACCCACCGTGTAGGGCAGCGATGCACGTTAAATCTGTCGAGAGATGAAACGTCCTCCCGTTGGTGTGGTGTGGTAGTTAGGAGAGGGGGTGCCAGCTCAGGTGTCGTCCACGTCACTTGACCATGGTTCAAAATTACGTGGTCCGTCGCCAAAAGCCCTCGTGTAGCTGAACAGTGCGACGTTAATATTAAATCAATCATTAACCTTTGTAATTCGGTTTTTTTTCAACTTCTACTTACTTGGAAAAATATTCTTTGGGGTTTTTGATATTACTATCTGTACACAAAACTACCATGCAAATTAATTAGGTATAAACCGAACATGTGTTTGTATAAAATAATTAAATTATTAAAAAGTTATTTTTATATGGATTTTTTAAGAATGTGTACTAAGATTTACAAAATACTACTATTACTATTTACAAAAAATACTACTATTACTATTTACAAAAAAAATACTACAAATTACTACTTTTACAAAATTGTTATACAAGAAAAATCTTCATATCCAATAATACTTATGTTAAAAAAATATTGTACATATTGATAAGAAATCGGAATAAGTTTGCTTTTTTTCTTTTGCAGTAGAATATTTCTATAAGATATGGAAGAAATTTGTAAACGTATATTTCTTTCAAGTTTTCAAAGGTATTTTTTAAAAAAAATTTAACCAAGAACACTATTCTCGAACCATGCAAGAAAACTAATTTCTCCGCAGGCTTTTTTCGTACTAACATGTTGACAAGTAACCTGGAGATAAATACTTAAAAAAACTATCATTAACAAAAACGTTCCGTAATGAATAAAATTAAGGTATATTTTTACTTTATATAATGTATAATAACAATAACAATAATAATAATAAATATTTCATTTATCTTCAGAAATGTATATTTTTATCAAATCAAAATACACAATAATTAAAAAAAATTATTATTAAATATGTGGTGTGAATATTTCCATAATCACAAAAATTAAAATACGTTATAATTTATGCTTCACGTTTTGATTTATTTTTGTTGAAAAAATGCATAAATGATTGTCCAAAACTCCTTAGTTACTGAATTAAAAGTTTGTCATTTCATTTGTTTTGGTACTTTAGGGAAATTAAAAGTTATTTATTGTATAAATACTTATGCTACAAGAATTTCGAAAACACATTTTTTCTCATTTAATGCATATATGTTAATATATACAAAAATGCTTTGTTTACATTTTCGTAATGGAAAAGGGTATTTTTATTTATTTCGGAACTAATTTGACATCGCAGATCTTTGTGCTTGGCGCGATCTCTTAATCACACCAAGTAGTGCTTGCTGTCGAGTGATATGGAATCCAAGATGGTGGCCTAAGAAATCGACAGGGAAACAATTTTTAGAACTAGATTTAAATATATTCCAAATAAAAAATTTAGGAATAAATTGAAATTAACCAATATAAATCAATAATTAATATCAATATAAAATTATGCATAAGAATATTTACGGTATGTAATGTAATATGTAATTTAATAACTGTATATCATCATATTATGTAAAATAATAATAATAATCGTATAATATAATACAATTATTACATAACTAGCTGGTATACCCATTCTTTGCACGAGTGAACTGAAAAATTAAATAACACAGATTGAAGGATAAAGAAGTTTTTCATGAGTTAATTTTACAAGACATGCAAATTAAACAAAAAAAAACTTTTTGAATATATCAGCTAAACAATAAAAAAGAAAGAAAGAAACACCTTTGTTAAATTTTGAGTATGTAGATCTAATATAGCTGATGAAAAGGATTTTTTTTTATTCATAACTCCCTGTAACACTCTTGAGGGTCGATTATTGAAAATACCTCCCTAAGCTAATCTCTGCTCAGCAAAAGTAACACATTGTTAAAAGTTTTGTGTAATGAACGTCTTAAATAGTATAAATAAATTATATCTGAAATTGTAATACATTAATATTACTTTCAGTTGTATTTATTTTATGTTAAAATTGTAATATTCGCAAGCAACGCCGTTTCTTAAATTATAATGGCGATTCAATGAAAAAAGTACCGAAATGTTAACGATAGAGTCAAGTTGGCAAATGTCACGTTCTTTCACAGCTCGAGCTTTGTAAGACCCGCCATGTAGGGGAGCGATGCACATTAATACTTTATTCACCGCATTATGATTTACTGCAGGATTTTCATTCCAATATTTTTTTGGATCACTACATTGAAAATTAAGGGATATACATAAACAAAATACTCCATTTTAGTAAATTTAATCCGTTAGAGCTAACAAATTAATTAAAGATATTCCACTGTAAAATTAATTATATACACCGCTCACTTAAAATATCAGTCAAATATTTTTCTATGGTCTTCATTATCATTCAAAAACATAAGACACTTAAATTTTGACATACACTATTTTTTCAGGACAAAACTAATACTCTTTGCAATGCTCTGAAAACGCCGTCCGCTGAAAACGCAACATCTGCTACAAAACTATTCGCCTTCCCACTAAAATACTCATCATAGGACCCGTGCTGCCATATATCTTGGAAGAGTGGATTTCAAAGAATACTCCTGCTAAGTATTGGTAGAATATTACTTCTAAGTTGGTGTGGTAGTTAGGAGAAGAGGGTGCCAGGTCAGGTGTCGTCCACGTCACTTGACCATGGTTCAAAATTACGTGGTCCGTTGCCATAAGCCCTCGTGTAACTGAACAGTGTGACGTTAATATTTATTCACTCACTCACTCCAAAAAATACAGCACCGTAGTTAAAATTCTTTTTATACTTAAAAATGCAATATCTGCCTATTCAATTAAAATTATAGCGTTATAATTAACTACTAACCACAAACAAAATTTGAAAATTTGTCCAAATGATGTAATGGGAAAGAGAAAGTTTATTCACTTTAAGTACCAGAACCGATAAAAGCATTTATTTTGAAAAAAAGATCAATTTCTTACTACCAAAAATGTGCATAATAAAACCATAAAAAAACCATTAAAAAAGAGAGTTTTATAACAATCTCTCTCTTCAGAGCTTATTTTATTCTGAAATAAAAAAATAGGGATTATGCTGATCACATGAATTAATTAGAAGTGAGCGCCTTGCGTTGCCAAAACAAAAAGGGTCTCTTCACAAACAAAAGTTACATATATGCAGACGTGGGCCTTTTTGCAGCGTATGTCAGAATTGCTTGCAGATGGCAGAACTTTTTCCTACTTACTTGACAAATATCGTTATATTTTGGACAATTCACACAATATCTTTATAAATTACAGCCAATGCTATAAATTATAGCCTATGTGATATTCTGATGTATAAGCTATATTACTGTAACGTTTCATTAAAATCCATTCAGTTGCTTTTGCGGGAAAGACAGCCAAACATCCTCACAAAATTTCAAATTTATAATATATATCTAGATTATATATATTTTACATAAAATAATTACATAATATACAGTATATTAAAATTAACCAATAATGAAAATCAATAATTGCTGATAACTTTCAATATTTCAAAATCTGAGTTCTTTTTTAACTAATTTCATCGAATAAAAAACTATTCAAAATGCATTATTTAAAAGTAAAATAAAGTGAAAATGTGTAATTTGCTACAATAAAAAAAAAGCACGGCCCTAATATTCTTTTCGAAATAACCTGATACTCACCAATGATATTAGAACTATCCATGCTTGAATATAGCCCAAAATACAAAAGACAGAAGTAGAAGCTTCAAGCGGTTGCAATGAAAGTGGTTATTTTTTAAAGGAATCGAATTATATAATGGTCTGAAACTAACAGGGTAACCACGGAAGAAAAGAAACCAAAATTTATATATAATTATAGTATACATCATCCACATGACAACTACATTACCCCAGGATTCACGGTAACCATATTGCAATGTTATCGCCCATCTTAGCAATTATAAACACACTGGCACGTACCAATCGAGTATCACACACACAAATTAATATTTCATTAAATCCAACGAATAGTGTTTGCCTTATGAATTAATATTATGCAATTTAAAGGACATAGCTTTCGCACTTACAATAACACTATTTTAATTATATACCATATAGTGACTTCAATTCAATATTTTGAAACCTCTTTTGTTATGATTCTAGGAAACTTAATAAATGGTTTCAGTTTTAAACTCATAACGGGAATTTAACTAGAATAATATGCAAAATTAAATTACGAGACAATTATTAGACATTGACTAACTGAACACTTTACTAATTCCGTTGGTAACACCAGTTCTAACAATCTTCCTCTCCGTTTACTATTACTAGTGTCTCAATGTACAAGTGTTCACATTGAAAATGTTAACCATTTATTGTGCACGTAATTTCCTGAGTTAGTTATATGGAAGTTTCTCAGAATTGTTATTGTGGTTGGTTGTTGCTTAAATGCTCTCTAATTAAACGAAATTCTATTTATAAAACGTGAGTTTTTGGAGGGCATATATATATTACAGGAAATAACATTCTCTTAAACGTTAAATTTCGTTAGCAACTTTGAATACTTTCGGGGAATTAAACCCTAGAATTCCAATAACGTATTTGCTAAAAGCTAAATTTTATTTGTTAATCTTTGTATTTTAATGTTTGTAAAATTTTGACTTACATATAAAAACTTGTGTTAAACATTTTAATAAAATTATAAATTCTTTAATGTTTAACCTCAGATTACAGCTTTGATATAACAGTAAAAGTTTTGATAGTTACACCAAATATTGATAATTATATTTAGAAAGGGAGAAAATTAATATTTGTTTATGGTTTTACTTGTTGGGAAATTAATAATGCATGATTATGGTTACATAAATTTATAGTAAATTGCGATTGATTCTTAATCGTAAAATTGTTAATTATATGTAGTATTCAGAATATGTACACTCGTGTATAATGGATAATATCTAATAATAAATAAGTTTAAAAATGCAATTGTCATATTCATTGTTTATTCTTCTTTACTTGGACTTTCATTTCTAAGCATATATTTTAAAAAATTTAAACCATAAACAAAACCAACTATTTGGGCGAAAATAGTAAAAACAAAACTCATGCACACGGGCATCATTGATGATATAAAATTACAATCCACAAGAATTTTTTTAGAGTCCGATTATATAGTCAAAAAGATAAACAGAATAAAGAACTTCTTTTATTTAAAATTATTACATTTCAGGGAACAACTTCTGAATATCTTAGTTCTAAATTTAGTTATTCAGCTACATATCTATTGCCATGGATTTTGTATTTGTTAAAATAAATTTTTGATAAGAAAAAAATAGTTTTTTACAAGCATTTTCAAAACATATGGTGGCATATAAAAAATGATTTTAAATTATTAAAATAATTTTTAATGTGTAAAATGGCTCAATAACTATATTAAATAAAAAAATAACAAATAACTGCTAAATATAAAATAACATACAAATTGAAATGCTGACTTAAAAAATTACTGCTCTAAGAACACAAACATGAATTCAAAACCTAATATTGGAGAGCTGATTTTAACTATTCAAATTTGCTCCAAAACTTACTTCTAATCATTGAAAAAAACTAAAGTTAAATATTATACACAATCTTACTTAATTTTTAAAAAAATATAAACTTTTTGACGTCACTGGTGTGTTTAGCTATACTAGAGGTATTATTAGCCTCTTGTCCTACTATGATCCAGAAATTTCAGATAAGTAAGTACTTCAAACATGTAAAAAGCGCGTTAAAGATCTGAAATAACAGACATGATTACAAAAACAAATGAAGACATTGTTTAGCTAATAACCATTGTAGACTGGCTAATATTTAAGCAAATGGTATCATGTCCCTTTGTAATGAGCTTGAATAGTGTATAATATGATGCTCCGCGACTTACTAAGGAACTACAAGGATACGGGAATTCGTGGTTTTTGGTGATCATCACAGGCAAATGTTACCAGATGACTTGCAGGTTTTAGTGTGCGACCTCAATTTCTACGAATCAAGCAATAATCTCAAAGATCTTTCAAATAATTAATCCAGGCTGTTATATATATACCTAAAATATGTACATAACATTTTACTTACTAATATGATTCGGTTGAGCTTTTAAATATGGCTCTCCCTTAATATCATGGAGAATTCTTTTGTAATTATTTTTCCCTTTTCGACATAAAAATATATTTTTTTTTAAATTTGTGCACCTCAGATATAAATTACAAAATGTTAAATACATTTTTTTTAATTCTGAACCACATCACGTGTGTATTGGAAAAAACTTTTCTTCCCTCTTCCTTCCTTCCTCAGTGGCTCGAAAGCCAGGGGTGTGTCTTGGCCTTCTCAAGAAACTTTTTCTAGACCAGACTTCTTCCTGCTAGTGTTCTATAATTCTTGTGGGGCTGCGGTAGCCCAGTGGTCAAGGTATCGTATCATGGCAGGAATGTCATGAGTTCGAGTCCAATACCCGCCATGTAGGGCAGCGATGCACGTTAAATCTGTCGAGAACTGAAACGTCCTCCCATTGGTGTGGTGTGCTAGTTAGGAGAGGGGGTGACAGCTCAGGTGTCATCTACGTCTTTTGACCATGGCTCAAAATTACGTGGTCCATCGCCAAAAGCCCTCGTGTAGCTGAACAGTGCGACGTTAATATTCACTCCCTCCCTCTATAATTCTTGGTTCTCAAAAATAGGAGATATTTTTCTAGGCCATCGATTCATCTAATATTTAGCTTGCTTTTTTCTCTTGTGCCAACTGGTTGGGCACAGACGACGTCTTTAGTGGTGCAGTCTTCGTACATTCTGACATTGTGAACTGCCGATTTGATTCGTTGCATTTTATTGAAGTAAACAATTCCAAATTCCTTATATGATTTATAGAGCTTGAAATTTAAACCTCTTCAATTTCCATTTTCCCCAATTCCTCAAAAAATGTATCTTAAACTCTTCCTTTAGTAGTTACTTAAAATTTTCTTATGTGGCCGCGGTAGACGAGTGGTATAAGTACCGGACTGTGGCTTGCCTTGTCACGAGTTCGAGCCCAGTACCACTTAAAACCCGCCGTGTAGGGCAGCTATGCACGTTAAATCTGTCGAGAACTGAAACGTCCTCCCGTTTGTATGGTGTGGTAGTTAGGAGAGGGGGGTGCCAGCTCAAGTGTTGTCCACGTCACTTGACCATGGTTCAAAATTACGTGGTCCGTCGCCAAAAGCCCTCGTGTAGCTGAACAGTGTGACGTTAATATTCAATCCATCAATCATTTTCTCATCCGTTTGAGATATGCACATGGTTTCACATGCGTATGGTTATACTGATCTTGAGACTTTTATACAATATAATCTTTGTTTTATTTTTTTAACTCCTTAACTGCTATGGGAATGTTACAAAATGTACCCTCCCAACAGTACCACCGTTTTTCGCACAGGCGCGCGTTGTTACGCGATTCCATTTTTTTTGGGGGGGAAGTGCGTTTTTCCACCTAAAAATTGCTTACTTTTACTTTGAAAAAGAAATAAATGAAAAGCATGCAATCATAAATTGATGATAAAAAATTTAATCTCTAGAATTACAATATAATAAAAAATAAATTATAATTTATATGTTCTGTGATTTACCCCGAAACATGGTTGAGCACATAAACCAGTATCACATTCAGTGCATTTGTACTAAAAATGAAGATCTCCTATTACACGCGTTAAGGGGACTTGGTACCTCCAAAATAACAGACCTATCGTTTTTTTTTATTCCGTTTAATCTTATTCTTTGCATTATTATCTTTCAAATGATATATCACTTGTGCATGTCGGAAAGTTAGAAGTTGAATAAAACTTCATTTGAAAACAGATTAGGCAATTCAGCCGCTCCCCCTTTTTAGAAAAAAAAGCTAAAAATTTGATAAAAAAAATCTAATTTATAAAGAGAAATAATAACATTATAAAAAGAATGTGTAATATATAAAGCAGGAATATTTCCGAAGCAATACATACAATCATTTTTTTTTCTTTGTGAACTGTGTGCATGTAAAATTTTTAAAATAAGGCATTTTATATTAATAATTTTATAATTTCAGTTCTTATTCCTGATATATTTTTCATACAAATGTAATACTTTAATATTATAAGAAGAAAAACACACAGCTAAAATTTCTGTCGTGACAGAAAAAAAAATAACGTTTTTCTTGAATTTTCTTGTGCAATTGGTACTCTCTAAAGTTGATCATTTATAAAAATGTGTGGGTTGCAAATAACTTTATTTGACAGCGAGATTGTGCACCACCTTATCATCATCTCTCAGTACGTGATTGGCGTACAGACACAGGGTGGAAGTATTGTAGATGTTGCAAGAATTTCCTCAGACACACTGAAAAAAGTTGAGCATGAGCTTGCCTATCGAAGTGATGTGTGCCGTGTGACGAATGAAGCTCACATTGATGATTTGTAAACTTGTAGGTAAAACTGTTTCAGTTACACTTTCATTCAATGTGTGAATTATACTTGTAACTTATATGTTAAAAATACTATCAAGCGGTAAATCTCCGATATTCTTTTAGAAACACCCGGTATATCCCTTAAAATTCCTTCCGCACCGCTTCTCCGAAATAAGTAAATTCCTTGGAAGCACTGTCATGTCATTTTGTTTTCCAAAGCCGTGGGACTAATTTTAAAGAGAGCAGAGCAATACAAAAAGTCCTCCATTGGAATAAAGAGTATACACGTTCAGGGCACTAAACGCACCAGCTCAGCAGACCGTGTATACACGCCCGCGGCTTTTAAGGAGTTAAATTCATTTTCATATCTTTTCTTATTCCATTAAGACATCTATTAGCCATAGTAACGGTTTTTTGGATTTCAGTACAATCGTATCTATTGTTAATTTCCAAACCTAAATAAGTGAATCTGTTAACTTAAAAATTATACACTTCAGTTTTAAAGTGGGAATTGTTAAAACGTAATTTAGTGCAAGGCATCTATTTGGTCTTATAAACATTCACATCTCTCTAATATGGACGCATTTTAAAAAAAAATCATATTTGGAATTAATTTTTATTCTTATTTAACCTCGTTCTATTCCTGTGAATGTATCTTCAACTCTTAAATTCTTATTACCTCTAAATCAGTGCTTCTCAAACTTTCAATACTTGTGACCTAATATTCAATCATAATTTTCATCGCACCCTCCTTCCATGCAATAACAATGTATTAAATTCAATAAAACTATACTTTGATGCTAAACCTACAATATGCGACTGCAACCTCAAGTGCGTATATGAACGACTCGATCAGCCTTTGCGTTATAAGCCCTTGACGTATATACGTCTTTCCAAAGTACGATATTTTCTGTGAATTGCTATCCTTAAAAAAAAAATTATTCCGAAGGCATTTGGAATGCAATAAAATTATCTTGACAATGTTTGCGAAGGAATTACTTATTTCTAATGTAGAAACTTATTTTTATTTAGAATGTAAAATTCAACAAGCAATGATGTGTGCTCATTAACTCCTTTTATTACCCCCCACCCCGAAACACCACCTACGCTCGCCACGTGTTATCCGGTGGCATCGGGGAGTGAATCACGTAGTTTTTAATCGGCATTTTAGAGACTAATCATAAACCGTACACAAATTATTAAGATAAGTGGTAATGTTTGCGCATAATTTTATATATGACAAGCCCATGGGGTCACTGGTAATTATAAAACTTGTTCTTAAATTATTGTTATAAATTAAAAATAAAATGCGTTGCGCAGTAATATATTTATAAGTGTATTATATCAGGGTAAGATTGTAATTCATTTTTATTATGGCAGAATTTTATTGGTTTACTTTCAGTAAATTAATAATTTTTTTTAAAGTTTTGTTTTCAACTTTTCAATATGCTAGGGTGGGGGGCCCCGAAGAGGGCGCGCCCCACAGTTTGAGAAACACTGATCTGTATGTTTCCCTCCCAAGCAACGTTTTAATAAAATATTTCATCCCAAGTCTTGGTTTTTTTTTCTTTTCTAAACCGTTTTTAGTGCTTACACATACTTCGAGGCAACACTTTGGAAAAAAAACAAAAAAACAGAAGCATTCAAAATGTCTTTCAGAGTACATGTGTTGTAAAAGAAATTTCACCACTAAAAGTTCCTCCCTAATTTGTTGCAAAAATCTCGAGCTTAAATTCTAGTCATTTTTCCAAAAGAAAAATAAGTAAATAATCCAAATAAACCTCCAGAAAAATGAATAAACACTTTTCGTGAGTTGAATATAATAAAGTATTAAGTATTACAAAAGCTGGCGTCATGGAAAGTTAATTTGTTTTAAATAATGCTCTCGAGACTTGAATGCAAATGACTTTCATATAGAGACATTTTCAATCAGACAAATGGAAAATATTATATATATCAATATAATTTGTAATCCATTAAAATATAGTACTGTCTCACACACACACACACACATTTGTCATATAAACTATTTAATGTTAATTTAATGTGTTTAGTTAGTACAAAAATAAAATTAAATAAAAGTCATAAACTTAATATAATTAATGAGTCTTAAGAATATTGTTTCAACTAAAACTTAATGACTAAACTTAAATTTTGAATACAGTAAATAATTGGACATTAGATTTGACCACAATGAAGATTCGGGGCCGTGGGTAGCCTAGTGGTTAGAGCATCGGACTCCAGACCGGAAGGCTTGGGTTCGATACCCGATGCCACGAAACACCCTCCGAGTACACACGGAGTACGTGCTTGTTAAATCAGTGGGTCCGTAGTCTTGTGGGCTTAATCACGAGCGCAGGGACTGGAGAATATTTCCTTCCCCTTCAATTAACATGCAGAAATTGTGGAGGTGGAGATAGAGGTCGTGTCGCCATCTATCATCCCTTCGGGGAATTTCGCCGAGCTAAATCGTACTGTCACCTGTATGGTGCTCAAGGCCAACGACAGGCGTACCTCTTGCCCATGCCACGATGAATTTCGTGGGCCTCAATCTGACTAGGTCAGACAGGTGGCATCAGAAAACAACAACAACAACGAAGATTCATTTACATTAATTTGAATACCGTATTTTTCTAAATATAAGTCAAGAACGTTTTCCAAAAAATTTCCCAAAATTTGAAACCCGTACATATATAAGTTACATTAAAGAAAAATTCTGAATTTCTCATATGTTTCCAATCGGTAAAATGAATGGAATACTTTTTGTTTATTCCTTTAACTGCTGCCGGAGTATATATCGGTCAAGCTCAGCGGTACTCAGCCTTTTTTAGCCGTGCCACATACATATGACAACTATTTCTCGCGGTCCGGCCGCAACATGGGTTGATTGATTGAATATTAACGTCGCACTGTTCAGCTACACGAGGGCTTTTGGCGACGGGCCGCAACATGGGAATTAACGGGTTAGGGGGGAGGGTTGCTATAAGATCAAATACATAAAAATGCATAAATTGTTTAAATATTAAGTTTTGTATTTCATTTTAAAACTATATTTAACTCCAACAAATTCAACTTACAAAAAATGGTGCATTTTCTTACCCTGTTATGGGGTAATTTCGATTTCCTTTTGTCACGGATCCCAAGTCCCCAACTAACAAATATTTTTTTGCTGAAAAAAAGGAACTGAAAGAATTCTGCTTGGCGAAGTAGTATAGTGGTGAGCAAAATTACATTTTCGTAACAAATTAAACAAGTTGTTTTGAACCATGTTGGCTTTTTCAACGAAACAATCAAGATCTCCATCATCTTGAAATAAATATTCTTCAGATGTCTTTCTTTTGGAAGAAATTAATTAAAAATTAGTTTCACCCACAAAATAGTCGCTATTCTACTTTTATTTGTTAGCACTAACCATTACAATTACTAAAGACAAAAAATATCCCACAATTCTTAACAGCACCACATTGATAGAAATATCGATATATGGGATTGTCTGATTGATAGAATTTGTCGCTAAATTTTAATAAATTGTTCTTAAATAACTGAATTTGTTAGTGAAACGGGGCATGACCGGACCACTCAGAAAGGTCCTGCGGGACACATGTGGCCCGTGGGCCACAGGTTGAGTATTACTGTTCTAGCTCATAAGCCACGTTAAATGTCTTGGACGTATATACCCGTCCTTACAAAGTACGATTCTTCGCATTGTGCTGCTATATTCAAAACTAGACCTCCGCTTTAGAACATAATAAAATAACATTGGCAGTGAAGCGAAATGGGCGTACCGAGGAGCTCGTTCGGTGTTGTTTACTTTGCGACTTCAAAGTGGGTCTATCAGCCTCTGCATCACATCACCGAATATGTCAAGCGTTTGTGGATAGTGCTGTCCATGAACGTACGGCAAGGCATTTGTTTCAAAAATTCAGGTCAGGAGATTTGTCCCTCTGTGATAGAGCTCAAACAGGACAACCACAGGTCTTGGATGACGAAGCCCTGCAGGCGGCCATTGAGGAGGACAGTAGTCAAACGTGTGGTGAACTTGCCAGAAAATTCAACACTTCCAGTGAAACGGTTAGACTTCATCTGCACCACTTAGGTAAGACGTACAGGCTAAGCAAGTGGGTTCCTCATACGCTGTTGGAAATCCATAAGCAACAACGAGTGTCAGCCTGTTTATCGTTGCTTTCTCGCCAACGTAGCGCATCCAAATTCAATCGAGTCCTTACCAGTGACGAGAAGTGGGTCCTGTAGGGCACACCCAAGCGTTCCAAACATTGGTTGTCCCCCCAGGATACTGCACCCACGCAAGATTATACTTTGCGTCTGGTGGACTTGTCGCCAAGTGACTCACTCTGAGTTGCTAACAACGGGCCAAGCGATCACTGCGGACCTGTATTCGCAGCTATTGGAGCGTGTACAACAGACACTGCATCAGAAGGAGTCAACACTGTTTAATCGAAACGGTGTACCGCTATTGCATGATAACGCGAGGCCACATTTCACGCGGGTGACCAGGAATACGATACAGCGACTTGGTTGGGATAATTTGTGCCATCCTCCTTACTCATCTGATCATTCACCATCATATTACCACTTCTTCCATTCCCTGGACAATCATCTTCGTGGTAAATCCTTCCTCAGTAGAGCAGACATGCACCAAGCTCTCACGGACTTCTTTGCGTCCCACACATCCGAGTTTTACCGCAAGGGGGTTGGCAAGAAGGTGCTGGAGGCCGATGGTAATTACTTCTTCGAAGACTAACAATAGGATACGCTGTCTGTATGTCATGTCCTTTCGGGTCATTAAAAATGGCAAGAACTTTTTTGTTTACCTTGTATATCATACTATCCAAGTTATATAAAAAAATGTCATACTGTAACTGTATACATTAAATTTTGTGCTTTATCCCCTTTTTCCTTTATTGTGTAAGTAACAAGTTTGTGGTTACAAAACAAGCCTCCTCCTTTTTCCCAATAAACCGCGTAAAACGCATGTCTGAGGGAAAACAATGTCATTCTGGGATTCATAAGTTTTCTTCGGCATTTAAGGGGTTTTATTGGCGTAAAGCAAGACACCAATGGCGACAATTTTAATGTTAATAACTGAAGGCAATGCATTTAATGGCATTCATGTGTTTTCTTGAACGTTATATTTGCTAGTCTAACTTCCCCCAGCATCTTTTTTTGCTTGGAAAACTAATGTAAAGATAAATTTGTATATACGGCAAGAGAGTGATCCTCGACCCATGTTTCATTCGCGGGAAGAAATTCTCACCGCAAGTTGAACATACACATTTGGACATCCAAACCAGGAACCCTAAATTCCGATAGCTACTAGGAAACTTGGATTTTGACATTAATTTTGAAGGATTCATGAGTATTCTTTATTCCTTTTAGCATCAAAATTCCATTCCATAAATAAATTCTCGAAGTTTTTTAAGAAAAAGATTAAGAAACGGTAAAAAAAAAATAGTTTTATTTATTTTTTTTTTTTTTTTGTTTCCTCAGATTATCTGATTTGTACATATGCCAAGCACCCTTTAACTAAAATATTCCGGTACTTACGTATTATCGCAATCAAGCGAATTTTTAAAATAATTCACCGAATTAGCAACGTGTTGTAGGTGCTAAATTTGCAACCAAGTACTTCATTTCATTATTATCTACTTGTTGCCATTATTAGCTTAACTGTTCACTTATATGACAAACTTCAGTACTAAAATACAAATATAACGTTTACCATATTCTTAAGTAATAAAATGTAATAAAAACATTAAATATTATAATTAGTATGTATATAATGAAAAATATATATAAAATAAATATTGAAATACATAAACAATTGAATTAAATGAAAGAATAACTTTTTTTATTTGTATTTATAATTACATACACTGGTTCTTTAATATGGCAAATTCGAATGCTAAAAGTGGCCGCGGTAGCAGAGTGGTATGGGTATGGGATCGTGGCTTGCTTTGTCACGAATTCGATCCCAGTACCACTACAGACACGCCGAGTAGGGCAGCAATGCACGTTAAATCTGTTGAAAGCTGAAACGTCCTCCCATTGTCGTGGTGTGGTAGTTAGGAGAGGAGGGTGCCAGCAAAGGTCTAGTCCACGTCACTTGACCATGGTTCCAAATTACGTGGTCCCTCACCAAAAGATCTCGTGTAGCTGAACAGTGCGACGTTAATATTCAATCAATCGAATACTAAAAATGGAGTCTGAGATTTGCATAATTCTTATTGTAAATTATAAAATTTAATAATATAATTATTTGTGCAACAATGTTATTATTAATTTTATGTTAATTTATTATTGTGTGTGTGTGTGTACATAAAAAAATTAAATGAATCAATTTATAAATTAATTAGTAAATCTTTTACTGAGTATTTTTTATAATTACTTATTATATTCCCCATAGTATTTTTTGACAATGCGCTCCATATTCCCCTCAGCCAATTCCGTTTTTAGAATTCCTGCAATTTTACTCAGTCACCAATATGGTTCACACAGTACGTAAGTATGAAAATTCCAAACATTCTTGGCGTATACACTGGTACGTCAAAAGTTCTATATTATTTTATGTATTCCTAATTTCAAGTTTTGCTTTAAGAAACTCATTTCCCCAGTAAAATGTGTTTGAAATCATTTTCGCTTGAATTCAAGAAATGAAATTCTTGCTCTACAAGGAGTTCTACCAAAATTAAAGACAGACTTTATCGATAGAGGGTGAGAGAGAAGACCCCCCGCAGTTTTCTTGATTAGTTATTAGTAAACGCCGCGTGAGACGGAAGTAAGTTGCAATTACTGGAGTCGGTGGCCTTCTAACCGTCAATAATCTTCGCCGTAATTAGATGTTACGGGGAGATGAATCTCTGTCACAAAAGCTTTGACTTTCTCCAGGTACAGGGAAAAGTTTGTACGAAACTGGGGTTTTAAAATATGGTAAATGACTTTACATGTTTGATGGACTAATTTGCTCAGATGAATTTTAATGTGTTAAGTTGCATATGAAAATGGATACAGTAATTAAAGAAAGGGAAGAAAGATGCAGGTGGGGAGAACACAAGTTCTGAGACATGAAATGTATTATTGGTTAAGCTTAATAATTTGAATCCATAGAAATAATGCTGCTTACATTAAAACTTTCACTGAAATGAATTACATCTCTGTTATTCATGTATTTTTAATATAAGAAAAACATTGGTATTTGCGTACTATATTGAATTGGCAACATTGAATAAAACCCCACGAATTTTTTTTCAAACGATGTCACAAGCTGACGGGAATGCTAAGCGTTATCGTAAAATATGGGGAAAATAATAAATTACAAATATATAATACTCAAAAGAAAAGGAATATATATTTTTAACTTTAATTATTATTATATTATTATTTATTAATTTTTATATATTAAAATATTTATTACAATTATAACATATTGTTATGAATTTTGTATAAAATAGGGTAAATAATTTGTATTTGGATGTGTAATGCACACATTTATATTACTCTTTTATATTTATTTAATGTTAAAATTGTATTTTTCGCAAGCAACGCCGTCTCTTACATTTTAATGGCAATTCAATCGGAACTTTGCAAAATATTGGCACTAGAGCCAAATTTGCATCATTTTTAGTGACCCTGTTGGCGATTCGGGATTCTCTGAATTCTTCTGGAAATGTGTGGAGAAACCCACTAATTTCAAGACCTATGACACAAGTGGACCTTTCTCGAAATATCCTCGATACATATAGAGATGCTCACCGAAAATAAGTAGTATGGGTTTGAATAGCGATACGTTAGTCTTGTTTTGCCTAGCGAAGAATTAGTATTGTTTGGCCTAGCGATTAGTGAACTTGCCTTGACGGTGATTGCCGATTAGCTCTGCTGCTGAATAGGACAAACGGTGTTTGTGAATAATCCTTTACATACGTGTATTAAACAATAATAATTGTGTCTGAGTGCTTTTGAAGAAGTGAAGACCTTCCGAGATTTATTCTGTGAATATTGTTGCTGAATCCTGTATTTCAAGGATTGGATTTTCGGCAATCGATTCTCATCACTCTTAAAGGACTGTTTTGTTTTTTTGCGACATATTTGTATATAATCATTGTACCCCAATTAGCGTAACAATATAATAATTTTATTAAACTTACATTTAAATTTTATTTAGAAATTGTCCCTGCATCCCAGATTCGCATTTTAGTAATCGAGCTTGCTGTTTCATCACAATCAGGCATTTTTACAGCGGCAAGAGGATAAATGTAAAAAGAAACGCATGGTTGCCAAATCAGCCCTTACGGCACGTGTAAAATTGGGATTGCCAATTTGGTGTGTTATCTTGAAAGTTGGCATAGTGGCAATACTACATATGTACCAAAACATCTAACTTTGACCGAAAGTAGTAAAATGTTTGGTTAATAGCATCTAATAATTAAATGAATACTATTCAAAATAAATGAGCTTTAGTCTGTCCTATCATTACACTGAAGTAATTAGAATTATTTGTATTACGTTGAAACTGTGATAATCAACTCTAAAACTAGAGAGAGATATTTTATTTAGATTATTTTTTATGTGTCTCTTTTGATGTAACTTATTTGATTTTTATTCGAATCACCTGGAACAGACAAAATTCATTTAAATATATTAAATCTACAACATTAAATATATTTTTTATACCTATAGATAATTATAATATTTAAATAGATAATTATAGAGTTCCTGTAATTATTTTGCAAAAAGTCTTTTCAACTATTAACTCGAAATCATTTGCATTTGCATGGAAATTTCGCGAACGACCAAATTGAGATTTATAATATTAGTAGGTTTGACAAATTAAAATAGAATACATGTTTTTCAAAACACAATAAAAGATATATTGAATTGTTTTCATATATTTTCCCATGAAAATGTTTCACATTATTTTCAGTTCGTTAAAATGCTTCTTTTTGAATCTTATGTCCACATAATTTCATTGGTAGACATTAATGCCTTTACATTCTTGTCAAAGCCAAAAAAAGACATAATTTGAACAAGAAAGACAATCAGATTGTTTCAACATTAAGATTTAAAACCAAGGAAATCACGACGTGAAAAATGTCTCTCATCTTAAGAAAATGTAGCCATTTACTTGATGGAAAAGCACTCCGCATCGTCACACTTTTCAATCTCGGAAATGCCCACTTTTTCCCTAATTAGAACACAGGCAAAACTAATGGGGTAAATTTGGAGGTTATTTCGACGGAACAAATAGAGCGAATTAAAGTTAAAGATGACTCTGCAAAATGGTTCCTTAAAAGTAGTTTTCTTTTCATTACTGTCCGTTGGTGCAAAGGAAGACTCCGTACAAATGACGCTCGTTTCAGTTTGCCACATAGGCAAATGGCAGTAATGGAAGAATGATGGTACAATTTTTGCTATCCCTGTTCTTTTTCAGTAGGGTCCAATTTTTGGTAGTGTACGAGGAGCTAGTTCAGATCTAATACAATTATCTAATCTTTCGGGTAAGGGCTTCAAAAATTAATATGAATTTCAACCTTTACTGCGTTTTATTTTCGCTCTTGTTAAGATCTTCTAGTTTTTAGTAATAGGTCTGTGTTTTCCTTCATTTATTTCACAGTCTTTGCTGAATGTATTCTTTTCCTCTTTGGACTTTCCCTTATTGACTTATTTAGTTGCAAAGGGCAAAGTTGGTAACTTTAAATTAGTTTAACCCTACTTATTCGTCCTGAGTCTGAAATTTCTTTTTTATTCACTAGGCTTTATTTAAAATTTATTTCCTCCTTTTAAATATTTATTATTTTTTTGTTGAATATCGCAATTTGTTTGTATCATTTATGTTTTCATGTTTTTCTTTGTGTATGTATAATATATATATATATATATATATATATATATATATATGTGTGTGTGTGTGTTTATTTTAACGGCCCATTAACGACAACTGTTGAGTTGAAAGCGTTTATTCAATGTTCGTGGTTTCTTTCGTAGGAAGAACACTGAAACAGCGTATTACAATGGTTTTTAACAGGCATAAGAACCCCGACTCCCCAATAGAACCCGAATTCCCCCCAAAGCCGTGGTTTGTGGGGTTTTTCCAGGATTCTACTAGTTCTGATCCCCTTAGACAGAGGTGATACTAAGTATACAGGAAAGGTTTAGTGCCTGGAGGGGAAAAGCTGACGCAGTATCGCATTCATTTTGCATCATCTAAATTTTCAGTTATAGGTTACGAATAGAGAAATTTCTATTTTTATATTATATCCCCCCCTTTAAAAATCCACTGACTCAGTTTAAAAGTAAGTAAGGATCGGGGTTCTACGAAAAAAGTTTCTATTTCTAGGGGTTACATGAAATCATTCAACTTCTAGGGGTTCTATAAAATCACCTTCAAGTTCTGGAAGTTTCGTGATTTGAAAAAGTTTGAAGACCACTGTATTAGCGCATGAACAACCAGGAAGCCCGAGAACGTAACTAAGTCTAGAAAATTGTGTTGTATCAAACAACTAATTGGCAGTATTGTTACATCAGTTTTTTTGCAAAAAATATAGCAATTTTTGAAATTTTAAAAAAGGGTTTTGATTTTATTTTAGCTTAAATTCCAGTTATGTTATTTTGTATTTTTGTAAAACGTATATTTTGTAAAACAGTTACGTTTAATAATTTAATAATATTTTAAACTGCTATAAATGCTCAAACATGTTACATAAATTTATTATATCTTGCAAATACTCAAAAAGAAAACACAAAATTAAAAGGAGCTATACTAAAATAATAAGCACATCAGAAATGAAAAGAACTACAATTTAGTTTGAATATAATTGGCATATCCATGGTACCAAACTAATGAAAATGTAAAATACGAAAATTTTTAAAGGGATTTTTAGTGATGTGGGGTAATACTGTGTATATATAAAGTTTACTAATTTGACTAAGACTCACTCTCTAATCGTTATATTTTAATATATTTCGCTCCTCATTCCCTGTAGCATGAAGCAAATTTTAATGTTAATCTGGGGAAGTTGAGCTATAAGAGTTTCATATTTTTTGAATAAAAATCTAACCGCAATATATTCTTGACCTATTTATTAGATGCAGAAGTTAAAATGGATTATACATAATTATATATTTCAAATGTTTCATTTGAGATAATTTAAAAAAAGTCGTAACTAAAACATTATAACTGTGTGTTTACCGAACATTATTTTCATTACTGCATTTAAAATTATATATAAGACGAATAAAGAATTGAAATTAATTTCGAATCCTTCAGAAATACTGTTAGAGATGTCCCTTTAAATATTACTTTGTTTTTTAAATTCGTACTTAACAAAAATTACATTATTGTAAAACTATAAGCGAAAAAAGCTTAAAATTATCCGTGATTAAAACAATTCGACGCAAAACTTTAGCAAAAAGGCCATTAAAAACGTTGAAAAGAGATTATCACAATCAGTAAAATGTACACAGAAACAAAGCTTCGTAGGTGACGTGAATGAACGCAAAACGCGTGCGATCGGCGCTTGCAGCTCGAGACTACGAAACAGGAAGAACGGAAGCGTAATTAAAGACATTCTCTGCAAGTGCAAGCGAGTTCCTACGTGAAATATAGCTAGAAGAAATCACCTGGACCACTTCACTCTAGGAGAATGATCAGAAAGCAGTAGGAGGGGTGTTGTGTGATCAGTGTAGCTGAAGAGGCGATTCGCACGCACGGAAAGCCTTCCAAAACCATAGTTACATTTTTAGAAAAGTTGGTGTGACCTCTCTAGGGAAAACAACGCAGCGGAGTACAGATATATTGTCCTGCAAGAGAAAAAACCTTATATATACTAGCCAGTAAGGGCTATTGCTTAGTAACTGTGTACAGCAACAGGGTGACAAATGTTGCAGTTTACTGTGAACAAACGCTTTCACAAAGGGGCTAATTCACCCACCGTCCTGAATGCTGCATGTTAGCTATCAGTGGCCTCGTTTTTAGTGGTGTAAGGAACACAAAAACTGGAAATTCATCCATGGAGCCATGTACGAATGAATCTTTTTAGAGCCACAAGAGGTTCTCAACGCCAGTTGATTTTGAGAAAGATTGGGATACGAATTCATCCCAGTAACATCACGGAAAGAGACCATTACGGTGGTAAGCTGAACATGCATACTGAGCTCCAAATTTTCGATCACTATTGTAACAAGTTACGTGCTTTAATGAATGGTGATTTCTAGCACCAATAGACTACTGATGTTCAGCAGCTATTGGAAAGTGAGGATAAAAATTGAATGGATGGTCCAGCATTCTCCCCTGAATTAAATCCCATAGAGCATAAATAGGAGGCATTGCGGAGGAGCCATGTGGTTCGATTACATCATCCGGAAAACCCCAATAACTAAAAAAGATGCTTATTGAGGAATGGGCACTATTGCATCAAGAACTGTTGGACAATTTGAAGCTGAGTCTGGAGAGACGGTGTGAAGCAACCATTGCAGTAAGAAAAGGAATTATCCCATACTAAAGAACATCTGCTTGTTTTTCTTCCTCTAGGACAAGCAATCATGTGTAATCGTACTATGAATTCAATAAAGCCTGTTTTAGTTTGACTCCATACTCTGTGTTTTGTATTTATTTTTGTGAATTATGCTTTTATCAGCATTTAAGTAGAAAATGCTGTCAGGTATTCCATAATTTCATGTACCTCAGATAATTTTTCGCGGAGTTATGGCAAAAAAAAATGTCGCTTGTTTTACACACCAGTATATAATGGTTTTAGAGTACATATATATATACATACATGTATAGTAAATTTAATATATTTCTTTGCTGTGGCATATATAAAGTTATTCCATATATAGATAATATACTAAAATTTGTATATTAAAATATTGATTAAATTTTTTTATAAGTGCATGTTTTATTAAAATGAGCTTTAAATGAAGAAAACATTTTAAATAAAGAATTTGGGTAAACAAAGTGTCAATTTAGGACAACTTTATAACTAAATCATTGATCAATACTCACTATTTGTAATTTTGACACAAAAAACTGTACATTACATCTGTGTGTTGAAAAGCTACTCCTCTTTTCAATAATTAAGGACATGGAAATAAAAGTTTAATGACACGTAAAATACCTTTATTTTTAAGAATCTTAAGAATTCATAGCGTTAAATATTAAATAGAAGCGCAGAGAATGAACAAATAGGCAGTTTAAAAGTCAAGGAATTCAAAAGAAAAAAATACAGAAATTAAATAAATTTTTATTCATATTTTTGCTGTTCGTATTTGTAAATTTTGATTCGTATTTTATAAATATATTATATTGGGGGGAAAGAAATACATTATTTTTGCATCAAGTTCAATACTTTATTTAACATGTTTCGGATTGTCCGATTTGGGTCAAATATGCACTGTTTTGTTGTATTTCTTGCAATTTTAATGGTAACTCCATAATACCTCTCTCATAGAAGTCTTGGTCCTTATTCGCGAAAAACTTCAGTGATCGATTTTCACAATCTTCTCTTATTCCCAATTTCTTATCACATCATGATTTTTGGTATTAATTGGTGTTGCATCCAAACATCGATCTTGTTCATGAATCCAACTTCGCACAAATAGTCTAAAACTGTTTTATGGTCGATCTTTAGCTCCTGGGAGATGTTACGACTACTAATTTGCCGGTCAACATCGATTATTCCTGTGATTTTCTCGACATTTTCGGTGACGGGCTTGCCTGTGCGAGGTGCACCTTTAACATCAAAAATGCCTGAACGAAATAGACGAAACCAAATTTGCACGTTATTAGCTTGTTACAGTATCGGCACCATAAACACCATTTACAATTTCAGCCGCCTGGCTTTCATTTTGGCCTTTATCAAAGAAAAACTGTAAAATGTTCCGAATTTTCTCTTTGTTGAAATCCATTCTTAACGCCCTGTAACTCACAACTGAATGAACCAAACAAAAAAAAATAAACTAGTTTTTTTAGTGTGAAATGTCACTTTGTCAACGAGCATAAATTTGAAATTGTTTGATCGATACTTCACGAGATATCGACCTAAAGCCATCTACCATAAAAATAATGGATTTCTTTATCTCCACCCTGATATATGCATTAGATCCTAAACAATAACTTTGACAAAATATAAAATGAGGTTTGTCTTTTTTTTTTGATGTACAAATTTCATGGTTTTGTAGCTTAATATTTGGCAATATTTTTTTAATGTTTTACAAAATAAAATACAGAAAAATGTGTAACAAAAATCTGTCTTTTTTATTTTATTCCAGTTTCTTCTATCATTAACCTAATAAATATCGGTCTTTAAAAACATTTTAGACATTTAAAAAAGCTTTAATTTAAAATTAAATGATTCTTTTTTTTAATTTTAAATTTACAACATGTTTCACCATTACGTAAAAAAAAATTCACATTTTCAAAAAAAGAAACTATTTTCTTTATGTGAAAATGCAGTTAAATTATTTGGAATAACCTATAATTGTATTTATAAATTTAAAATATCAGTAAAAAAGTTTCGCCATCTAAATTATTTAGTGAAGATATAATGCATTGTACTTAATTAAAAACAATGAGCATATCTTATAGTAAAGCATATGTGCAGTCACAGATGCATCAGTTCTATTATAAGAATTCTTTATAATTTAGCAGACTTTTATTTCCAACATAAAGATGTTTGAAGTTTCACAGGAGTAATATCGAAATCTCAGATTCCCGTTAAGCGCATGCATAATAAATATGAGTATTTACTTAGAATTCTAATATGACAAAATACTGAAATAGATGCATTTTATGTTATGAAAGATAGAGCATAAGGCATGACGAAACTTCAATCAGGGAACATTTTATTCTTATAAACTAAAATTTGAAAGGCTGTTTGATGAACATGATACACAACAGTCCAAAGCAATGCTTTTAACATATTATTAGTTCCTAAAAAATAGGATATAGCCTCTTATTACAGTAAACAGAAGCGTATTCTATTTATTTAAATAAATAAAAAACAAATGCCTTTACATAGTACGCCAACCAAAGCTAAAAGAATTATAGCCCTTTAGAATTCTTTGTATTTGTAATAATTCATATTTGTTTTAGACTTAAGAATCAACACTTTGTAAATTTAAATTTTACATAGTTATTGTTTATCTAATTCTGGTTAGTTTGAAACTTGTATTTTTCAGAACAGTTGCGACAACATGTGATTTTGTGTTATTAAGAGGGTTCACCCATGTCGCGGACTGTTTTTCAAGCAATTTTAGGGACTAATTTTTAACGACCAGTTAAAAGATAGAACTTTAAGTTTCTTATGATTTATTTATATGTATTTAAGAGTATGATATAAATGTTTAGCCAAAAATATCCAATAAAACGTGAGTCATAACGCTTTAAACACACCCATCTCGCAAAAATGGACGCTCGCTTCCTCTACAATTCCAGCTGTTTGGCTTACTTGAAATTAAAAAAAAATAACGATGTTTAATCTGAAATCTTAAAACCACCAAATGGATTATAATCAATTGAAAATACCGAAAATTAATAAAAAGAAGTATAAAAAAATAGAAATAGAAAGTATTTTGGAAGGATCATAGTCCCCATTCTGTGCATCTATATGTGCTGAGTCTATCCCATAATTAAGTCATTTAGTCAAACCGTACTTGAGATATAATGGAGGGAATTTTGAAAAACACAGTTTTGAGAAAAACGCATTTCAAGTTGCAAGTCAGGCTAAATTTATGAAAACAGCTGCTGCTTCTAAATGCCTTATCTTTATAACGACTTCGAATTTTCAAAATTCATTTTGCCACCGTATTCTAGATACGCGTAGGAAGCAATTTATGAAAGGAAAACAATCGATTTTTTGAACCCATCACATGGCTGAACCCTCTTAATATTTCTAGAAAAATAACCTTCATTAATTGCTTAGAAAATTGAGTGTGAGTTTATTAACATCTCACACTGTAAAGCAACACGACTACTGGCAACGGACTTTGTAATTTTGAAACACGGTCAAATGACAAGGAATACACCGATTACCAATCCCTTCACAAAACTACCACACTACGCCAACGGGAGGACTTTCTGCCACGCGGCAGATTTAACGTGCATCAACTTCTCGTGACGGCGGGCCTTCAATTAGCAGGAAAGTTTCAACTCATGACATGCCGGCCTCGACCTTGTGGTCATGACTACTAGGTTACCATAGCAACAATTATTTAGGAAAAGAAGTTAATATATAGCACTGATAAAATTCAACTCATGTATGAAGTAAAATCAATTTCTAACGTTTTTATTGCATATAGATATTGCATATAGATATTAGTTTCGGTTTGCTTTTTATCAAACATTTCGGCAAGCTGCATGCACGAATATTTATTCCGGAAACGTGTTTGTAATTCTTCTTGAGTACATTAAGGCGTTAACTTCTTACGTTAAGTTGATAAAAATTTGGGACAAGAAATGTTTACTCCGGCACTTTCTAATTTAAGAGTACAATATGTTTCTACAGATTTCCTACAGAAACCCTTATATTTGTAAACAATAAAATAAGATTTCAAGAAAGCTTCATCTACGTTGAGCTAAGTCACTTTAAAAACGTATAGCTAATATAAGGAAAAACTGTTGGGAGAGTTAATTTCTTCTTAACAACCACTAGATTTAAACTAAATTCCACAATAAAGACCTAAGCCTCACGGGACCATCAACTGCTTTATTCGCCAAGGATCGTCGACATTTCAAGGACCATGTTGCACGCCTTCAGTAAAGTTTGATTTTTCTGCACTATTTGGAAAAGACAATTATATTTAAAGTTATGAAAAGGAATATATTCGCCGCATATAGAAATCACACTTAAAGTTGAAAATATTAAATTAAATTTGAATATCGGGCAACGCTTACTTTGTATAAGGTAATTAGTTTTTATTGCTTTCGCATTATCAAATACCTTTCATGTCATCTAATTTTGAGATGCATTAGGAAGTATTGTGTAATTTCCCATCATAAGAAAAAATGTAGGACATTTGTGGCCTAGTGGATATGGTCAGAAACTCATGTCCGGTGCGTCATGAGTTCATACCAGCTTAGGTGTTTTCCTAGGCATCAAACCGTGGATCAAAATTACGAGGCCCGTCGCCACATAACCCTTGGTGTTCTTTATATGACTTTAATAAATTGTTATTCATAAAAATCTTATTTTTGAGGATAACTACATATATTTTAAGTTCTAAGAATGTAAATCGTTTTAGAGCATTACCGAAAATCTAGAGTAAAAATATAAACAAAAATTCATGTATATAGTTATTCCGAGGTACGTCAGAAGGCATGAGCCAACTGAGCCAAGACCCAGGGCCTCGCGCTCTGTGGGGGCCTTTTTTCATTCTAAACTCTGTCTTAATAAGTTCATGATCAGGATAGTTTAAATACGATCAAGTATTTGGCTTGTGCTTAATAAAACAATCATTCAACTCATTTAGTTGAAATGCGATCATCGGCCGTACCGGTTCGTACCTAGATGTGTGAGATTGTGAGTCATACACATTTATTTCAAATTACTATTTAAACGAGTATTTCACAATACATGTTGTATACTATCTACTTTTAAAGATCTTGGGTAGTACCTAAAGATTTTTACGATTTGTGTAGACCCAAGTCCTAGACTCGAAGAGTCTTAAGACGTCCTTGGTTATTGGTTGTATTTTTTTACTTTCTTAAAAAAATATGCCTTAAAGTTATATTTAAAAGATGCACATTCAATCAGTTTTGAATAATACTTCTGCTTATTATGCTTTACTTATATTCTACAATAGCCAAACTATCTAGCAATTTATTTCAAATGAAGCTTGGACATTTAGTTTATTTTTACTTACAGTATTAAATTATTATATAAATTTACATATTATATACTTTTTCTTCTCTTGTATATTTAAATATACATTGTATTTACACGACTGCCTAAGTAGCACAATCAAAAAATTGAAATATATTATTATAGGTATCATCCTTCCCCCCCCCCCTCAATATTTTGAATTATTATAAAATGTAGTAATTTTCTTTTGAAGGATTTTCCTTTTGATAGTATTTATGTGACATAACTACGCAAAAATAAATTTCTTCCCCAAAACAAAAAACAGACTAAATCTTGTTAGCAATTCCTTTAAACTAGGTTAATTCAAGTATCAAATTGCTTACTTATTTCATGCAGTCATTAACTCCAATTTCGACATATTATTTACTGCCAAAACATTTACCATGTAAGTACTATCATTAATTTTTTACGCATTATTAAGCGTGTTAATGATTAGCCGAGATGTTATTGACTTTCTAATACCTATATTTCAATAGATTTCTACAGTAATGCATTCATTTTTGAATAATAATTAATAAAACATACTAGATACTGTTAGCTCATTTTAGAAAATGTGAAAGATTGAGCAATGCTATAATATTTATGTAACCGGTATTTTTTACAATACCTTATTAAAATAAATCTTAATAAATCTCTTGTAGTATTATAACGTCAAATGAATAAAAATGAAAAATCAAGATTATGTATTAACTATGTAAGAAATGGCTGACTTCGTTGTACTATTTGCTCAAAAAATATTAGTTATTTTATAGTAAGATTCCACTTAGCAACGTAGCCTGTACAAATTTCAAAAATACCGAAAATATTTAATTCACATTTTCTAGTAGCCCATATCATTTAGAAGCTCCCCAGTAAATTTCATATCTGATAAAAATTTAGTTTTCAAGACATTTGAAGTTTTCTGAGCTTACGTTTCGGTACCCTTTTAAAGCATTTTTCCACTCTTAAATTGAATTAATTAGAATTATTTTTGAGCTCAATCAACTTTTTCAGTTAGAAATGTTTAATGATTTAAATATTTTCATTACTAAAATCATTTATGCTTGATTATGTTTAGAATTTTTTGAGCTCTCCCAGTTATTTAACTAAGATTGATTTCAAAGCACATTTGGGGTTTAAAGAAATAGTTTATATAACTAAATAGCTTTATCATTATTTTTTTTCGAGAAAATACCATGTCCAAAAAGTTCTCAGGTTTCTATAATAAAAAAATATTTTCAAGAGATGAAATACTACTGAAAATAACGTATCTAAAAATCAGCCTTCAGCTGATACTACAATTAGACTTCCGAATATAAGTATTCTGAATTCAAGTATTGCAGGAGAAAACTAAATTTTGTTATGATGTACCAAATGACATTATAGTAAATATATTATAGTACTAAGTTTTTTATACAGTGCCGATTTAAACCCTTTGGCACAAAAGATCTACAGACACCTTTGGCACTGATGAATAATTGAAATTTATAGCCAGATAATCTGGTGAAATCCAGCTTATCCGAGCCCTTTCAGACCCCGGTAACCTGAGAACTCACCCCAAGTTTTCAATGGATAAACTGGCGCTGATTTTAAAGCGGCACAACAATAACTCAAACTTGCTAAACTGCCCTAACTGAAAACTGAAAAAAATAATAAAATCTATGTACAGACCTGGATATTTTTAGCTTAAATTAGTATTCTTATTATTTTGTACTTAAATCACTCACAGTAAGCATACTTAATAAATCACAGTCACATTTTATGAATATTCTTAATAGTTTCGAGCAATATTTAAAAAGTCATCTAAAGAGAAATTTTTGATCTATACATTATACATTAGATTACTATAAATACTTAGAAATCCTTCATTCTTCTCCGTTATTTATTTTTAAACACATCATGCATTTTACAACACATACCATTGTCTTTTTGGTTATAATATTTTGTGTTGGAGTTGCTCAACCACTTTGAAGTAAAAAAAAAAATTAGAAATTTCTAATATATTACAAAAATGTTAATGAGGTTTGGGAACATAACGTTATATTCCCATACATAAATTCACTTGTGTTTCTAAGAAGCCAATTAAAAAAATTATTTTATTGGAAGTATTTTCTTACTAGTCAATACAATATTAATATAAAAGAGTTATTTGAATACAATTCATAATCTATATTCCATTATATATTATATACAAATAATACTAAGCAGAAAACAATCGCTCCCAAATCATTTAAAAGTAGAACTATTTACAAAAATGCTAAAAATATATCTTGTTAAATAAGACCTTCGTTATGATAGTGTTATAATGAACACATCTTTATATAATGTAATTGAAGCATATTATAATTTTTATCATTGTTTATATTTTTTAATACTTTCTGATTAGTGCTTTTGAAGTTTTCATCGTTATGCTTTAATAGGTGAAGCATATAACTATCGTATCCATGCATATGATTTTATTGGATACAAAATCCAGTTAATCTACAATCGATACATTTTAAGGCAGACATTTTTACATAAAGGAAATGATCCTCTTTTTTTCAACCTGAATGTTTTAATGCCCAGCACATTTGGAAACTATGACATGAAAAATGTCACCCCAACCTCTTAGACGAATGCAGTCATTTACTTGATGGAAAAACAGTCTGCATCGTCACACTTTTCAATCTCGGAAATGCTCCCTTTCATGTAACACAGGGAAACTAATGAGCTAAATTTCGAGGTTATTTTAACGGAACAAATAAAGCGAATTAAAGTTAAAGATGTGTCTCTGGAAAATATTTCCTTAAAAGTTGTGTTTCCCTTTCATTAAATTCCGTAGGTGAAGAAGATGACATGGTCCAAATGAGTCTGGCACTGAAGCAAATGAGCACCTAATGGAAGAATGTGCTGGCATAAACTGTGTCCAACTCATTCTTTCTCTGAAAGTACTCTATTTGTTACAGTGTAGGAAAATTCATTCATATTGTTATATTTTTTTCTTTCTTGGATAGAGTTTTGTTGTTGGAGTGTCCCTGAAAAACATATCGGAAACAAAATTATTTACTGATAACTTGGGATTTACTACATATACGAGGGGTGATCAGAAAAAAAACTTATAAGTCGAATAAAGAAACATTTTTTAACAATAGACAGAAATTCAAAAAGGAATTAAGAGGCACACGTGTCCTTCACTTTTTAAAATAATTACCAAGTCTGCTTATACATTTATTGGAACGTGGAACCAACTTTTTTAAAACCGTCTGAGTAGAAATAGGGTCAGTGCCATTGAGCCAGGTCTCGACGGATGTTTTCACAGCACTTTTTGAAGATAATCCTCTACCGGATAAGTGTTCCTTCACCCTTTGAAAACAGGAAATAATGCCAAATCTGAGCTGTTAGGGAGATGACTGTCGTGGAAAAACTTGGTCAGCCAATGACTAAAGAACTGGAACTCCACTGAGTAAAGTCTCTCACCTCGTAGTCGAAACCTGGATTATATTTAAGATAATTTGCTTTAATTTGTTCCTCTAACCCTCGTATTCCCCGCTAACCTGACCCAGTGATGAAACCTGAAGTTAAGTAACTGGCAGTCAACCCTAGGTTAGAACTCCAATTCACAGCTCTTATTCGACCTCCAGTTACTTGACTCTGGGTTTCTAAACTTGGATTTACTGGTCGATTCCCATTGGTCGAAATAAACCCCGTGACTTCCGGCTGGAGCTACAATTTCTATCTTCGCCTCGTGCCAGCTTGTTTTTAATCTCGTGTATCACTATCTGTTTAAAATGAATGCCAACAGAATTTATTTTACGCAGTACGAAAAAGAGTTGGTGTTGGCTTTGATGAAGACACACTTACATATAATAGAATTTTCTGACTTTTCTGGTTTCCAGTTTTTCTAAAAAAATCTAATTGAGTAACAGTGGAAACTTTCTGAATGGCATTCATCGTAAACTAAAAATCTGTCCAAACTCAAACTACTTCAAAACTGGCACAAAAACGTAAATACTCGAAAAATCGCTTACTGCGCATGCGCGGTTAGAACTAACCTGGCTGTGACCCTGGGTAAGGATTTTTTAACTTGAACCGGAGTTAAGTTATTAACTTGCGATGGTGAATAACGTTTTCGGCGAAACTCCGGTTTCCTTCCTCTAACCGGCGGTCAGGTTAGCGGGGAATATGGGCGTTGATGTTTAGTTGTAAAGGTCTTGTAGCATCTAAGTATCCATCCTTTGTAACTGTGGTATTTTATTCAATGCATTATTTTGCCCCTAGATCTTGTTTATTATTTTTAATTTTAACCGAGTAATAGCATAATTCACGGTTACAGTAGGAAGAGGTTTTTTTTATAACTCGTCATTTTTTCACAAAGTTATTGAACATATTATTAAATAGTTGGTAACAGTCAGTACCATTGCCGTCAAATAGTAAGCCATAGAATAATAAACATTATACATTACTTATTGATACGTTTACATTAATAAAAATCCTTGGAGGTTTAAAACTATTCTATTTTTTCTCATCGCACTTATAGTTATTTTAAGAAATCTATTTTTGTTGGTAAGATTGTTTCAATGTATTTGCTTTCTTAAAAAAATCAATTAGGAAATCAAATTATTTCAATTCAAAATCAATTTATTGCTCCTATTTCATATGCATGCTTCCAATACTTTAAATATCTGCCATTATTTAATAAATGAAGTTTGTTTTCGATGTCTGTGCAGAATGATTAAATAATGCGCACTGGAATTTACATCCATACACACACATAAAAAAAACATTGATAACTTTCCTGTAAAAGAGTTTGCTCACATTACTTGCTAATGACAGATTTTTTTTTTTTAACGTTCAATCATTTCAGTGAGTCGAACACAGTACTCACACGCAATTCGAGCAATGTTTTAAGATTTCAATGTAGGTCCATGTGTATATACACTTAATTTTTAATTAAATATTAATTATTTTTAATGCATAATGTAATACTTATCTTTGTGTGAAAAATCATATATTTTACATTTGCATCTTAAAATAAGAAAAAACAAGTACAATTAGATATTTTTTTCTTTCTAAGTACAAGTATTGTGTAATAGTTTTAAACACATAAAAATCAAATTAAAATCTTTTAAACTTGTTTACCTACAATTTTTACAGTTATAATGGACAAAACAATGATGTGCATTGTTTCTGAAGAAAATACATTGTTAGTGACAGAGTGACTCGTATGCTTTCAAATAGTTTTTTTTTTAAAATTTTCATATAATATGAACACAAGTAACTAAAAAAAATATATTCTTAAAACAAATCTAGACATTGAGAGATTTGAGACATTTCTTGAGACTTATTCATAAAAATTTATTCAAACCTTCCTTTAATTTAATTTTCTAGTTTTAAATAAGTTATATTCCTGTGTGTGGTCCGTTTCACTATTATTAACTCCATTCATTTTCCTTTGTTGTATTATTTACTCTATAGAACAGTTATGCATAATTAAATGTACTATACCATATCCGTTCTTATATATTTTTATTATTTAACATAACTAACCTAATTACAAGCGTCTGATCATTAAATCCTTTTATTCTCATTACTCATTTTAGTTATGCACAATTAATTACATGTATTTAATTACTGAAGTTCATTTATCACAGTACTTAGCTTGCAAATAAGAAATAAAAAAAGAAAATTAAAAAAAATTCTAAAAAATAATTTTAAAAAAAATCTTTACAAGTTTGCCGTTTATATTATGTTTAATTATTACGAAATACGCGCAAAGTTATTGAATTTGATTTGAGGGATATTATAACTTTCTTTTTATTTTAATAATAGTGTCAATTTAATTAATGTGTATTTGAATATTTTAAAAACTTTAAATTTTGCTTCAAGTCAATGAGTATGGACATCACACTGTTTAGCTACTCGAGGGCTTTTGGCGACGAAACTCGTAATTTTGAACCATGATCAAGTGGCGAGGAAGACCTTTCCTAACAACCACACCGCACCAATGGTAGGACAAGTGAGTTCTAGACAGATTAAACTTTTATCACCCCCTTTGACAGCGGTTCTTCAGTCGTACTAGGGTTGAACTCATGACACGCCGGACACGAGTCTGGTATCTTGACTACTAGCCAACCGCGGCCAGTTGCTTTGAGCGAAAATAATTGGAAATGGATTTGAAAGCATTACTACCCAAAACCAAGCAATTTTAACAAGAAGTTAAAAAAAAACTATGCAGAAATTCACTATCAAGTAATTTCATTATCTTAAATTAGTTGTTGTTGTGGTTTTCTAATGCCACCTGTCTGACGTAGTCAGATCGAGGCCCACGAAATTCATCGTGGCATGGGCAAGAGGTACGCTTGTCGTTGGCCATGAGCACCATACAGGTGACAGTACGATTTTAGCTCGGCGAAATTCCCCGAAGGGGCGATATATGTCGATACCACCTATCTCCACCTCCACAATTTCGGCATGGAACTGAATGGGAGAGAAACATTATCCAGTCCCCGCACTCGATTCAGCCCACAAGACTACGGACCCACTGATTTAACAAGCACGTACTCCGTGTGTACTCGGAGGGTGTTTGGTAGCATCGGGCATCAAATCCACGCCTTCCGGTCTGGAGTCCGATGCTCTAACCACTAGGCTACCCACGGCCCCATCTTAAATTAGTTACTGGACTATTAAAAGGTTAATTCTTTAAGAATGATTAGTTTCAAATCTGATCACATAGTATTTTTATCTCTTTTTTAATAGTATCAGAACTTATGACTTGATTAGGTATACTTTTTAACCCTTACATGTTTATATGGTTGCTAAGAGTAAATATTAGTATGTAACTGAGTTTGCCTTAATTTGCTTAGGCTTAAAATAAATAAAAAACACAAGAAAAATACATACCGATGCGTAGCTTTTTTTTTTTGATTTTATGGGTATGGAATAAAATTATTCCCACAGAATTATTATTTGTCATGTGAAATATTTGTTTTCATTTGTTCAAATGTTCTTCATTATTGCACAAAACTATTTTTTAACGGATAATATAAAACATGAACAAAAGCAGTAAAACATATCATTACACAATACAATAAACTGGAATCAGAACCATACAGACCGCGAAGGATCTGTTATTCGTGCCAATTGATTCTAGAATTCTTTTACTAAATGTTCCCGTTTAGGTAATTGAGTTTGACATAAGTTCGACTTTGACATTCTATATAAAAAAAATGTAGACTAGGTTATAACTAAACACGACAAACCCTAATTTTAAAATAGGGAGAAATGTTCCAGATAGTGGTACTAGTGATAAGTTTTTATTGAACCATGATTTCAATTAAAACTGATGGGAAATCACATATGATTAATATAAAAACATGTTTCTAAAAGATTCGGATTTTTTTTTAAAAACGCATGTTACTTAAATCTTGTTTTAGCAATTTACAGAGATGTGAGAATTCAGTAAACACACGCACACTCACAATAAAGGTAACAAAATTCATTCGCAGAAATAATCTTTGAGTAAAGACAAAACTGAGAGTGTATACAGCTTAAAATATCCCAATATTTAAATTATACATTAGAAATCCACATACTTACCAATAAAATATATATTTCTACCAATATTTACTTGAGTAACTCATTTCGAAGTAAGACATGATCCTCGTCGAAAAGTGAATCCCATTAAAACGAGGCGACCCACAGTTTTCCTGATGAGTCATTAGGAACACTGAATAAAATGAAAAGTAAAGCACAATTATAGGATTCCGTAACCTTCACAAGGTCAATAATTCTGCGACTAATTAGATGTTACGGTGAAATGAAACTTTACTTCGAGACCACTGACTTCAGTTGAATATTTATGTGGGCTACATATAGATTTTGAGTCTGCTAAATTGTTTTAGAGGAAGAATCGGATTGGAATTTGTAGAAAGTTATCAGGGAAAACTAGAATAGATTAAGAGGAAACTACGTGGAATATGTTGAGTATAGGATTTCAGGTAATATCGTGTAGATTTCATAGTAAATTCCAAAGTGGATTCTACGATATGAAATATTTTATAAATCGTTTTGTGTATAGTTGGTTTAAGTTTATTCCCATATGCAAGTTCTAATTGCTTAAATATATGATTTCATAATTACAATAAATTAAAGAATATTCAAAGTAATCTTTATTTTAGGTTTTAATTGAAAATTTATTTGAAAATTTTAAAAGGTTCTCTAAAGATATTTATAAAATCTACGCAATATTCACACATAGCTACTCCATATGTATCGGTAATTTCGCGATAGTCATTTTGAAAAAGATAGTTGTTTCTTTGAAGTAAAGACGATAAATTATTGATTTATAATTTGAAATAATATAACGTGTTGGAGATGAGTGTGTGTATAATTGTTTAACTCATTTTAGTTCTTTCAAAATATGTGCAAGCAAGCATTTTACCACTTAACAAAATTTGTGAGGTACTCTCATTCACGCCTTGAGATGTGGGATAGGGAGAATATATTAACGTCGTACTGTTCAGCTATTCGAAGGCTCTTGGCGACGGACCACGCAATCTTGAACCTTGGTCAAGTGACGTAGACGACACTTGAGATATCACCCAAACTATCCTAACTATTACACCACACCAACGTGAGGACGTTTGATCGCTCGACAGATTTAACGTACATCGCTACCCCTACATGGCGGGTCTTTATTGGTACTGGGCTCGAACTCGTGACAAAGTCAGCCACGATCCGATACCTTCACCACTTGGCTACAACGGCAACAATATTGGTGTGGGAGGAAGGAAATTAATACTATACATATCCACAAAACTACTCTGTTTATTTGTCACACAATCAACAACGCAAGTTATAGTAATATTAAATAAGGCATACGCCCAACTGAAGTAATTCGTAGATAAATTACGAAGTGCGCGAGGTATGAGAAGACTTTAAATACCAATGTAATTACTTCAGGTTCAAATCTACTTTCCTAGCTATCCAAGCTCTATTTAAACTCTAGTGACTAATCGTCACTTTAATTATTACAATTATCAAATATCTGAGTTATAATATAAATTTAATTAATACATGATCACACTAGTAATCTACCTAATAGATCGTTTTCTCTCTCAATAACATGGGAGCCTAGGCTAAATATAGCAGACATAATTTACATAATCAAGTTCTCTTCTTCAGAGGGTTCGTTGCAAATAAAATAGTTTTAAAAGAGACGAAAGATTTCCCAAGAGGGCTTGTTATAAGGAAAGACGTGGAAATAACCATCACAAAGAAGCTTAGTTAGTAGAGTGGTCATTGTTGTGAACTTGGGGTCGGTGTTATTGCCCGATAGTCTGGTGGTTACGTTCAGGAACCCGTGTCCAGCATGCCATGATTTTGAGCCTTATTTCCACTGAAAGTCAGTCGTGGAGAGGAGAGAGGGTTTGATAAACACTAAATCTGTCCTGTTTCAGGTACCTCACGTTCGTATGGTTTGGTAGCGAAGAAAATGGGGTGTCGGCCTCGTCAAATGACCGTGTACCAAAATTAGATTTTCGTCACCAACTAATAGTCTTATCAATAAATATATCCAACCTTAGAGTTCTGACTTGAAAAATGTCAAAGTTTAGAGAGTGAAGTATTTGGTTAATGGTAGTAAAGGATCAATCGATCGGGTGTTTGAGTTATGGCAATTCATATGGCGATTTCCTTATATCTGTTATAACACTTCTAATATTTGCTCCTCTAATTCATTAAAGGTGCTGAAATTGTATTTTCCCCAGCAAATATGAATTTTGTAGAACTTATTTACTGATTAAATTGCCCTTTCTTTTTAAAACAATTTAATCTTGTTATATTATTAGGTTTTATCACTTGAAGTAATTTATTTTTATTATAAATGTGTATTTCTGAATTTTAAAAAAATATGCGTATTTTAATAAAAATCTAAATAAATAAGTCAGATAATTGATAAGGATTCTCTTAAAATAGCATTATGTAGCACTAAATTATTTTTCTCAACTTGTAAATTTGTATAAACTTCTGTATTTTGCGCGTAGCTGGGTAAAATATTTTATTCATTTTTTAATGTAATTGTACGGCCTATGCTTTTGAAATTTTATTTTCTTCTTTACTACAAACGTTTAGTTCTTAAAAAATACATTAGAAGTTTTCAAATAAAATAACTTTTTTATATCTAAACTTACTTTTTAATAAGTTTTTTAAATTGTAAATTACGCTGGCTATTTAAAAAAATATGTTATACATTACTGTGTGTGCTTATTGAATCTAATTAAATGTGAAAGTATTATCAGTCTCAAAAATAAATAACACACAGAGAGAGAGAGGGAAGTCTAAGTCTATATTTTATAAACTATTTTTTTACATTCTATTGATAATACATAAAGCATAATCTTGTTTTCCTTTTCCTTTCTTTTTTTTAATTATCTTGTAAAAAAATCGGTAACATATCAGTAACACTGTACATTTTTAAGTTCTATATTAATGAAATATCAGAATGATATTATTGATATATAATAGATAGTGTAAGATATGCGAAGCATAGTTTGATAAGTTATTATTCGTATAGAGAAATATCTTATGACCTGGATTTTTCTTTATATTCTTAAAAGAGAAAATCTATTGGTTTCTTCTATTTTTAGACATCCCCACATCTAATGCATATTTTCAGAAAAAGAATGATAGCGTGTATATGTTATTCTTCGTGTGTATTAATGCTTCCCTGAAGAGATTGATGCTTTGTTGGTATCCTCTCGGATAACCAACGGATAAAGGATACTGACAGAAAATTACCTAGGAAACAAAGCATCTAGAAAATATGCATACAATCACTTACTAAGATAAAAAAAAATGTATACAATCTCGTTTATAACATAAACTCATTGAAATTGTAGCACAATAAATGACTTTAAAACATTTTTGAATCAGTAAATGAAAAGGAAAATAATCTATACCGTATCTAAGCTTAAAATTGTTGTTTATGGTTTAAGAATGTAAATGTTCTTTTAAACTTTACTGCAAAAATTACCCTATATTTTTAAATCAGGTATGCGTATAAATTGAATTTTTTGGAATATTGATTGTCTAAAACAGTTGTCTTCAAACTTTTTTGACTCATGGAACCCTTAGAACTATAAGGTGTGTGATAGCCTCCCACCAGGAGAAGCCATCTCTTCATCTACTCAACCTAAATTTGTAGAGGGTAAGGGTTGATGACCCAAGCTAGCCATGATAAATCTAATTTATTATTATCAAATATAATAATCAAATACAATCTTGTTATAGAGGGAAAATCCAGAGTGATATATCGTAGCTCAAAATCTTATGTAAATAAGCGTATGAAATCCTAACCGCTAAGCTTTACTTAAAGTTTACCTATGAATCCTAACTTTCTTAATTTATTTGAATAGCTAAAACCCGTTATATAATCGCGCGTCTAAATTCAGATCCTTACCGTAAGCGCACTACGTTCAGCAAAATCAGCTTTATTTTCTCCTTCTCGATTACTAAATCTCCACTATATATATCTACTAACTAATCTGCATATCAAGGTTTCTTTTTGAGAGGGATGGCAGTGAAATAACTCAATTGATGGCCCCAAAGGTTCCCCGAGAGGATTAGTAGAAAAACTCCGTAAAGCCCCGTCACAGTTGTTTTCATTGAGCCCCATTTCTCACTCACTTAAAGGAATATAAGTAAAAATATATAATATTTAAAGTAAATCAACATGTTATGGGTAATTTATGTGAAAGCAATTACAAAGTATTGTAATTGATGTTAGAAATTTTAATATGATTTAAATATAATTTACTAAATAATATTATTTTGGGCTCCAGGTGCCATCTATCCTTACCTTACGTTTAGAGGCTGCAATATGACTTTGTCCTTTTTTCTGTCCAAGTCATGGTCTATTGAATTTATTTGTTGTCACATTTCACATTCTGCATTTAATTTGTTTTTATATTTTATTTTTGTACCACTTACGTTGAGAGAGAGAAATATTTTCCACTTAGACACATTTTTCTGAATGGCATTTAAAGGTTTAAAGCTGTGTGAGAAATCCTGTGTATTTTGCATAAACGTTTGCAATTCAATACTTAGGTACTGATCTTGGTTAAATTTAGATTTCGAAGTTGAATCTGTTGATATATCGGTAAGTTGTTCCTTGTCCTTTATTTTGGGTTTTTTTTCCATCAAATGAATTTACATTAGAAACAAGTTTAATTTCACAAAAATATTTGCTAACGGGTATACAATTATTCCGTGGAATCAATTATTTTGTGGAATGTTTTAATATTATTTTATTATATTATATATATATAATAATACTTTAAAGGTATTAATAAATATAAAATTATGTATTAATAAATTTTTCGGTTTCTCATTGACTGGGATGATCTTCAGATACATAAGGTTATACAAACTTCATTGAGTACATGAATCCGTTTCACATATACATTTATAATTTTCTTTCCGACTTTTTATTGTGACCTGTAGAACCTTTCGGCATGCCTAGCGGAACACAGTTTGAAGAACAATGATTTTCAATATGGTTCTAGTATCTGCACTAAGTTAATGAAGATGGGCATGGGATTGCTGTCGATTCAGAAGTTTTTTGAGAATCATTCTATTAACAAGCAGCAACAAACGATGAATTATTATATCTAGCAATTTTAATTTAAGGATTTTATTCCATTTTGGAAGTAGTATGTGTTTATTTAAGTTATGAGCCGAAAAAAGCTATTTTTTCTTCTTAGCTGCATGTGTCAGGGATGGTGAATCAGTGGCACGCGTGCCCTTGGTGGCACGTGATGCAATATTTTCGGCACACCCGTGATCAAAATGGTTTGTATTTTATTTCAAAATTTCAAAGTTCACTCTGAAGTATTACGAAGAAACGCGGGAGATCGGTCGCGTGGAGCACACTCGTTTGTTATTGTCTTGCCTTAGTTACATCGTAGACGACAATTGCTTGCGATGTAAAGTTTGTCTACGCATAGCATGGTCAATTTCATTGACACAGCTGTATTTTAAAATTTATCTGTTTTATATTTACAATTTTTAACTGTTATTTAACATGACTAGTCCAGCAAAAGAGCAAAATGTTCTAGATAGTAAGTGTAACACAGAATTTAAAATTTGGTGGAACGAGAAATACGGCATTATGTATGCTAGTAAAGAAGACAAAGCGGTGTGTGCTTTGTGTTCTGGAATAGAGGTATGCAGAACAACGTATGTAAAACGGTATTTTGAAACAGATCACAAAACCCTGTGGTTGAAAAAATGAACCACATAAAAAATAATTGCTTGGAAACCGTTCGGCAGATGACTCAAATTCAGCATATATTCTGCAAAATGTAACATCTTTCATTTCCAATTTATGTTATTTGTCATCCACACACACAATCTGCAACAAAAGAAGTCACACTAATGTTACTTTAATTTTAATTACACGTATAACTAAAGCATTTATAGCTATACAGTGCAAAGTATTTTTTCGTATTAAATAGAGTTTTGTGTTAATATGTAGTTTTTTTTTATTTTACCAATTATATATCACAAGTTAAAATTATTTGACGGCACGTCTATTCCTCAATAATCACTTCTTCAGAAAAAAAAAAGGCACGTTGATCCATAAAGGATCTCCACCCCTGACATATGTAATCCAATTTACAATAGATAAATATTACGAATGTATAACTGTAAATCCATATAAGCAATGTTATTGAAAACACATCGGTAAAAGAAGTCATTTGGTAATGTCAATTGCTCTAGAATAAAATTTGAAAACGAAATCATAGGAATAGATATATAAATGATACATAACCAGACAGGGAAATTGTTGATTGTTAAATCTGAAAACTATAATAAATTAAATGAAAGCTTATCTGAACCCCGTAAACAGTTTAGGAAACGGAATGCAAATCCAGCAAAAATTGAAGGTTATTCGCTAATCAAGACGGGGAAGGGGAATCCGACTTTTAAGCGAACACAATTCTAAACAATGAGTCAGATGCTTTTTCCACACGATTCGATTTTGAAGGGGGAACAAATTGAGGATAAAATGCAAAAATGTAGTGTAAGGAACGTATTATTCAAAGCAGCTGCTCAAATTACCCTATCCCCGTTGCATTGGGGAGGAAAAAGAGGCCTAGTGGTCAAGATAACGGATTTGTAGCCAGCGTGTGATGAGTGTCGAGTCTTGTACCAATGAAGACCTGCCATGTAGAGAAGGCCGATGCACATTGAAATATGTCAAGGCTCAAACTTCATCCCTTGAATGTGGTGTGGAAGTTCAAAGGAGCCTGCTAAGGTGTAATTCTCGGCATTTGACCATGATTTAAAAGTACGAGGTCTGTCACCATAAGGCCTAGTGTAGCTGAACAGGGCGATGTGAATATTCACTCACTCACTCACCCAGAGTCACAAAAAGTACAGACTAATATGTCATTTAGTCGAATTTGAAAACGATAGACATTCAAACTATAGTGCCCAGTCAAAATACGAAATAACGCCACGGCTATAGGGCAAGGAAAATCTGGAATGGCTGGTTTGAGCTAGTGAGACACACGTATTTCACTTAGTTTCATTTGATAGGCAGGATGTAAACATCCTCTTAAATTCTAATTTAACTAGGAGTTCTCTAAATAATTGAAAGTCATATTAAGGGTTAGTAGAATAGTTATATTAGATTGCTTTTATACGTTATACATCTTTTATTAAATTCACTCATAATTAATGTAGAGATTTATTCCAGAAGGGTTTCTTGAAGTTAAATATAGTACTTATATATATATATATATATATATATATATATATATATATATATATATATATATATACATATATAATATATATATATATACAGTTCAATGACATTTAAGTTGTTTTCAATAGTTTTGAAAGTAATATTATTCTCATGTTGTACAATACTTATTAATACTCTCTTCAGGTTTTGTTAAGTTATTCTCATAAGTAAAAAAAAATCATTTTGGAAGATTTCTGATTACAATTCATAAGATGAAAATACCATAAGATACAATATTTACAGCAATACTATAATATGCTATAATATAAATTGTAATGTTTTAAGACATTGAAGCAGAATTCAATTCTAAATTTAAACATATAATTTGATGTATTAGATAGTTTTAAAATATTTAAAGAGTAATAAAAAAATTCAACAATACATTTTTTTTTCTTGTACTTAATATAATTTAAACAGATTGCTAAGAAAAACATAATTTATAAATTTATTAACAACCTAAATTTTTTAAAATAATGGTAATCAATTATGTAAAAAATTAAATATATATATACATACACATGCACAAAGTGTGTTTAAATACATGTATTTACAGATACTTACACACACCACACATATATGTGTGTGTGTGTGTGTATGAGGTGATGATAATCCAGATTTTACGATTTGAACCTATAGCAAAAATATTCATTGTTAAATAATGTGATGTACATTCTTCTTCGATATATTTTTTTGAGAACAAAAACACTCTTCATCTCATGTAAATATCATCGAAACACTTCCTGTGATCCATGTTTATCCACATCATTTAATACAGTCTGTTGGCCATGGTAGGCAAATACTCATGCTCATGAGCATTTGTGATCAACATGGTAGTCGCGAGCTCGAGACCTACTGCCACTGGTAACTTACTTTGTAGAATAGGTGATCCATGTTAAATCTGTCGATGCTCAGTGTTCTCCTGTTGGTGGACTGTGGATGTCAGGATAGGGAGGCACCTTCTCAGGTGCCATCATCATCGCTTGTTATCGGTTCAAAATAACGAGGTACATCGTCATTCACCTTTGTTTTGCTTGAAGGTCGAAATTAATAATTCCCTATGCAATAAAACCAAAATTAATTCAAATAATGATCATTTATGGGATCTGACAGTCCACAAGGTGTTTCGAAACCAATGAAGGAAAAGTTAGTTCGAAAATCGATCTAAAAGTAAGTCCTTTAAAATACTTTTTCGTTTCGATTGATACAGGTGTTATAAAATAAATGGAAACACCTTAGATTTATAAATAATCCTTTATCGATATAGTTTATGATAGCATTTGGCATGTAATACAGCTTGGATTCAACAAGGAATCGATTCATACTAGTGCTGAATTAGGTTTAAAGAATTATTGTACCATTCTCTTTATTTAGATATTGGGAAAGTTGTGGTATAGATGCCGTTGGGGGGGATATCGTTTCCTTATTGAACACTCCAAAATAGACCAAAACGTATAAACTAAATTAAGGTTGGGTGATTGTTTGGGTCAAGGTAGGCGTTTAACTTCATTCTTGTGTTCATCAAAATATGATTGGGCAAGTCCTGCTACATGGATATGTGTATTATTCTAGAAAATTCACTCTCCTTCATGAAAATAATTTTATTATTTGAGGGACTTTTTTGGTCAGCTGAACATTAACTATGCATCTCCCCAGTCATCTTATCTTTCAGGGTTACAATTGGGCAGTGGAAAACCACGATACGGCTGCCCATTCCATGACATATCCGTCTCCTCGCTTGACAGTTGGAAGGAGATAATCACGATTATACACTTGTGCAGGTATCCTTCAAACGTGCACCTATCCTGTTGTAGTGAAAAGTGTGAAAGGCGATTTTTCATACCGTTTTACTGTTTTTCAGGTTTCAATCAACCAGGTTTTGTGAATGTCACTGCTGTAGAGGATGTTTCAGATTAACATCTGTGACAAGTGGCTTGGGAATTGCTGTTCTTCCGTAAATGTTCTGTATATAAAATGCCTTCTAACTGTAATAATTGAAACCAGATAATCCAAATGCTGATTGAGTTCTGCGGTCACTTTTGCTGCAGTTGTTCGCTTTTTAAACATTACAATCCCTTCAATACCCGTAGGTCTTTTTCCCTGAACTTACCTTTCCGTCAACTGCTTTGCGTTCCCGAGCTTGTCTTCCTTGTCAAGACTTTTGCTCCAGCTAGACAGGTTCCTACAATTTGCATTCTTTGAAGATCTCAGAGTCAGTTTCACACTTTTGGAAAAAAAAAATCTTATATTTCCCGAACTTCAATTAAGTACGAAATACTACCAAAATATATGCATTTATATTTATATAATACATTATTTGCTAATATTATATTCCAATGCTTAGGAAGCGCATTCAAAAATGCCACATTTATTCACAGGTGTTTCTATTCTTTTAATAACCACCTGTTTATGTAATGTATGTTGTCAAATTCGAAATACTTTAAATTATTTTCATGAAACAGGATCTTTTAAAGCTACGATGACTAATTATGGATTTATATAGTGTAATTTTCCTCAACTATTTATCTTTACAAAGAATAATCTCCCATTACAAACACCAATTAATCGCACACTTGTCCCATTACTTAAATATCATAATTATTTCAAACTCAACTTTCGTGAAACTTGAAGCTCGTTTAATTACGATTCTGAGAATATTGAGCGGTGTGTTTATTTTAAACTCATAATGAGAGAATTCTAACCGCAATAATATTCTAAATTAAATTACGAGACAGTTATTAGACGAAGACGAACTCCACTCGTGTGTTCACGTGTAATATTAGTCCGTACAATCTTGTAACTTAACCATTATTAGTGTCTCAGTTTCTATTTGTTTACTTTGAGAGTAGTACCCATTTATATATATATATATATATATATATTAGAGGCATGCAATTAACTGTAAGATCGGTGTGTGAATGGTAGGGGGATAGTTAAGACATACCTTTCGCGAAATATGTTGTTGTAGAGAAGTATTTTCTCTCGCACAACATTTTAATTTCCAATGTATGTTAATTATAACTTGTTTTTACAACAAGTATTGTGTGCAATTTATTTAAAGTATCCGACTACGTTCGGTAACGTGATTTTAAAAAGGCACATAAATGGATGATTTTCATGATATTTAGTGTCACTCAGATTAGAATACATGCATAAAATTGTTTTACGGAGATTTTGACAAAAAAATTATTTAAATATAATATTTTGGCAAAAAATTAACTTAGAATAATGTTTTTACAAACGTTCTCCTTTTGTGAAAAATGGTTCTATTATAATAATATTTTGCCTGTATATAGCTCAGACCTCTCTACAGAGGCTGAACTAGAAGTTTTGAAAAATTCACATTATTTTCAGAGTTACCACCAATTGAAATAATCATTGACGTTTTTTTCCTAAAATTGCTCCCCTCTGTTGTCATAAAATATGAATAAACCCACTTCTAAGTTATACATTTCAAAAATTCTAGTTGATCCTCTGTAGAGAGGTCTGAGCTATATACAGGCAAAATATTATTATAGAATCCTTTTTCACAAAACGAGAACATTTGGAAAAAAGATTATCCAAAGTTAATTTTTTGATAAAATATTATGTTTAAATAAATATTTTTGTCAAAATGTCCTTAAAACAATTTTATGCATACATTCTTATCTAAGTGACATTAAATATCATGAAACATATCCATTTATGTGCTTTGCAAAACTACGGTCCTGAACGTAGTCGGATACATTAATTGATATGTTTAAATCCTATTTGAAAATTGAATAATGGTGAGAAATACTTCTTTCCTTACGAAGCAACGGTTTATTTAAAATAAATAATTTTTCAAAGTTTACATGAAAATATAAGTATCTGGGAACTGATTTTTTTAACACGCTTTTATTAGCTTCAACTGTACGTGATGAAGTGTTAACTCGATTTTTACTCACTTAAAAATGTCAGATAAATTCGAAATTTTGCTTACTTGTCCAAGACCGATGACAATACAATAATTAAATAATTTTGTTCGATTGGCCTGATCGGGATCATCAGAAATAACGATTTCGCATTTCCAGATATGGAGACTAATTCTAGAATTCATTATTAGGTTTGGCGACTATAAAATAGCGTTTTTTCAATTTTTTAGAACATCATTTATTTCACAGTAAACTGTCAATTTCTGGTATGAATTAGTGTGGTGTTGATTTTATAATATTAGAGTGAAATGTATATTCTGTAATTATTTGAAAGGATTTTTAATTTAAAAATATAGAACAAAATACTTTAATGGAATGTATAAATTCTGTAAATAAAATTACTTAAATTAATGTTTGCAATTACTTTGTAAAATATTTGTTCTAAATCGAGAAAATTGTGGAAATAAGCAATTTATACATTTCATGTCATTCTTGAAGTCTGTAATCAATTGAATAGATTTCACTATACAGCAAATGTGCTATTAATAATACATATAAAGTAATGATTTATAATTATAAATTTAGTATGTTTATCGCATTTTTTAGAATTTTACTATATTTGTTTCGTATTTTTTTCAATTTTTACGATAATAAATATACTATTTTATTTTTCAAACATACATTTTTGACTTTAAAATATTTGTTTGTAATCCCCCTTCAGAATGTTTTAATATGAATCTACGAAGTTTCAATATGGGAGATTAATATCATGAGACTAGTTGAGCCCAATTTTTGAGCCTAGGTCTGAGGCTGGATTTAAATGATTTACAAGTTTAAATTAAGTTATCCTTATTTGTATCCTGTTCCCTATTGAGATTTTAGATTCCAATATTTAACAATAATCCCTTACTTATTTTTCTTCTATACGCTTAGTAAATGACTTTTGGAATAATTTTGTCCCCTTAATATTCAAAACACAAATCATATTACATTTAATATTGAAAAACATTTTCTACTCTTAATTTTATAGTATGCAGCGCGTGTCTGTCTTCTTTCTGACAAATATATATTTTTTTCGTTTACAAAACTCTTGATACAAATTCATGGTATAAAGAAATATTCTAAGTCCCTAGCGTTGCCGTTAATGTGACCATAGATAAAAAGTATATATAAACGTATGGCATATTTACTGCGTGATATATTTTGTGCAGATAGAATTTGAGACATAACAATAAGATAAATTTTTGCTTTTATCTTTAGAAAAGGGACAACTACTAGATGTGTAGTAATTTTATCTTTCAGAGTCAATTATGTTTGACTTTTTTCAAAATGGATTTTTTTTTTAAATTGCAAATGTAATGATTTGTAGGAATTGTAGAATTTCTAGATTTATTTTTATCGGTTATTGTTTCTCTGATAATAAATTTATTTTACAATTACTTCCATATCAGGCTTTTTTATTTAGTATAATATAAAAATATTTGAATTTCAATAATAATTATATTTATAACAAAAATATAAATAAATGGAAACTATTTAGTTATTGGAGTGTTACGTGTCAAGCAGTGCTTGTTTTCGAGTGATATGGAATTCAAAATGGCGGATTAGCTGTAACAAATCGTTAGGAAAATAATTTTAAATAACGGTTTTTAAATGTATTTCGAATTAAGAATACTTGAATAGATTGAAAGTAACACCATTCAATAACTAATATCAATATGATGTAATAACAATTATATATAATAATCATATGATTTTAGTAATTGTATATAGTAATAATGATACAATATAATAAGTATATAATTATATTAAATATTAATTAGTTACATAATCAATTATGAATATCAATTAATATAGCAAATTAACTTTCAGTATTCCAAAACGTCGAGTTATTTTAACGAATTTTGTCGAACAAGGAAGGTTTTAAAATGCATTATATAAAACTACGTTAAAATGGAAATACGCGATTTGTAGCAATAATTAAAAGCACAACCCTCATATTCCTTAAAAATATTCGATTTAAAAAATAATCAATTGAGAAAATGTTCCTAAATTTTTGTATTGGTTTTACTTTAATCTAAAATGAATTATAACTGACTTAAATATACGTTACTACTGTAATACTTTTTATAATTAGTTTCCTGAATGATAAAATCAGGAATTTGACAATTTGTCTGGCACAAATTACTGGTAACGATTAAGAACTCACTAAAATCTGAGTCTCAGTATATAATGCAGACTTAATATTCAAAATTACACAACACCCACTTTAGACTAGAAAAAGTAACAAATTTTATAGGAGTTTCTTGACGCAATCCTTATCATTTGACAAAAAGGAAATATTCTAATTACTAAAACTAGACTCGCGCGAGACAACTCCCTGATTTCGCCAAATCTCACTTTATGAAACGGAAGCAAGGTAAAATACAAAATTGCTTCGGCGTCAATAATCCCCCCTGTAATTACAGGTTCCTGAGCTTCGAAACTCTCTACATGTGCTTTGAATTTTGAGGCTATGAACATAACTTTATTCGGAAATGGAGTTAGAGAATCTGGTGAAAGAGTTCGTAGAGTAAATATAGAATCATTTAAATATTTAAAGGTGCGGAATTACATGGGAAGCGAGTTAAAACGAAATTTACTATAAAAGAGGTATAAAATAGTGCAGTTGATGTGGTTATTTTGATGCAAGATTCATCAATAATGTGTTGTTTTAAGAATCAAAGTTATTTATTTACAGATATAATTATTTAAAATAAATCATATCGGAATTGGAAAAACTTTTGCCATAAAGCATTCGGAAAGATAAAATTGATAAAGTTCTGAATCACACACACATTTTAAATTTAATGATACCGAATATATAGTTAGAATTAATTAAAATAGCATATTTTTATGAGATTAATAAAATTAACTATATATAAGTAAAAACTATAATAAGTAACTATATATGAGTACGAAATTGATGAGAAATAAATTTAAAAACGTTGTTAGTTCCATGTTCACTATAAAACTTATTTGTTTACTCATAATTTCTCGTTAACAATACATGTTCGTGATTTGTTTAATTTTATCATTTTATTTAAAATACGCATACTTCAATATAAAAGTGGGATTACAGTTTTACTAATAAAGTGCAGTAACATTTTATGTTGCACAATTTTCATCAATAAGAAATCCTGTAAAATATATATATTGTTTTTATTCTTAAACAATTTACTGTTTATTTAAATGAAATTCTCTTCAGTAAGGTCTCAAGTTTATTTATTGTTTATCTCAATCTTTAACTTTAGGTGCTTAAAATGTGAATCTTAAGCACTGATCTGAACCCAAATGGTTGTTAACTAATTAAATATAAGTTTTTTGTTTCTAATATAAGCAGAATTATTTTAAAAGGAAATCATAAAATCATTTTTCTGCGTGTTGAAAACATTTAACTCATTTAAAGTCGGGGGCATTGCAATTAACGATGTCTAAACGAAATGATGTATTTGATTGTTGATTCAAAGACCCCTCAAAAGAATACTAGGAGCAACATCATGTTAAATTAAATATAACTCAGAAGTCCTTATGTGTATTGGATTCTATTGGAATAAGGAACTAACCGATGTGTCGTTCCAGTCACTTCATCAGGCTAAAAGGTACTAAATTAGTAAAACAAGGATCATACATGCGCTGATCTGATTACAATTCACAATGCCATCACAATTTTAAGTCACAAACTAATCAAACGTCATCACGCTGAGGAGAAGGCACAAACTGAAAGGTGTTTTACGTAGGATTCAAATGATTAGATTGTAAGTTCGAGAACAATCAAAATTATTTCATTACTTGGAAGCAAGAATGCTCTCTCAGTTATTTCCAAAAGGTATTTTATTTAAAAATAATTAAACAAAACATTACAATCCTTAGTAAACTGCTGCTCTTCACAACCATTCGCAGGTGAAAAAGTTCTAGTTCAGTTTTAGGTTCAAAGATTTTGAAATGATTGACTTCCAGATACTGCTGTTCCCGCAATCCGTTTTGCTGGTATCGTCCAAGATTATTTGAGTGGCTGCCTTCGCAAACTCCGTACTCCTGTCTTTAAGAGTTCATTGCAGTTTCTCTCTTTTGTATTTGAGGTGCGGCTGGCCCCGTAACCTATATCGTGTGTCTTTGAAGAAGAAAGAAAAAAAATATTGATGAGGAAGGTAATGCAGAAGTGTGAAGGAGATCCCGATAACTTTCAAGCCGACCCTTTAAAACCCTTGGGTGGGCCACTTTCACGTCCCCAATTATATTCTGATTGACGAGCGTAGCGGATCTGCACACGACGATCCTCGTCTTTGTCACAACTCCGTTGGTTTATTGGGAAAAGAGGCTGGCGCTACTAAGATCGTAGTCGTACCTCTTAAACAATACGGTTGGTCTATCAATCATACCGTCACATTGACACTGAGGGTACCCTCCAAGGTATGTCTTTATCACAACTGGCCGCAATTCTTTTTCATTCCAGAAAACCGCTGTCCGAAATGCGTTATGGAATTATACAATAGAAACTGTTCTCATGAGTGTTTTTTCTATAGATTGCTGATACTAAAATCGTTTGGGTGTCGGAGGAGGAACAGATGTGGTATCCAACAAAGCCATGTTCAGAATCGTCGAAATGTCTAGTTTTGTCCCAGGCAGAGAGGAAGAATACAGGTCTCTTTTGGAAGATTGCAATGTCCCATTTGGGCATTCTACTCACCCCCGTATATCCAATTTGATAAGTGTTGTCGTGAAATTCTCATTTAATAAGCCGGAGTCACAAAGTAGAGGTCTTGCCCTAAATATTACATTTGTCTAAAAGCTCATTAATTTATAGAAAATAAATACATAGAATATATTTTATGAGAAAACGAGGAAAATCGAATGACTGAGACAAAAGTTAAATGTAAAACATATAACTAAACCACTTTAGGGGTTCGTCATCTCTGGTTAACAAGACTGCAAACTACATGGGAGAAAGACATAAATCCCTTGATAGAGTGAGGCTTATAAATATTTTACCCATCAAGAAGATTAACATGTGTGACGTATTCCAATTGATTTAGAGACATAATTTAATTGTGTTTGGAGGTTAGCTGAAATTTTATTAGCGTCTCTTTTAAAAGGAAAATATCAGTTTAAAAACATATGTATTGTTAGTTACTATATAATTAGTTATAAGAATTGCATTTCATTGAATTCCGAACCTAATTAGCTTGTGTTTGTGTGAATAATGTTGAAATAATCATGCATTTCACAAGTTAAGTAATAAAGCATCTTCATTTTAAACGCTTAATACTAAACGAAAGTTCTAACATTTTTAGCAACAATTTCATTCCTGATAAAAGAAATAATAAACGAGCATTTATTACATAGCTTTTTTTCTAAACATATCATTGCTATAAAAAAGGAAAAAAATAATAAATTATTAATAATGGATTTTGTTCTGTATATTTTAATAAAAATATTATTAAATAAAAACGTTTAATTCTAAATTATTTTGCCATTCCCCCTCCTAAAACTATTGAAACTTAAAACCACATTTTTTTAATTCTTTTTTTTCTATTTCCTTTTTGAAAAGAATATATACGTCATATATTTTATTCCACTTTGATAAAAATTTGATTTGCTAAAAAATGTAAATTCTTCGAAGTAAAGCAAAAATTGATCGAATCAAAATTCCCAGAAATATTTACTTATACTTTTGATAGAAAATTTTGTTATATTGTTTTCGTTTTATAGATAATTCATGGCTTATTTTGCACATGCAATTTTGCATTGAACAAACATTTTAAGATGTCAAGCCATGTTTAAATATTTAGAAGAAATTTGATGTAGAAATGTTTGCACATAAATAGATTAATACTTTTTATACGTAGAAGTCATTACATGTGAATATCTTATGAATTTCTAAATATATTTTCAAAATCAAATACGGCTTTAAAAATATCTATTCTAGAACATTCAATTAATAAATAAATTATTGAGAGAAGGTGTTCATAAAAGAAGAACGTATTTGATTTATTAAATTTTCGGTAATAATATTTGTATTCTTTCTGAAAAAGGTTTTGATACATTGAAATGCTTAATTAAATAAGATCAAAACATTTACAATATTCAGTCAAAAGGGTTATGATATTAGTTGTTCATAATAAAACGCTTGATCTCTCAAAATGAATAATTTGTCATTTTAAATAATTACAATTATAATTAATTCGATCAAATTTAAGTGTTTGCGGTTTTCGAGTGGTCTTGGTTATAAACTCTTGACCAGCGAGTCATAAGCTTAAATCCTAAATCCATTTCATCATTTATTTCATTTTGATAGTTTCACACAGTATTCTTTTTTTTCAATAAAAATAAATAAAAAATGGAGGCAAGTACAGTAAAACTAATTTATGTTTTATATTTAGATTATATATATATTTTTTGAAGCTGATTCTCTCTGGAAGTAAAAAGTCAGTATTTAGATCAGAACAGCCATTATTTTATAATTTTTAAAAATTAAGTATTTATTGAAGTTCTTCAAACCCTCTTATAAAATGCTAAATTTTTAAACATTTTGCATTCATTTTTAGCGATTAATATTTCCTGGATTTTTGGAAAAATTAGATAGTAAGAGTTTTAAAATCTGTTCACTTGTTGAATTTTAATAATTATTTTTCTGGCTAAACCAGGAAATATATTTTTTTAGGTATTAACTTTAGTATTTTAAAGCAAAAACTAGAGATCTCAGACTTAAATCCATACTAACTTTTATAAAGCATACGTTTGAGAGTACATACAAAAATCTTCAAGATTCTATCTTGAACAGAAAAAAAGTCTTAGGGCTTAGAAAGTACTTACATTTTCATAAAAGTCTAAAATAAAGCATTTAAAGTTTGTAATGGCATAAAACAAAACATTATAATAATGGTAATACTGTAATGTTTTGATATGTTATTTCCCAATGCATTTTCTACCATAAAACACTACTTTAAATAATTATGACTGAAAACATTTTTCCTAATTCAAAATACATTTTTGCATAATATTGATAGCATTTGTTACGACGACAGAGTTTATTTAACTTAATCTTAACCTAATATTTTCACAAAGATTTTGAAGCACATAAATATGTGTACAAAATAATAATTATACTAGCGTAAGCTAAAATTGTCAGGTTTGTACATATTTTTTTTCAGTTTTAAATTGAAGAAGTTTAGCAAGTTGGATTGTTGGTTGCACGACTTTAAAATACTAAAATCTAGTACTACAATATGTTTACTATAATGGAGTTTGGTACATGATGAAAATATTCAGTTTTATCTATAGTACTTGTATTCAGAATTCTTGCATTCGGAAGTCAAATTACAGTATTAAGTGAGGGTATTTTTAGATTTATCATTTTCTTTAGTACTCTATCTATTCGAAATATTGTTTCTCAAAACAACCTGAGAATATTTTGGTCACGACATCTTTTGAAATGGAAAAAATTGAGGATAAATCATCTAAATTATATAAACTACTTTTGAAGCAAAAACTGGCTTTGAAATTAGTCTGAATTAAGTAACTGTGCGAACTCAAAAAATTCAAAACGTAATCAAGCAGAAATGAATTTCGTAATGAAAATTGAAATTATAACCATATCATCTGAAAGAGTTAATTGTTCTCAAAAATACGTTTAAGGAATCAATTTAAAAGTAGAAAAATACTTTAAAAGTGAAACCGAAATCAAAATGTTAGCTCAGAAAACTCCAAATATCTGAAAAACTAATTTGTTATCAGGTGTGAAATTTGGTGACAGGCTGCACGAACTCGATTCTAACATTAATGGTCGTATAGGGTGACTAATTTATCCGAATCCTTTTTCTTTTATATTTTTACTGTGTGCGATAAAAATCGTAATTCCAGTGAATAATTTAACTAAAAGAGAAAGCATGCTTACCAACTTTTAAGGAATTTTCAATTTGTCTTTAAAATTTGGGAAAAATCCATTCTAACTGAACTAAAATGTATCACATGCTCGTGACTTTAAAAAAAAGACACACATCACAGATATTTAGCATTAATATTACAGGAATGATATTTGCAGGCAAAACCGTCATATTTCGTTCTAGTTATTGTATTTATTTATGTTCATAGATAATCGACAAATAACATGTTACATATTTTCTTGCTTGTGCTTTTTTGACAGGGCGCATTATGGCTTGGGGTACATTTATGCCTTTATATCTTTTTTGATGAAGTATTTTACGTAACATGGAAATGTTTCCTTTCAACTCAAACATTTCCATCACTTTTCTTAAGTTTACTTTTTCAATCGTGCTTAACATCTGTTATTCCATCAGTTTCTTACCTTGCTTGATCTGTTTCAACTTCATTCAATAGATATTGCAGATCCCCATTTATTTATTTTCATATATATTCTGTTCATTTACGTTTACAAAAAATAATGATTCGTACAACACAGCAATCAAAACCGCTATTATTCACAGATGGAAAAGTTAGACTTTCGATAGAAAATATTTTGGAACAAAAGTGGTCGCTTACGAAAAAAAATCAACGCTGATTGTAAAAAATAAAAACTTTGGCCACTCTCAAAGAAAAAAAGGGAGATATGGATAAATACATTTTAGTTCCAATGATGACTACCATAAGGAGAATACTGACAAGATCATTGGTAATAAATAAATAGTTTTCCTAGAATTAAAGATTCGGTTAGTCTGGGTTGACTTTGTGTCACTATCTACCAATCCCGAGTTGAACATAAAAACAAAACTCGATGCCATATACATGTTGAAAAAGTAATATAAAAAAAACTAATCTCAGACTCGTCCATTGATTTTTAAATCTAACCAAGTCATATATTGATATTTTATAAACCCATTTAGGAAAACAGAATATATTGAATAAATAAATGTCACCTCTCAACTTAGTTGCACTTAATGGTTTTAAAAGCTACAAAGTAAAGTACAGATGCTTCAGAACTTTTTCGATGAAAATTCGATTCACGTAATCTTAATGCTTTTGAATATGTAAAATAATTCCTCTTTTTCCTAATGTTTCAAAGTATACCAGAATGTAATATTGAATTTGAATGTAATATTAAGTATCTCTCATACTTGAATCAATTTAATCACATATCTTACCTTTAACATTATTAAAGAATATATTAGTTTCAAATGAAATGGATGTACATTAAATAAAGCGATATTTCTTCCATATCTAAATCGAAAAAATGTTAAAGCATTTTGGTATGAGAGACAACCTTATGAAATACAAATGTAAACTTTCTGATTCTATCAAGGTGCAGTATATATATATATATATATATATATATATATATATATATATATATATATATATAATATATATTTATAGTTTCAAGCAAAATATTTACATGAATAAATTAAATAGAAGTAGATTTTTGTTCCTAGAATTTCGGCTTATCGTAAAACACGTTTTAATAACGTGAAAATATTTAAATTTTATTCTGGTAATTAAATCAAAATATAAAAAGAAATGCGTACAGTTAAATGTTCTTAACACATCATATTTGACTACAAATATGTCTTACTGAAATCTATAATAGGGCACACACACACACACACAAATCAGTGGCGCACACAAGGGGGGGATTCTGGGGGTCTGGACCCCCTAAAGCCCTTGATTTTTTCCGATTGATTATAATTCTAAGTATATAGTACGTAAAATTTAATTACGTATTTGTTATTAATGATTAATTTTATTAAATACTGCTAATTATTTATTCAATAATTAGTTTTTTACTGTATTTTGTTCCCAAAACTCGACAAAATCCAAAGGAGAATGATACAAGAATTGTGAAATTTCGACCTCAGATGAATGCCCCCTCCCTTGAAAAATTCCTGTGTGTGCTACTGGTGCAAATAGTTACATCAATGCTTTAAATTCCATATTTTAAAATGTAAACTTTTTTAAAAGGTCAAGAGAGATGAAACCAATATACACTCGTATAAAACACAGACAATTTTTTGTAAAATTTCTTAATCAGGTAGAGGATATTCTAGAAGGTTTGGTTGAAAACGCGAACAGTTATTTTAAAGAATTTTAAGCACATTACGAATTATTTCTGAAAATTTCACATGAAAACATTATTGCATCTTACTATGGCTAAAGGAATGGGTGTGCGTTCATGACCGTCATTTTTTTTCAGTCGTACCTGGCATTCCAGTTCGCTTTTGATTTGAAACGCTTCCTGAAGTAGACTTGATGGTTAAATTTAGATCGGCATATTATGTAAATGAGGGGAGTTAAGTATTGACTCAGATGTTGTGTTTTTTTAACATACCTCAGTGTTTCTCAAATTGTGGGGCGCCTCCCCCTGGAGGGGCGCGGGAACCCTGCGAGGGGATGCGAGCATATTGAAAATAAATGGCTTAACAATAATTTTTTGGAATGAAGTAAAACAAAATGCTTTCTGACATAGTAAAAAATACACATTTACACTCATATGAGTTTGATATATCATTTGTTGATAATCAAAAATAAAATATTCCACTTCAAACGCTCATTAGCTATCTTTGATCCTATAAACCAAATAAAAAATACATTTTGTTTCATTTGCTGTAATCCCACGCAATGAGATATTTTTTTATTATGTTTCTCTTAACCCCTAAAATACTACTTTTGATTATCATATATTTGAACTTCAAACTTACTGGTATGTTTCACTCCGTCTCTTTTTCTTTTAGGAAAGTTGTAAATAATATTTTTCTGTTACTTTTTTACCTATGTGAATGAGTTTTATAATATAAGGATAAGCATATTGAGCACTTTGAAGGATTATTTGTTCAAGATGTATTTTTAAGAGTATTCTTAAACATATGATGCATAATGAAAAACGTTTTACACAATTATTTTTAGAACTGACATCGATATTTTTTATTGAATACACTTTTAACATGTGAGTAGTCGCATGATGTGCAAAGTCAACCCAGTCTCACGAATTCGTTAATTCTGGGAAAACTGTTTATTCGTTAACAGTGACTTGTCCAGTATCCTCCTATTAGACAGTCTTAATGGGAACAAAAATTAATTTGTCCCAAATATGCCGCTTATTTGAGAGTGGCCAGCGTTTTTTTACAATCAAGTTACTAGTTTTGATCGAGTTCCCTGCGCGACCACTTTTGTTCAAAAATATTTTATATGGACATGTTACACTTTCCCATATGAATAATTTACTGGTTTTGATTGCTGTGTTGTAAGACATGTTATTGTTTATAAATGTAGATGAGCAGAATATTAAAAAATGGGCATCTGTGACCTCTATTGAAGGAAGTTGAAACTGATCAAGCAATTGAAGGACCTGCTGAAATAATGCATATTAATCAAGATAGCGAAAGCAAATATGAGAAAAGCGATATACATGAAACGTTTGAGTTGAATTGAAATTTTCAAATGCTACCTAAAGAACTCTATGAAGAAAACTATGAAGCCATAAATGTAGCACTTCGCCTTGTCGAAAAGACACAAGGCGGAAAAAGTTCAAAATGATATTTGTAGATCATCAAACGACAGCAAAACTACAATAACGTGAGCAAAATATGACAATTTTGCTGGAAAATAACGTTCCTGTTCCAGTTAGTGAAAAGTGTCTATGATTTATGTTCTTTGTTAAGAACACACACATTTGGAACATTTTCTTTAGTTTTATTGGATTTTTTCTCAAATTATCAAAGAAGAATTGAAAAATCATTGAAAGTAGGTAAGCGTATTTTCTCTTAATTAAATTATTCACTGGAATTGTGATTTTTATCGTGTATAGTAAAAATAATTATAAAATAAATTATAGCTTTAAAACAAACTAAAAATCCCGCTTTTATAGTGAATCAAACTAAAAAGTAAAAAATAAATAAAAATATATATTACTGAAAAGTAACGTATACAAAATTTAATACTTATCTTGTTAATATGTACGGTTTTATAATTATGATTGTATTGAAACTTTAGCACCAAAATGCATTATTATTGCGTTCAATACATTATTATTTGGGGGGGGGCGATAAAAATTATGATTGAAAATTGGGTCGCCAGTAGTGAAAGTTTGAGAACCACTGACATACCTCTAATATGTCTCAAATTACTAAACGTTGATATTCACAATTCCATTGCCTGATTATATAATTATATGTTTCTTTAACCCGAGGGTGATATCGTGGGGCACAGAGTCACCCCATACTCATGGCATTTCTAAATTAGGAAAAACTATTTATTTGTTACCAGTGACCTTGTCAGTATATTATGTAGGACAGTCTTCATGGTAACTTAAATGTATTTGTTACATATTCCCTCTTTGGGGGGTAAAGTTTTCTTGCAATCTCTAAAGACCTTGGGGTGACTGAGTTTCTCACGTGACCACTTTTGTTTCAAAGTATTTACTAGGGAAATGCTACAATTTTGCCCTGTGAACGTCTTAGGGGTTTTGATTGATGTTTTATATGACTCATCATCATTTATAAATGTAAATGAACAGAATATAAAGAAAGAAATGGACATCAGTGCGATCTCTATTGGATGAAGTTGAAACTGAACAAGCATGAGTAAAACTTTGTTAAAATAATGAATATTATATATATAATGTAATATAATCATGATAGTGAAAATAATTTGAGAAAATTGATGGACATAAAACGGTTGAGTTGAAAGGAAAATTTCTAAATACTACCCAAAAAAAAAAAAAATTCTTTCAAGGAAGATATAAGACTACAAGTGTACGCAAGACACACTGCACCCTGTCAAAAAGACACAAGCAAGAAAAAGATGTACATGCTATTTGTTCATCATCAAATACGAAAAAACTGCAATAATTTGAATAAAATATGACAGTTTTGCCAGCAAATATCATTCCTGTAATGATAGCAAATAGTGTCCTTTATTAAAATTACGCCCATTTGAAACACTTTAGCTGAGTTTTATTCGACTCTTTTTTGTAAAATTAATAAAGAAAAATTGAAAAGCCCTTATAAATTGGTAAATATATTTTCTCTTAATTAAGCCAATATTTCAAATTTTCTTAGGCATTTGGGAAAACAAATGCATATATTAATATGCGGCAATAGAAAGATGCATTTACTCATGTTTGCTACATCTTAATTTTTTTTTCTTGACGAAATGGTCAAATTTATTAAAATTTATGGTTCTTAAGAATTATATATTGAGGAATTTCAAGAAAATAGTAGTTGAAGCTTTTTAAGAGATTATTCATTATTTTTTATACAGTGTGGTCCCGAATTCACGGTAAAAACTTTAAGGGTAAATATAGGATATTGTAACAATCCTTATTGTATAGGAATGTATGGGAACAAGTGACGAGGTGAAACACAAACACGAAAAATAAGAGACGAAATGAAAGACTAAGTATTTATTAAAAGCTTCGTTGACAATTGTAATGTTTACGATAACTGCTCGTAGCTGATCAGCACATGAGCTATGAAGTCCGGAGCAGTGCATATTGCTTTATCACCCACTGGCAGTTAGATAAAAGTCTGCCGGATTCAAAACTTGTACTTGCCGAAAATGAAAAAGGTTTAAGTGATTTTCATTTTATTTTCTGCAAACAGCTGGATGACTCACAGTTACGTGCTTAGCAACAGCTCTTGTACATGACTCTGGTCTATCGGCCACAACATCTGGTATAGCCTTTAACGTATAGCTTTTTGTTGACTAGCATCATGTCTGGTGATGTGGAAATAACATGTTTTACGAAGTCGACGATGTAACCGCTGAAAATTTCTGTGATGTGGCATTCGTCGATGAGGAAACTGCGCATGATACATTCGTAGTGTAGCTGTGCCGTTACCCACGTCAGTACATGTAATGCATGTTTGCATTTTCGGCAAGCGTAAAGTCACCACAATTCAGTGTCAGCACAATTGTGAATGACTCTTTCACTTACTGAGATGCATCTTGTTGATATGTGGTTAGACATCTACCACCCCCTACTGCCAACGCCCAACCAACCGATAACTCCCTTTATTTTATTTTACTACCCCTGTTTGTGCCTTACTGCGTCGTTTGTGCCTATACATTCATATTAAAGTTTACCATTAAAGTTTGTACCATGAATTCGGGACCACCCTCTATATTGTAATTGTAATTTGTTACCTAATCCTTTAATTTCTATGTTTATAATTCGTAAAATGTTTTTTGCGGTTTTTTTTTGTTTTTTTTCAATTTTGTGCTTTTTTTTATTAAAAAAAGGGAAGGTGAAACCGTGTGTTCGAATGCAATTTACCTTAAGTGTTAAAAAAAGAGCATTATGCGCACATCAATGCAATGTTGTTGTTATTTCTGATGCCACCTGTCTGACGTAGTCAGATCGAGGCCCATGAAATCCATCGTGGCTAGGGGCTAGAAGTACGCCTGTCATTGGCCTTGAGCATCATACAGGTGACAGTACGATTTAGCTCGGCGAAATTCCCCGCATGGTCGATAGACGGCGACACCACCTATCTCCACAATTTCTGCATGGAACTGAAAGGGAGGGAAATATTCTCCAGTCCACTGCGCTCGTGACTCAGCCCACAGAGGACTTCGGACCTTCTGATTTAACGAGCATGTACTCCGTGTGTACTCGGAGGGTATTTGGTGGCATCGGGCATCGAACCCAGGCCTTCCGGTCTGGAGTATGATGCTCTAACCAATATTATACCCAAGGCCTTCAATGCAATGTACAAGTATTTATAATTAAAACATTTAAAATCACTTTCAATCCAGAATCAGTCTCAATTTTTGGAGGAGAAAATGAGTGGGTTGTTGAATGGAACTGATAAAAAATATCAAGCTATTTAATTCGCAGGAAATCAGACATTTTAAAAGTAAACAAAGATTGATAGAAGCAAATTGTGATCAATAAAACATCAATTTTATCATATATCATTTTCGTAGAAATATAAAAACGATTCAAAACCCTAACCCCTTATTGTATGGTGTCTTTTCTCAGTATATTTACATAATTTTCTTTCATGTTATGCAATCATGATAGTGTAAATTATCCTTCAGACCATTTTTGAGGAGGTGAATCCTTTGAAATACGAGACGAACACTGGAGAAGTCTAGACTCCTTTAAAATAATAAAAAAATTTAACCTAGACTAGAAATGTAAATATCTCTCAAGCATAAAATGAAATTTGTTTGCTATTTCTAAAAAGTCTGCTTTAAAATCTACTTTTTGATGGACACTTGATATGTTTTTATATATGATTAAATTGTGAGTTTGTTTAATTAAAGGTGATATGTTATTTTTTTGCGTGTTTGTTAAACCCCTTTTTTTGTATAAATTTAATGAGAAATAAAATAAAATTGAAAAATGCCAAACAATCGTTTTTGAGTCATTTTAAATAAGTTATACATTAAAAATGTTTTAAAAAAACTTAGACTAGGGGCTTTGATTTACTTGAATAATAATATATAAAAAAATGTGTGTTTTATTATTAAAATATTAATTTAGCATATTTGTTTATTTTCCCCTTATTTTATATGAGCACAAGTATGTTAAAAAGTTTTAATTGAAAACAAGCAATTTTAATTAAAAGTTATTAAAACAATTTGCATTTCGTAAAATATAACATCAAAATTTTTAAAGACAAATTACTTCAGAATACATGAAAAATGTACTCTCTAAGCTTTATAAACTTGAGCGGCTTTTTATAATTAAAATTTTTTAACTTAATAATAAGGCAGCATAAAATAAATTTGAAATGCTAGACTGGTCAAAGTTAGGTAACTGTCAAAGCGAGTCTTTTATATTTCAGTTTATCTGGATTTCATTTTTTAGGTATGCGCCGTATAAAATAAAATTTCTAATTTTTAAAATATTTTCTTTAAAAAATTTAGATGTTACCACGTCTTTTCTGTTCAACTTTGTCTTCTCTTTTCTGATAGAAACATTTATTTAAATAAAGAGTGAATATTATATTTAGCTTTTTTAAATCATCGGATTGTGAGCACATAACTTTAACAACAGTTGAATTTAGAGAAAATAACACTACATAAGACATTATTTACATTTAATGGAGTTGTGTCGAAATTTAATTTGTAACCTTAGCTTACAGGAAATAAAAGTAAGATCAAAATCTAAGAATACACCAAAATATTTATAAAGGTTGACATTTAAGATTACACTAAAGTATCCGAACACGTTGAATTGAGCATATTCAATCTAAACACATTTTTTGTTTTTTTAAATTATTGAATAGAGCTATCTTTTTGCTTTACAAAAAAAAAAAAAAAAAAAAAAAAAAAAACGTTGTTTTAATTTTTGGCTACCTAGAGGTCAAGATACAATCAGTTTTATAGAATTAGAAAAACTGGAAGTGGGTATTTGAACTACGAGAAGTGGACATTTAAATTGTTCAAAATCTACCTAAGTGAATACGATAACTCAAAATAATATAAAAAACATTTCTATAAAAACTTTTAAACTGATATTCATGTTATTTTCCAGATTATGTACTAAAATACTTCTTATTGTATGAATACTTATTGAGTTATGGCTTATTATTTAAATGATGGTCACACAAAGAATATCGCATTTCTTAAACTATTTATTCGATCTGCTCTAAATTTTTTATATTTTAATAAAACATTAAAATTTTAGTTCATTATCTAGATCCGGGGTGGGCATTAAGTCGATCGTGATCGACCGGGGACCACCAAGACATTTTGGGGTGACCGCCTTTGACTAAGACCTAGGGAGCGTATATTAACAGAAATACACTTGCCTCCAGAAGTCAGTGTATAGACAATCATCGTACGTGTTTATGCAATAATTACTATTACGGCTGTCCTCAGAAAAAGTGCAAGAGCTTGAACTAAACGTAAAGCCCATTTTCAGTTAGAAAATTACTCAATTTCCATGGAAATTTGCAATATCATAACTCATACATCTGCTGACAATATAGTGTTTTCAAAACTGTCAAAAAATATCCCATGAATACGCATTCTTTTTCATTTTAATTCGTGAAGGCATAGCCCATTTAACGTTACGATATTGGAGAAAAAACATGAACCACATTTTATACTAGAAAAAAATGAATCAACCCAGTTAAAAATGGGAAGTATGATAAAAAAAATACTGCACTCTAAAGAATAACGAAGCTAATATATATTAATTTTTTCATTTCTTTTATATCTGAAAAAATGTTCCAAGTTCAGATCCTATTCTTTAATATTAACCGAAAACAGCCTTAAAATCTAGCTTCACGAATTCAACTTACCTGCCGGAGATTTTTCAAAATGTCCTTATTTAAACAAGAACAACAAAATCCACCTTAACATGAAAGAATAAGAATGATCATCAAATAATCACCAACCACCCACGCAAAAACTCTACGTATACTTGCAAAACAAAGCTTTGAAAAACATTTAAATGTGCGTGAGTGAATATTAACGTCGCACTGTTCAGCTACACAAGAGCTTTCAGCGACGGACCACGTAATTTTGAACCATGGTCAAGTGACGTGGACGACATCTGAGCTGGCACCCTCCTCTCCTTACTACCACACCCACCAACGGGAGGACGTTTCAGCTCTTGACAGATTTAACGTGCATCGCCTCTCTACACGGCGGGTCTTTAGCGGTACTGGGCTCTAATTCATGCCATGCCTGCCATGATCCGATACCTTGACCAATAGGCTACCTCAGCCCCTTTTAAATATGAGATGATTACACCAAGTCGTATTTTTTAAAGTAACTATAAGTTCCTATAACGCTATTTACATAGGATTTGAGGCTTAAATACTTGTGTGAATGCATGACAGGTAACGGAAAAGATATCGATGTATTGCTGAAAAAAGATCGTCTTAAATACAAAATTTATAACTAGTTTGATATCACGGGACACTCGCCAAGTTGGGCGATAATAATACTATATGGTTACCTTATAATTTTTTGCAGTTTTTGGAATATTGTAAGTTTCTCTAGAGTACTTGTTAATTGATATTCATTATTATTAATATATATTATGTTATTATTTTATTAATATATAATAAAAAATAGAATAATTATTATATATAATTATCATATCATATTCGATATTTATAATTGTTTTTTGTTATATTTATTTATAAATATTATTACATATTGTTATTTATTTATAATTGTTATGTTTTTTTATTTAAAATTATTTTTGTTTGTTATTCATTTATAATTACTATGTTTATTTATATTTATCATTTTGTTATTTATAATTACGTTGCATGAGTATTCCTATAATTTTTATATTACAATACGAAGATTTTATTCTTTTTTTATAATTACTATTAAATTATGTAATATGATTCGTATTGTATATAATAATTATTATTAAATCATGCTAAATTAATATTATTTATAATTATAATTAAATTATATTATAACATTATTATTATATACTGCATAATATTATTAAGTCGTACAACTTTTTATTACATTATATCGTTATTCATGTTTTATTGATTGATTATGATTTTATTCTCAATCTGTTTTGATTTCCTTTTTTTTAAAAAAATATATTTCAATGTATTTCAAAACATTTTTATAAATTATGTTCCTGACGTTTTTGATACAGCTAGGCTGCCATCTTGGATTATGTTCCAGTGACAACAAGCACTGCTTGGTGTAACTCCTTTATTGCGCCAAGCAGCTCTTGGCGTCATGCTCCGTGATATTAAACTAGCACCAAACATTTTTTTTTATAAATATGAATACGTTTTACTGCAAACCTAAAAATTTGCAGGTTAAGATTTTAAAAGGTAGTTCCAAACTTTCTACGATTAAAACCCACACGTAATTTTGAAGTGGGAGAGATAGTAATTTTTTTATTTATAGGGGTGGGGCTAGGGTGCATTGTCCGTACGGGAGTGTTAATTTTTAAATGTGTATAAATCTGAAGTTCTGCAAAAGTATAAGAACAATAACTATTTACAGATCATTCATATTTTTTCCCTGTAACATAAATATTCACACAGTAAAGAATTCAGTAAATAAATGCATTGCTCAAAATTCATAAATCTTTCGTGGTAGCCATTTTTTATCAATTGAAGAATACCAAAACGTGGAACAAGACACAATTGCCTTAAAGAAAACTAGTTGAAAAGGAAAGGACGTTTTGTTTCAGTGGTTAAACAAAAGACGCAGACTTCATTTCTGATTTTCCTTTTTTCCTGAAGAAATAAGATTTTACACTTGAAAGAAGGCACACGGTACGAAAAAGATGTGGGTATTACAAAACAAGTCTCCAGCTATGTAGGATATCAGATTCGATTTTATTTCCTCGCGAACTTGAGAGTAGAACTACTTTGTATCGGAAGTTTAGACTATTTTTTCCCCGAGATTTAAAAAAATGTCGGACTTACTTTCTTTTTTCTAGAATAAATTTGTTCTTGACATTGTTATTTAAAGCTGTTAGAACATTAGTTTGAAAAAATTAGTTACCTGTATGTATATATTTAAAAATAAAATGAAAATCGTGGGTACATAAATTTGTACAAATTCAAGCTAATTACAATTTAATAATACTTGTTCACATCAATTTAAAGTTATAGAAGTTCCTTATAAGATAAAAAATACTTAGCTGATTTCGAAGTTAGCAAATTGTGTTTAAAGTTTTATTATAGTTTTTCGATTAAATATTAATGTAAATTTATTCGTATTGGCAGAGTAAATTATAATTTTTTTATAAGATTTGTTTTGTTTCTTTTTACAAAATCACTTTGAAACAATTGCATAACAGAAAACCCTCAGAAAGCACTAATTTCATAATAAACTAAATTCAAGACAGCAACATCTTATGAGGGCCCATCAGGCCTGCCCATCTTAATATTTATTATATAATTTTCAGTTTTTTTATGACCTTAGAACTAAGAGTTGCATTTAATCTAAATTTAAAGAGCAGACGTTCCGGTCAGCCTGTCAGTCTAACGAGAAACCCCCAGTGTTTTCGTCCCATGTACTTAGCGAGGTACTCACTTATCAGCACATTAAGGGGTCAAAAGCTTAGTCGACCTTGCCCAGCCTGGGATTTGAACTCTGAACCTGTGGTATGGCAGCGTGATACGCTACCACTCAGCCACTGAGCTTCAATTTCACTATAATTATTGAATTTAATTATTAAGCTTTCTATCTTAGTACATTTTGAATCTGCTAATAAATCTACTTTTTTCGGAGCGAACGGGTGGTCGAGAGGTCGTGTGCACTCGCACACAATCATTGTAGGATGATATTAGGAATGGTGGGCTAAATCGGCATTCGGCTGCCGGCTGATGGAGCAAGCAGGTCACATGTACTGTGAACCCTTGTTGAAACTCCTCGTCATGAACAATCATGGAACCTTTTTTGGTACATGGTAGGCCATCAAATTTTGTGTAAAGTTTAGTCAAACGGGCTAAGAGGCACACGAGGAATACGATGCTGCTGCCGTGGGTAGATCGGGTGTTTTTGAGTGACACAAGCTGTTGCGAGAAGGTAGGGAAACAGTGAAAGACGACCACCCCTCCGGACGCCTTTTGACCAACAAGACCAACCAAAACGTGTCCTCAACCAAACTTACTGAACAGTGATCATAGGATGAGTATCGGAATGATAGCTGATGAACTGAGCATTCCTCAAACCCAAGTGATTTAGATCATAACAGAACCCTTAGCTATGATGAAAGTGTACGTGAAGTTCGTGCTTGAGTATCTTGCCCAGCCAAAGTAGCAACGCTGTCTCATGCGTCCTACGGCCCCGACTTGGGCCCCACCATACTTTTTTTTCTTCCCAAGAACAAAATTAACGCAGAGCGAATCATTTGTAAATCGGTAGAGGCGGTTTAACAGACCGTGACGAGTGAGCTAAACAGCATTCTGGTCTAGGCATTTTTGGAGGCGTACGAAAACTGGACAACTCGTTGTTAGCAGAGTATAGATGCAAAAAAGTGCTGCTTTGAAAAATTCTAATCGTTTGTACTATTGTCATGAATATTTTTTCCAAGAAAATGAGCACTACTACTTTTAGAACAACCTTGTATCATTTTTAACATTTGTCGCAGTAAATTTTATAAACTGTAGTTTTGAAATAAGTAAAATCTCTCTTTTTTTATTCTAATATAAGTACCACAAAATTAAGTAATCACTTGATAATAATTATGAATATTTTTACGCTACATTAATTTCGGTTATTTTGGTGCAAGAATATAACAATTTTTTTTTATATTGTTGAAATATTAAGTAAGTAACGGATTATATATATAGATCTAAATATTCAATATAATGCATATTGATTTTGGAACTTGGTTTTTTTGTTCCTAATTTATTACTGACTTCTTACTTTTGACATGATGCATCATGACAATAGTTACTTATACACTGCTCAAAATAATTAAAGGATATTGCGGTTTTAGGTGTATCTTGCGGCTGGGAAACTTTTTAGATGATTGATACATGGTCGACAGACGTAGTAGGTTATATGAGAATAAATTACACATGTTTGGCAGAAAAAATGCATTTTATTGCGCATTTGTGTACAAAAAGGGAAAAAAACACAATTTGTGCATATGAGAAAAAAAGAATAAAAAAAGGTGTTTTCTTCAAAGGGAATCATTTTCAGTAGGTGTTATGGTTTCCACGGACGGTTAGCAACGTTGAGCACCTTTGAGGCATGGAGTCAATGAAGCTATTAATCACGAGGGGGTATTCTGTCCCACTCTTCCAAAAGACCTCTTTCCAGTTCTTGGAGAGTTTGTGGGGGTAGTTGGCGGCCAGCAACTCGTCTTCCTAGAGCGTCCCAAATGTACTCTATTGGATTCATGTCTGGAGAACACGCTGGCCATTCCATTTGTACGATTCCTTCTTCGAAAAGGAAATCCTCCACCAGGTTAGCACGATATGACCTGCAGTTATAGTCCATTAAAATGAAGTCATCTCCGACTGCTGCAGCGTAAGGGACTACAATATGTCTGAGGATCTAATCCCTATATCGGCGAGCAGCCAGAGGTCCATCTTGAATGATGTAGAGGTCTGTGCGTCCGTCAATGGAGATGCCACCATACACCAGCACCCCCGCACCACCAAATCTGGCACTTTCGTGCACGAACTCAGCATTATTCCTACTGCCACGGTCCCTCCAGATGAAAATACGCCTATTATCTGGATGAACAGAAAAATGGGATTCGTCAGAAAAAAGAACAAAGCTCCACTCCCTGCGGTCGCGATGATGCCTTGATGTTAGTCTAACACATACCATCGGTCGGCGAGCATACAGACCTACACCATGGAGCCGGTTTCGGACAGTCTAAGTTGAAAACGTGGTGCCAGTAGCCGAGCGAAGGTGTTGTTGGAGAAAGTAGCGCTCATATTTCGGTGTCTCCGAGCCGTTAATACTAAAAAAATTTATTGGGCGTTGTTGCCCGTCTACGACCTTGTCCTGGTCTTCGGCCTGCACTTCCAGTCTCCAAAAAATGGTTCCAGATCCAGGAAATCACACTTTGTGACTCTCCAATGGCTTGCGCTACTTTGGCTTGAGTTTGTCCCCCCCTTTTAACCTACCAACAACTCTCCAAGCTTCTGAATGAGTTAAATGACTTCGCTGAGACATCGTACTCATCGAAACAAAGCAGTCACTAAATGCCGATCATCCTAGTCTTCATTTCAGTTGAAAATAAATTTTCATTCGCTGCCGCTGAAGCGACGTTTTTGACGTCGAACTCAAAATTAGCATACTCCACAGTTTGAAAATCAGAAAAATTTGCATTTGTGATTCTCTTCTTCCATTTTCGGCAAAAAAAATTCGCTTATATCTTTATTTTATATAAAACTTACGATATCCTTTAATTGTTTTGAGCAGCGTAGTTTGAATGTTTAACTATAAGTAAACATATATATATATATATATATATATATATATATATATACATATAAAGGAGAGAACGTAATTTTGCAAATACATACACGAGTATTTCCAAGAAAATGTGCAAGTTCATTAATTTACTTTTACAGTTATACTATGCTTAAATAATTAGGTAATGCACTGTAACCCCTTAACTACAGATTAAAAATTACACCATTTTCTATCAACCACTGTTACCGTTTTGCACATAATCGTATATGTAGTGTACTGGAAGGAAAACAAATGGTACAAATAAGAAAGTTTGGCACTTTTCCGTTTCGTTGGCGCAATTTATAAAGTCGCCTGAAAATAATACAACTGACACCAAACGGAATATCTCCGTTGGTAACCTTGTACCACAACATTTTCAAAAACAAGTCACGGTCTTTTCTTGTTAGTAACGTATTTTTTCATAATACAACACAAATGGATGAAAAACACTTGTCTAACATTTTTTGCATGTTGTTATCAATAAAATACTTGTGCTGGTGAAACATAAAAGTAACTCAAATTTTTTCTGTGTAATAAGTAAATCCCTTGGCAATACATTCACGGTTATTTTATAGCATTCCAAGGCCTTTGGAAATAGTTTTACTGATAGGAGCACAAATAAAAGAAACGTACTTTGGGAAGATGCATAGGTACGTTTGGGTTACCTAATGCACTGCTTGAGTGAGACGGATAAATACGCTGGAGGCAATTAAGAAATCAAACAAGAAAGTGATAATAAAATAATATTTAATGCGGAGTACTTTTAAGAAAAAGGGACTTCATAAAATAAAGCGTAATTTCGGTTTTGTAGGGTTTTCATATAGAAAAAAATACATCATTTATAGCTTATTTTTCCTTATTAAGAATATGAAAAATAATGTATTGTTAAGTCTTTCTATCGTTTCTAAATTCCCATTACCTTTGAAAATATTTCAAAATATGGACTGAAAGCTTTTACAAATTAAAAATATTAATAGACAACATTTAAATAAGTTTGTTCAAGTATATAATTCTGTTTTCTTTTTCATTATAACAGTTAAATCACTACTCAAAAGTATAACTGAACTTACAAAAGATTAAACACGAAAAGCTTAATAATCTTAATTATTATTGTCATACATCACATAACTAAACTCAACGCAGTATTTATGGATCCAGTAAAGTTTCTACTTTTAAAAACTACTATTTAACTATAACTCAGTGCTTCTCAAACTTTCAATACTGGCGCCCCCCTTTTCGATCACAATTTTTTTCGCGCCCCCCTTATACATTAATAATGTACTGAATGCAATAATAATGCACTTTGACGCTAAAGTTACAACAGGCGATCTTAATTATAAACTATACAAATTAGTAACATAAGTATTAAATTTTGTATACTACTTTTAAGCAAAATAAATAAATAAATAAAATAATAGGATAATTATTATGTTATTTTTCCTTTCTCTAATTTTTAAATTGAACATATTACAAAATGCGGTAGCTGCTTAGAAGACAAAATATAGATATCTGCTAAATATAGAAAAAGAACTCAGAGGGTCAATTTCTAATAATAAGCATTCCTTATAAAAACTTTGCTTTCCAAGACAAGCTCATGGACGTCATTAATACTTATTAAACTTGTTCTTAATTTAGTATTAATTAATTAGTTATAAAATATTCTGTGCAGCACTGATACATTAAAAGTATACCGTCTGAAGTGCCCGCTCTTTGCTCGAGTTCATTTGTAAGAAAATAAAACATTATTGATATAATAGCTGAATTGTAAGGGGAGCAAAACCAAGTGCTCGACAATGTTTACAAAAACGTAAGACGATTTTTTAAAAATCGTTGCTCAAATTATAATTAGTTTTAAGCGAATTGTAATTTTAAGCCTAACAGAATTAGCATTTATAATTGATGTTAAACAGTAGCGCACACAGGAATTTTTCAAGGGGAGGTCCGGGGTCGAAAGTTCACCAATCTTGTATCAGGTTCCTTTTGATTTTGTCGATTTTCGGGAACAAAACACAGTAAAAAACTAATTCCTGAATAAATAATTAGCATTAACTAATAAAATTAATCATTAATAACAAATACTTAACTAAATTTTGCGTACTATAAACTTAGAATTATAATCAATCGGAAAAAAAAATCAAGGGCTTTGGGGGGTCCGGACCCCCTGTGTGCGCCACTGATGTTAAATAATGATCAATAATATAAAATATCGATGAAGAATAATTGTATTATTTTTAATATTTAAAGTGAAAAGACCAACATATTTTAACCCGGGAGCAGGCGCGCACTCGGTACGTTTGGGGTTATTGAGTCACCCCAATCCTTTTTTTTTATAATTATTTTATTGTACACGATACAAATCATGATTCCAGTGAATGATTTAACTAAGAGAAAGTTTACTTACCTACTTTCAAGGACTTTTCAATTTTTCTTTGGTAATAAATAAACAGTTTTGCCAGAATTAACGATTTCGTAATCTGTGTGTCCCGCGCGACCACTTCCGGGTAAAAAGTATATTCATTATGATAATATGTATGTTACTGCTAAAAAATTGTGTAAAACGTTTTTCGTTATGTTTTATACATTGAGAATATTTATAAAAATGTCTTGGCCAAGTAATCCTTCATGAGATAGTGTGTGTGTGCTCTCCGTGGTTTTCCAAATATCATAAAACTCTTTTGCATGAAAAAAAGTGCAACAGAGAACACGTAAGAGAGGGGTCATAACTAACTGAACCAATAACTTAGAAGGTCAAACAGATTACAGCTATAATGTGCAGCATTTCAAAAATAATGACAGTGATGAATTTTTTATGTTCCTAAAGTTTTTCGATTCTGGGTCCGGGATCTGGTTTTTCTCTGAAAGAGTAGTATGTTAAGTTAAAAAAAGCGTAATAAAAAATCTCTCGTCACGGGATGACAGTAAATCAAATAAAAGTTTTTTATTTGGTTATAGGATCAAAGATAGCTAATTAGGTATTGAAGAAGTTTTTATTTTTTATGGCTTAATATCGCCTATAAATTATATCAGAGTAAAAGTGCATTTTTTATTATGTCTGAAAGTATTTTGTTTTAATTCATTCCAGTAAACTAATTATTTTTTAAATCTTTTATTTTCGATATGCTCGCGCCCCCCAGGGGGGCGCGCCCCACAGTTTGAGAAGCACTGCTATAACTACATGGAAAGAAAATAATTGAAAGGATTTATTAAGTACTTTAACCAAAAAAAGAAGAAAAAGACTATTAAATATGATTTTATGAATCTTTTAATCATTTAATGTGTATCGAAAATAGCTAAATTATCTCTAAATGAAACATAATTCAATTAGTGCTTTACTTTACATACTTAATAAATGGAAGGAAAAGGAACAAATACTTTAATTTATAGCCAAGTGTGAATAATTGGTTTAATTAATAAAAGTGTAAAACTATTTAGCTGAATGTAAATATTTTTCTCTCATTACATTTAAAAGTCAGTTATAACTTAAGGATATGAAATGAGATATAATTTATAGTTTTAAATGCTGGAGGCGTCTGAATCAAAATTTTGAAAGAAAATTTAATAGCAAATTTCTGTTTTAAATTATTAAATTAAACATTAAATTTTGGAAAACTTTTTCAATCATTTGTTGATGCAATTGTCAAGTTAATACATTGAGTGCTATTTAATGAGCTTAATTAATATACATTATATTGTTGTTCATAAAGTTTTATAAAGAGTGATTTTTTTCCATGTATAGAAGTTTAAGTTGGCATTACTTTCCAAGATTGTGACCGATTTAACAGCTGCCAAGTGATTTATTCTAAGTTTGCTTTGGCAATTCATCAAAACGATCATCAAGCAAGGCGTAGATTCGTCGAATGGGCCCAAAACGAGATAGCCGTTGTTCCCGATTTTCATAAGCAAATTTTGTTTAGCGACGAAGCGCACTTCTGGTTGAATGGCTACGCCAACAAACAAAACTGCCGCATTTGGAGTGAAGCTAATCCACAAGTTTATGTCGAAACACCGTTACATCCAGAAAAACTGACTGTTTGGTGCGCTTTATGGGCTGGTGGACCACTTATTCAAAAACGATGAAGGCCACAACGTTACAGTCAATGGTGATCGGTATAAAGCCATGATTACTAAATTTTCATTCCTGAATTGAACAACCATGATTTCCAGAAGCTGTGGTTCCAAAAAGACGGCGCAACATGTCACACAGCTCGTGCCACAATCGATTTATTGAAATACACGTTTGGTGACCGCCTAATTTCACGTTTGGGACCTGTGAATTTGGCCACCAAGATCTTGTGATTTAACACCGCTAGACTATTTTCTGTGGGTCTATGTAAAGTCATTGGTCTATGCGGATAAGCCACAAACACTTGATCATTTGGAAGACAACATTCGCCGTGTTATTGCCGGTATACGGCCCCAAATGTTGGAAAAAGTCATCAAAAATTGGACGTCCAGATTGGACTAGATCCGAGCCATTTGAGACAGTCATATGCCAGAAATCATATTTAAAATGTAATGCCATAAGATTATCTCTCGAATAAAAAAGCTCATGTCAATCGAATAATGCATCGTTGTTTTATTGCAATTTAAAGTTCTATACCTCTAAAAAACACCCTTTACTTATATTATTTACTAAGATGCTCTTGTAATTTGAAAGTCAGTAAAATGGTTTACCAGAGAAAATGTATTGAGAAAAAATTGTGAATGCTGTTCAGTTAGAAATTCAAGTAAAAGACACAATTCTATCTGAAAAAAAGATTTTTATTGAAAAAAGTATGACAAATGAAGACTTTTAAAAAACAAATTTATTTAGTTCTTTTAAAAAAATATTTAATTTATTAAATAGGTAATATTGTTTTTTTTTCTTTCTAATGTGGATCTCTCTCTGCTCATATACCATTATTGAACAAATGCATTCATTTGCAGTGGGTATCACCTTTAAGTGTATCGCTAAAAAGAGTTGGATATCAATTTTCACAATGTAATTTTGACGCTCAGTTTTCTCCCCTGAGAAGGGCAACGGAGCTCTGACCATGCGAATCTGTGCTAGGAGTTTAAATTTTCCGAGAGCAGTCAAGCCAAACAGGTACTCTAGGAATCATTAACATGCCCCATAATTATACAATATTGACACTGTTGATTTTTTTCTTCATGAAAATCTACTGATTTGGGTCAGTGCCAAACCAAATACGTCTCTCTGGCAGTGGGAAATAAAATATCTGATAACCTTTTTAGAATTTTGAATACAGGAATTATGAAGTCCCAAACGTATAAAGAAAAAGGTGATAAATAATTGTTTTGTTGTTTTACGTATCAACTAGAACTGCATTTAAATATTTAGTCAATTAGAAATGGTCATTATTATTTTTACATAATCATTACTTTTTAAATATATACCTAAATTATATTTTTAACAAATGTTTTTTTCTTAAGTCCTGATATATTTACAACTACGATCTTTGAAAAAGAAAAATAACTTCGTTTGTGGTGGATGTGTAAAAGAAATCCTGATTTCCTTCATTTTGGATGAAATTTAGAGAGAATTTATAAAACTCGAAATTATATTTTCTTGGTAAATAAAGTTCAAATATGAAGTACTTTTCGGATAATGTTCACATATCAAACTTCATTATAAATCATTTTGAAACTTTCTTAGTAATCCTACTTGCTTCGCTGGATTTACTTGAAAGTGTGATAAATATGCAAACAAATAAATAAAAGTATATTTTGTACACATGTTTTGTGTTATAACAATAATTCTTGTGTCTTCCCGTGTCCTTCAGTTTCCATATTATTTCTATGCCCTCGAGAATCTATGTTCTGCGCATGTTCGTGCAGTAATCCAGCAGTCTATTTTTAGAAGCTGATAGATCTTGCTCTTGCTTTCACGAGATGAATGATAGCCTGTGTTATATTCCGTGTGTATTAATGCTTTCCAAGCACACACATATGAATGATGTCCTTACTATGTTCCTTTCTGTTACCCGTTCCAGGCAGAATTCTAAAGAAAAGAATTCGGATATCAGTATAATTCTATAAAGTATGAACAATCATAAAATCATATTTCCTTTTAAAAAATGCTTGGAATTGTAAAACATTGTGAGTCGTATTATTTTTTCCTATACTGTCTACTTAGTAACATTTTTTTAATATTTTTTCCATATCTCTCAATGTATATAATATCTTTTGTGTACAATATTCCTAAAAGAAGTTCAAAATAGCTTAGTTTCCTCCAACTTCACTTCAAATCCCTAAATGTAGAACTATAATCACGATTTCATTCAGTTATTCAAATGAAAATATTGTTGAAGAACAACAATTCAAAAGGGGATTATCATTTCCAATATAACAATTCTGCGTACAATATTTCCTTATAAAACCGGTAAGAATATCGCAAACACTTTTCACATATTATAAATTTGTCTTTTTATGTATAAATAGGAGAAACGCTACATACACATACTTATCACGATACCTCCAGTACATTTAATTATACAAACATGAAATTCTGCAGTTATATTTCTTTGTTGCGTACAGATCCATTGAAAATAGGTTTTTCGGAGATCGATTCCTTAGAATAGGGATTAGAAGGGGCATTATAGACTTATTCCCTTTTTGAATTATTAAAATACCAGATTTGAAATTTGGTAAGCATGCCCTTTTTTTACGTAGAGATCCGCTAAATACGGGTTTTAAAGAAATCGACCCCCAAGAAAGGTTACGGGCGCGTACAAAATAAACTAAATTCAAGTCCTATTCTTTTGAAATCGGGAGGGCTATAAAAATTCTATTCAATACAATCGAATAATATAATCGAATTAATTCTATAATGTTTTATCAATAATTTCATCTGTCTATAGCAGCATTTCTCAACATGTGGTGCATCCCCCACCTTCCAGGAGGTAGTATAACTTTACAAGGGGGCGCGATCATGTCGAAAAGTTGAAAATAAAAGGTTTAAAATATTAAAAATTTATTGAAATGAAGCAAACCAAAATACATTCTGACATAATAAAATTAAATAGGCGTTTATACAGTTATACTATACTTATAAATGCATCAGAAGTGCTCAGTGGTGGATTTTTGAAGGGGAGATACAGGATCGAAAGTCCACCATTCTCGTATGATGCTCCAATACGCCGTCCTACATATTCTTTTGATTTTATCGATTTGGGGGAACAAAAAATGGTAAAATATTTATTATTGAATTAATAATTAGTATTAATTAATAAAATTAACTATTAATAACATAACGAAATAATTTTATGTACCATGTACATAGGATTATAATCAATTGAAAAAAAATCAAGGGCTTCGGGATGGGTGCCCGGACCTGGGGACATCAATCCGTATGTGCGTCACTGGTACTGTACAATGTATTTGATAATTACTTTATCAATACTAAATTAAGAATAAGATTCACAATTACTATTGACTCCCATGGGCTTGTCATTTATAAAATTATTTTCAAAATTGAATACTAAACTCCATAATTTATACGGTTTGTAAATAAAATCGTATTGTTGCTTTA
>BMAU01004842.1:0-30000 GCA_019973935.1 Trichonephila clavipes | reverse complement strand
CACAAAGAGTCCAATTAATACTTTTATTCGTGCAATCCATATTAATTGCTATCTCGCCCTCTAGTGACAACTATGTCAAGTTGTAGCTGATCTCCGTAAAGGTGTCAAGTGGCAATAAGAATTTGGCCAGTCAGTGTATATCAAAGTTAAAATCATTGTAGTTAGCAACTACTACATACCAATATTGGAACAGTATTACTCAGTTTTTTTTGTAATATTTTCTATTACAAGATGTCAATTAACTGCTTCATAATCCTATAGATTAATTTATTATAAAAAATTCTACTATATTTTCTTCTAAAATATTTTAACAAAATACTTTTTCTTGATATAAATAGTCAAATTTCAATTTATTTAATATTTTGACGTTCCCATTTTCTCATTTATTCTATCGAATTTTGTACTTCTGTATACATATTATGGAACATATTAATAATATAATTTAAGTCATTGAGAAGCAAAAATACTGGTTTTTAAAGTACTATTTTAAAGAATTCAAATGTTTCAACATCTATTTTGTATTACTAATTCTTATTCTAGTTTGATCCGTTCATTTTTCATAAGATTTTTATTCTAGATTATTCTTCAAAATTTTTATGTAGTTCAATAATAAAGATTCAGCTTTAAATTATTTCATGAAATAATTAGTAATTAAATTAATATTGTATGATTAATATTAATTACACAAGATGATGTAAATAATAAAATTACAATATAAAATATTATTATGAGTACGTCGTATTAAAACAGAGAAATTTTTTAAGACAGAGGATTGAAAAATTAAACAAATATCAAAATTAAAAGAAATCATTTTAAAAACAGGTACATCTGCATAACTTGTGAAAAAAATTTGTCTTTAAAATGTGAAGAGAAGAATGCTCCTCTTTCCTAAACTTTTATGTTTCTAAAAGGAAAATTCTTATTCGTCATAGTTGTATGCTCTTTCTTATTATTTATCAAAAACGTAAGATATAAATTTTGTATAAATTGTGCTGTTTTATTTTTCTCTTTTTTTAATTCCTACTATTAGCTCAGACTCTCTATATTTATTTATATATCTTGTTCAAATTTTATTTCGTTCATAAAATACTTTAATTCATCCACTGAAGTTCAAATGCATTTTTTTAAACTTGTAGTTGATGTCACTTGATGTTGATACAGTTTTTTTCGAATGTTAATTCATTAATAATTAAACTTTATTTCTTTATTTTAAATTTATTCTGCGTTATTTCTGACGAAGATAGCACGAAGATTCTCTGCGATAGATGTCGCCACTAGGTTTTTCTAACGGATTTTTCTTAACTTCAAATACATTTTTTAAAGCTTGTAGTTCTTGACACTTGGTGTTAATACATTTTTTTTCAAACATGATTCATTAATTAAATTTAATTAACTAAAATAGAAATTTTCTTTGTTGACCTAAGTAGGAATTGAATTTATATTTTTATATGTCACTTGTTATATTCATATTCATAACTTTTGACCTTTTAAAAGATATATAATAATTCCAAGTGCTGAACAGCTTTAAAAATTGAGATTTTACCAGGAAACATTTTATTCACAAAATGTTTTCTAATATTAGTTTAAACGTTATCCATTGGAAAAATTTGGTTACAATAAATGATCAATTTACCCCTCTTGTTTAGTTTTTTTATATATTAAAAACAACAAGCAGTTTAATTAATAGTTTAACTAACAATGACGAAGAAATAAACAATATTAACATTATTTTATAATTGATATCCCTTCCACTCAAATACTGTTCACCTGATTGTCCTAGATACTTTTATGAAACAATTTTCTCCGTCCCATCATATCCCCAGGTTTAATAACATTTACATTTCCATACCTCATCAAAACAATTTCCACCAAGCAAACGCCACATCATAACAAAGTGAACAAAGAATCAAGAAATATTCCAGGGGAAACCTAGATTAACATCAAACTTTCTAAGTTAATCTTCACCATCAGAGATTGATCCAACAACTATGGCAAACAATAAGGGCCTTAACAAAGCTTTGGAGTAGCACCTTCTCAAACACATCCCCAATTTTCACCCCTTATTGGATTATAATGATTCTCTCCTTTAGCTTCACTTCAACCTTTGTTAGAGTGTTTCTAGTCTGGAATCTAAGAAGTGTTGCCATCGCACACCCTTAGTTATTCTTCTACTAATTATACCCAAAGTTACCAAAAAGATTTCTGAAAGATATGTTGATTATGTAACACCTGTTTTCAATCTGGAGCCTCTCTGGAATTTTAATAGTCTTTTGTGAGATACTAATACCCCCGTAATAAGGAGGAAATGCGATAGTTTTGTAATGATAATGAATTCGATAAGAGATTAGGTTTTTTTTATCGTCTTTTTTAGTGTGTCGCCGGTTGAATATTCTTTAATATTTTGATTATTAGATATTTAATTTAATATATTCTTAAAGGGTAAAGCAGGATTTTGAGTTTCAATTAAAATGTCCTTCTTAAGATGTAGCTTCGTTCAACAGTTATGTTACTTGAAGTAAATATAAAATATAAATTTGAATGGTATAAAATAACAAGAGCATCAAACAAATTTAATAAATAATTTATTTATTTTTAAGATAATGCTGTTGATTAAATTATAAGAATTTAGCAGCTCATGTTATTTTGTAAGTTAATCTTCAGAAATAAATTTGTTTAACAAGATAGTAAAATCGTTGTTAACATTTACTAGACATTAGTGGTATAAAGCTAAGTAAAATTAATCACACATATAGCTTTTAAATTGTGAATCATTTAAGGAAAGAATTATATTTTAAACTTCCATTGCTATCAACATTGCCCAAAATTTACATAATATTTTCATTTATGCAAGATGTAATTATTTCTCCAAAAATGCATACTCAAATGCACGCGCACACATATACCCGCACAAATTAATTACGAAGCTCTTTCATGTTTAGTACACAAAAATACATCACACATAATTATAATCGTTATAACTATTCTCAAGCGTTTCTTTTTCAAAGATTGAATATTCTAGAATTGCAAAAAATTCTCATTAAATTGTGAGTAATTTTATTTATTTTACATTATATTATTCTGGGAATTATTATAGGAATAATTATCGTATAAACTTGTGAATCCCATAAAATTAATACATTGATTATAATTTTTTTTTATTTATATTGTAAAAATATACAGATGCTAGTTTGTATTATGTTTCTAATAAACTTGATAGATAATTTCGTTTTTAATTTTAACTTCAAATCAAAGATTGGAATTAATAATATCCCTATTCTTGGATAGTTATGAAAGACATGTTTTGTGTTTTCAATAGCGGAATACTTGAAATCAATGAAAGATACGCATAATTCCATGTACATTTCGTGCAAGTGGAGTAATAAACACCTTCAAGAGAAATCTTTACATGTCCCTTTTCCTATACATTGCCTTTACCACAACAAAGAAAACATTTAGGGTAAGTACTTCTGTTTGATTAAAATAAAAATAAAAATTCCTGAGGCAGCGTCTGTAAAACTTCCTTTACTGTTAGATATCACTATTGTAAGAAAGCAATTTAATGCAGGATTTTCAATATTATTTAGTAGATATTTTTTTCATCATAGAAAAATAATATTCACTAATAGCATAATTTAACAGTAACTGTAAAGAGAAGCAAGTTTTTCCGAAATTTTTTTACGGAATATTTTAATACCTGAAAAAATATACACACTTGTATAATTGTGTATTTGTAGATAAAAAAACGTATTTTCAAAAAAAGAATAAGTGTATTAATAAGTTGTTAGTTTTGTAACAGCAACAAACAGCAAGAATACGTCTTAATAAAAAAAGCTTTAGTTAAATGTTCAGAGAAATTTACAGCACATATAATAGCTTCACTCATACATTTAAATGTAAGTCTAACATATATATTTTGTTTTGTTTTGTTAATAGAATAATTTCTAACGCTACTTTAACTATAAAGTAAATTATGAAACTTCTCACGGGAGGGAAATTATTTAAACTTTATTTAGGAATATATATCAAATTTTAAATAAAATCTATTCAATTAAGGGGTCACATACCTTTTAAAAAGTAGAAAATGGTTAAAAATAGTGAGCTCTTTAAAGCTCTATAATTTTTTTATTATTTTTTCCAGGAATGTAAATTTTGGAGGAATAAACAAATAGATATTACTTTACTTAAAACATAAACAACAAACACAGTGCTAATTAGGATAAATTTTTAATTAGATAATTACAAAAAGAAATTTTTGTTTTCTTTTCGCAAGTGATATGCATTACGCGCAGCTTTATAAAAAAAGTTACCAATATTTTTTGATGAAATTTTTGCTCAGTGTTGGAAATTGTGTTATCTTTAAAATGACGAAGCATGAAACACTGATTTAAAATTTTTAGTAAACTATAACAATTTAAAATTTAACTATAAAATTTTTAAAAAAATTTTGCTATTTTATATTTGTAATTTTAAATTTTTCAATTAAAAATTCAAACTGGTTCGTTATTTTAAGTACAGATATGATCAGAATCTACAGTAAAAATTTTATCATTTTCCATGGCACGGTTTTGAAAATATCATGCGCGTAATGAGTAAAAATGACGTTCTGAGAAAATTGACATCAAACGTAAAATTTACCACAGTTTTATATATATATTATTCTGGTTACTCAAACAACAACTAAATTTAAATTAAAACTAATCTGAAGTTTTTTTAGTCAATAAACTTCAATTTATTAAAATTATTATAACTAAAAACATATATTATGCCAATGCAGTACAAGCATCGAAACGATATCAAAAGCTACAAAATAATCAAAATGCAACAAAGTGATTCATTTCTCCAAAATAAAGTTAAAAATTTATAAATATTACTTAAAAACAATCAATACCTTAATTAACAACTAATTATTATAAATATTAAACAATTTGTGATATGAATGCAGTGTATTACTATGATTCTAAAATGCATATGATGCTCCCTCTTTTTCAGTTAATTTCTTACAAGTAGTTTTAAATTGCATTCTTTTAGCCTGTCGTACTTCTTTTGTGCGGAGATTAAAATGTACTTCTGCAGTCTGAATTCTTTTTATATCTACAAGTGTAACAAATTTATGTGCAAATTGACCAACAGTCAGACCAAGCGATTGCATAATTTTTAGTCTGCCTTGATTGCCATCATTAAAAATGACAATTGCCTCATTTGTAGATATATCAACAATCTTTCTACCACAACCTAAAGTTTTTGGGCATAATTTCCATATTAATGAGTTAATGGATTCATTATTATTTTGGGTTTTATCCCCTAGACATTTTTGTAGAAGTTAAGGTTGTGATAGATCAATAAACATAGGTTTTATGGCATCCATTACTGCCACTGGCAATTTGTTACTGTGTCTAAAAGTTTCCACACTGCCCTCTACTACTTGATTTTGATATTTACACCAAGAATTAGGACCTACGGGACAAAAACTGTGCAATGGTTCTTCGTTGCTTGAACGTATATGGAAATATACAGCCCAAACAGCTTTTCGCATATCTGACAGGCATGTTTTATTTTGTCGGATTGCATTTCCATAGTACGTTGTAATTAAGTCGATCATTCTGTCGGTCAACCTTCCCTTTCCCCCAATCGACTTCCCATCACTGAGTTTGGAGCTCATTTGTTTTAATTTTCGTAAACGAGTTCCCATTCTTTTTTGAACATGTCCAACACATTCAATTTTTGAAACTGTGATATCTTCTCCATACGGATTGGATGCAGTAATAGATGAGAATGTTTTGGAATCGCCATCCCCGATGTAAGATGTATATCTCACAGAACGATGACTTAATGAACGCTGAAATATACGAACCAGTCCCACAGTCTCCATCATGCCAGCTGAACCATTGTGGTTCTTCAAACATTCTTTAACGTGAAGAATTTTCCACTTTTTGTAAGCAGGTGACCCCTTTCTTCGTTTCCAAGAATCACATCCTTTACAGAAAGAAGACATCACTTCCGCATCAATACACTTTCCTGTTTTGTCTCCTATAACAGCACACACACCAACACGAGAAGAATAGCCACGGGTTTTCCATGTTCCATCTCCACTAATTATTATATCGGAAGAATTTGTCAAAGTTACCTCTTCCAAAGCTGCACTTTGCATTGAAGCTTCTGCGACTTCTTTACTACACAATTGTAGTTTGTTTATAATGTTATTATAGGATTTTTTTTTCAGCAACTGGAGGAGGAAAGTCCATGACACCACAGAAAGTTGTCATTGCTGCATGACCCTGTCCAATTGTCCTCATTGCGTATACAAAATTTCTGTTTATTTCTGGAATATTTTTTCTTTTACCCAGCATTTTTGAATTTCTAAACGAACACAAGTCTTTACAGTTCTTGCATTCAATCGAAAAAACACTAGACAAACCTCTAACACATTTTTCTGTGATAGTTTAATATCACCATCACATTTTTTGCAAGAAGCAAAGTTTTGAATGTTTGTAAACATGATAGTTTTATCAAACACTCTATAGCCATCAAAACAGTCATCATGTTCAATAAAAGATGAATGAACATCTTGCAGCCGAATCTTTTTTCCAGATGCACTGTTGTTTAGTGATTCATCCACACTGTGTACAGTTTTGCATCTCGTATGCATATTACCAGTAAACTTCATTTTCTTAGGACCTTTACCAGATGGTCTTTTAGCAAATTCAGTCGAATTCATCCTTCAAAAGTTTATAAAAAAATAATACTTTTTCTAAAACTTATCTTAGAATAAGATACGGTATGAAAATCAAAAACGAGTGAGTATAAATTCAAGATTCACTTTATCAAAACAAAGTAGAAGTAGAAGTTTATAAAGTTAGTAGAAGTTGTAGTTAATATTCAGAACAACAATAATAATATTTGAGGCTTAGATTCAAGCATTTGATAATAATTAGAATGAAAATATTAGAAACAGAGAAACGCAGCTGTCTCCAGCGACATGACAGCTGTCACCCTGGAGCCAAAATGTAAACAATATGTAAATCGCCTTTTCTACTCTTTTTATTTTCTTAATAACGTCCGTTCTATTGAGAATATCTGCATGCGGTTTCTTTTAGAACACTCAGAAAGGTTTACTCTATAAAATAAAATAATAATAAAAAATCGATTTTCAGGAAATTTTAAAAGGTATATGACCCCTTAAGTTAATAAGCTCTATGTAAACTAAAATAGTAATTTAAGTAATAACTTAATATTTAAAATATTCTTTAAAAAAGTAATGTTTGATTTATACATGAATAATTATTCTTTTTTATTACAAGTAATTTAGTCTTCTCCGTTTTATAAAAAAAAAATGACAAATCTGGCATAATAACAGCTTTTAGAATTGTTACTTAAATTGCTTGATAAACAATGTCAATTAAATCAAATTAAGATTTTTAAAAGAATAAATGAATGTAATTTTTTTATAATTAGAAAATATATATATATATATTTTATTTCTAATATTTTCATTACATGAATTTACAAATCTTTTGTATAGGGTGTTTTTTTAGAGGTATAGAAATTTAAATTGCAATAAAACAACGATGTATTATTCGATTGACATGAATTTTTTTTATTCGAAAGATAATCTTGTGACATTACATTTTAAATATGATCAAGCAAGGCGCAGATTCGTCCAATGGGCCCAAAACGAGATTGTCGTTGTTCCCGATTTTCATAAGCGAATTTTGTTTAGCGATGAAGCGCACTTCTGGTTGAATGGATACGTCAACAAACAAAACTACCGCATTTGGAGTGAAGCTAATCCACAAGTGTATGTCGAAACACCGTTACATCCAGAAAAAACTGACTGTTTGGTGCGCTTTATGGGCTGGTGGAATCCTTCTTCAAAAATGATGAAGGCCACAACGTTACAGTCAATGGTGATCGGTATAGAGCCATGATTACTTACTTTTTCATTCCTGAATTGAACAATCATGATGTCCAGGATCTGTGGTTCCAACAAGACGGCGCATCATGTCACACAGCTCGTGCCACGATCGATTTATTGAAAGACACGTTTGGTGACCGCCTAATTTCACGTTTTGGTCCTGTGAATTGGCCTCCAAGATCTTGTGATTTAACACCGCTAGACTATTTTCGGTGAGGCTATGTAAAGTCATTGGTCTATGCGGATAGGCCACAAATGCTTAACCATTTGGAAGACAACATTCGTCGTGTTATTGCCGATATACGGCCACGAATGTTGGAGAAAGTCATCGAAAATTGGACGTCCAGATTGGACTACATCCGAGCCAGGCGTGGCAGTCCTATGCCAGAAATCATATTTTAAATGTACTGCCACAAGAGTATCTTTTGAATAAAAAAAATCATGTCAATCGAATAATGCATCGTTGTTTTATTGCAATATAAAGTTCTATACCTCTAAAAAAACACCATGTACAACAATTATTATACAAATACACAAATTGTTAATTTTGATTGAGAAAGCTCTTAAGTAAACAGATGTTAAGTAAATCTAACATCATAAGCAAATATCTAAAATTACTAAGTCATTAAGCATTATCCTTAATTTCCTTTATGCAACAAATTGGCTATATTATCTAAGTTTCGCCAAATCCTTGGGAGTTTCTTGACTCAACCGTTTATAATCTCCTCTCCGTAGACCACCAGAAAATACACTACATTATTAATTACATAACCATCGCATAAAGCCCCGGCAACTCGAGCTTTTCACATCGCCCCAACTATATTACATGCACCCAATTGTGTTTCCTTTGGCCGCAGGGCGTCATCTCGCCCCTTTACTGCGCCCTATGAATACTGGAAGCTTTCAGCCGTTTTACCAACTAAATAGTAGATTTAGGCATTCATCAGCATCAAGTAACCGGTGTTAATATGAGATTGAATGGCGGTTCGCTTTAGCTTAGGATGGGAGTTTTGATATTAAGACAGATGATTGTAATTGGATGTAATGATTGCTAACTAAATGAACATTCGGAAAGCAGTTGACTGGGATTTGAATAAGTTTGCTAATTCTAAACTAGTGAACAACTGCTGCGATTGATATATGTTAAGAGTTTCATTCAGGCTTTTGCTTTAGATTTCCCTCTTTTAGTTGATTAGAGAAGTAATTTAGATTAACATGAAATGTGAGTTATGCTAAAAGTGAAGAGATAAATCATATGCGATTCATGATGTACTTTGAAGACTGTTTTGTTCCTAATGCAGGCTAAAATTGAGTAACTGAAATTATACTGAGGAATGTATTTAAACATTAATTTGCACCTAATGAGATGAATGAATAACACAGAAGTAACTTTGTATGATTTGGATGAAAGCAGAGTTGTATGATGGATAATGATTTGAAATGTATGGTTCTTCTCAAGCTTTCAATATTTTCGGTCCAATTTTCAATGATAATTTTCTTCGCCCCCCTCCATTCAACAACATTGTATTGAATGCAATAATAGTGTACTTTGACGCTAAAGCTTACAATACGATTTTAATTATAAACCGCACAAATTATCAAGATGAATATTAAATGTTGTACATAACAAGCCCATGGGAGTCAGTAATAAATGTTAAACTTTTTCTTGGTTTAATATGGATAAATTATTAAATGCCAGTTCAGTAGATATAAATTTATTATTATATTATATCATTATAAATGGGTATTTTTTATTTCATTATGTCAAAATGTATTGTGTTTTGCTTCCTTTCAATAAATATAGTTTTTATTTTTTAAAAAACATCTTTTATTTTTAACTATTTGATACGTGGCCTCCACGCAGGGTTAGCACGGCCCATAGAAGGGCGTGCCCCGCCGCTTGAGATACACTGATATGATTAATGTAATGACACCTGGGCTTCTCAAACTTTCAATATTTGCAACCTAATTTTAGTTAATAATTTTCACCACCCGTCCCCCAAACTATAACAATGTATTCAATGAAATAAAAACGTACTTCGACATTAAAGCTACATTACGGCTTTAATTATACAAAATGTTAATATAGGTATTAAATTTTGTAACTGACAAGTCTAATTGTTAAACTATTTTTTTTAATTTAATATTGATAGATTTTCCATCAAACACATTGCGCTATACTAATATATTTATAAATATACATTATATCAGTGGAAATATATATTTATGTTTATTGTTTTTAAAATGTATTTTCTTTTGCCTGTTTTCAGGAAATTAGTACTCATTTTAAATATTTTATTTTCGTTTATGCAATACGCTCTGACCCCCACATAGGAATATCTTATCCTTCTATGGATCATCCCACGATTTGAGAAACTTTGACTTGCATAGAGTTTTGGGATTGATAGTTATTCGAATTATACGAGCCTTTAAAAATATAGAAAATTGCATTTCTTGAATTTTACATATTAATCTTAAGTACTGGGTTACCGAAAAGTATGACAGCACTTCAAATCGTTAATTACGAATAATAAAAGATATTCACTTACGTTATTTTAGGTTCTTCAAAGAAAATATGAAACTTTTCTGCAATGTTTTAATTGCAGAATTTCCTTGTGCGCGCGCTAAACGTCGCATCCAAACGAGATTTTTAGTCTCATTCTCTATGAAGCATTACAGTATGAACTATTTAAATGACCATTGTAATTTGACTTTTTATATCAGTTTACCTAATTGAAGATTGGTAAACAGAAGTCAATACTTATTATATGTAGAAATTTGGGTGATATCGATGTTGGACATTCTCGCGCTGTTGGACCTTTACATCCATCGCCATGGAAACTTTTTCCCTCTTCGAAACTCCAGTGTGGCGATACCCCATTTCATTGTATATGGGTTATAATTTTAAATTTGATAAAACATTTTGCAACTTACGTTTGTTCTTGTAATGAAGCCATCTTGAAACGAGAATGTTGAAAAATGGGGACATGGTGCCATATAGTGTGTATTTCATTAAAATTTAATCTATCCCTTATGGAACATATGAAGCCGTAAAAGAAAATATTTGTTTAATTTTAACTGATTTTCGTAAGTGTTGTCATAAATCTCAAACACTCTACACTACTTATAAGTTAGTTTTATATAAGAAAAAAATAATTTAAATTTGTCCATAGTTTGACTCCTGTAGAAAAATTATGTCAATAAATATGACATTCACATGAAACTACTCAGAAAATATAGCTAACACTTAAACATTCCAACTCTTTAATAAATAATTCAAGTTCATTCTTATAAAAGAATACTATGCACGGCATCTAGTTTCTGATTATATTCAATTTCAATTTAAGACATAACTTGTGAATAGAAATATATACTTTATAAAATTAAAGTTGAAAGTATAAATTTCAAAAAAATAATTAACCTCATTTATATATACAACTCCAATTCTAAATATTTTAACTGATGAACGTCTGCATTGTGTTATCAAAAGTATATCTATAAAAATAAACAAAAGGACAAAATAAAAAATGATAAAGTTTTCAAAATAAGTGTATTATATATTCTTCATACATGTCTACGTAATTAATAGAATCTTCGTGAATATATATTGAAATTATTCAAAGAAATTTAAATACTTTTGAGTTTGAATTGTTAATTGAATTTGCATAAATGGCGCCTGTGTAGAGTGAGTGAGCGCATAAAAGCTTGTTTTAAAGTAAAATTTAATAAGATGGGGAAAATAAAAAAAAAAATATATGGTATTAGAGATCAGGCGTTTGATATTTGGTCTCAAAGGACTATAAAAGCTTTTGTGAATAAAATTTTCAGAAAGTATTATAAAAAAAAGGTGAAAACATCTTACAAGATTCCCGCTGGGTGTTTTACAAAGGGAAGGACAATACTAAGGAAAAACATTTGGTGACGAGACTTTGTGTAATATTATTACTTCTTTAGGGTATTCAATCCCCAATGCATTAGTGCCGAATGGGTAGTTAAATTGGAGAAAATAGCCGTCGAAATTCATACTTAGATTTGATGTCATGCATGAATTTTAAATGTAAGCATGGATTTCAAAGGCTATTTTCACCGAATTGACGGTCCATTCGTTGCTATTACATTGAAGGTTGATCAATCTAAAGGACTTCTACTATTACACAAAGTATCGCCCTCATATGAGTTTCTATAGTCGTATCCTCTCCTTGTTATTTGTTTAATCGCCAACCTTGTATGCCTAAGTATACGGGTCCTGCCGGTGTATTTTCATGATGCAAAAAAATCAATACCGCCAATGTCGTATGATTAAGCGGTATGTTAAGGCTCCAAAGAATACCTGTTTGGCTTGAGTGATCATGGAAAAATTAATTTCCTTGTACAATTTCGCATCGTCAGAGCAAAGGTGTCTGGCGTCAAAATTACGTTGCGACAATTATTATGTACACAATGGTGACACACTAAAAGTAATATCAGCTCCCGGGGAATGTATTAATTTTGAAATGCTTAAAATTCCAATACTTCTGATAAATGACTTCAAAAGATAAGAGCTTTGCGCATGTGCACTTTAGGTTTCTTTGTAAAAGAAGGGTACGTATCTTTAGGACTGATCCCGATGTCTAGGAAATTGACTAAATTGGGAAGGCCGAGCTAAGAAAAAGTACATTTTTTTTGGAATTCATGCAGATATATACAATACCGTATTAATTAAAATAGTTGTAGTTATTTACAATATGCTAATTTATCATTTATACAAAGATAAATAAATGATGACTCCGCACTTATTTTGTGACGAATAATTCCTAATAACTAAAAAAAAAAAAAAAACTCTCACTTGAAAGCATAGATGCGCTATGTATGTTCACAGGAACATACGATATTGATTTTGTTTAAGACTACAAAGTACCCTAAAAATTTCATTTTTAGCGAAACATTTTTTTGCATGTTTTGTTGGCCCACGTCATTGAGATGCTTGCCACGAAATTTCAGATCTGTTAGCAAATTATTTTTAAGATATTTGAAGTTTTATGAGCTATGGTTTTGGTTTCGGTTTCCTTTTAAAGCATTTTTTTCACACTTAAGTTGAATTAATTAAAAATATTTTTCAGCTTTTAGCTTGAAATGGTTATTAATTCCAATTTTTTATTACTAAAATCATTTCTGCTTGATTATGTTTTCAGTTTTTTGAGTTCTCATAATTAATTAATAAAGATTAATTTCATGGCCAACTTTTGCTTTAAAAATAGTTTATATAACTTAAAAGCTTTATCATTAATTTTTTCCTGTAGAGAAAATGTCATGGCAAATGCGTTCTGGGTTTTTGTGGGAAACAATATTTCGAAGAGATGGAATACTACTGAAAATGATGTTTCTAAAAATCAGTCCTCAGCTGATTCTGCAATTAGACTTCCGAATACAAGTATTCTGAATTCAAATGCTGCAGATATAACTGAATATTTCCTTAATGTACCAAACTACATTATACTAAACATATTGTAGTACTATATTTTAGTATTTTAAAGTCGTACGACAAGAGCTAAAACTTCCTAAACTGCACCAATTTAAAACTGAAAAAAATTAATTTTATGAGCAAACCTGACTATTTTTAGCTTAAGTTATTCTCATTATTATCTGTTACATAAATGCTTCGTGTTTCAAAACTTTTGTAAAATATTAGGTTAAGTTAAAGCTGAATAAACTGACGTCTTAACAAATGCTATCAATATTATGCAAAAACATTTTTTCAATTAAAAATGTAATTTTCAGTCATATTTAATAAAAATAGTGTTTTAATGTAGAACATACATTGGGGGGGGGAAATAACGTATTAAAAAATTAGAGTTTTACGGGCATTATAAGTTTTTGTTTTATGACTTTACAAACTTTAAATGCGTTTTTCTCAGACTTTTAATTTTGAAGGTATATGTGTTTTTCTAATCCCTAAGGCTTTTTTCCTGTTCAAGATAGAGCTTTGAATTTTTTTGTATATGCTCCCAAGTGTATGTGCTATAAAATTTAGTATGGATTTAGGGCTGAGAACTCTAGTTATTTTTCTAAAAAATGCTAAATTTGATATTTTAAAAAATTTCGTGTTTTTTCCAGATTTTTCTAGAAAATTAATCATTAAAAATAAACAAGAGAATAGATTTTCAAATCCATACTAAATATTGTTTGTCATAATCTAAGAATCATAACTAAAAATTACTAAAAAATTTTAAAAATTGAGTATTTTATAAGGGTTTGAAAAAAACTTCAAAAATTCCTAATTTTTTAAAATTGTAAAATAACGGCTGGTCAAAATAATTTTTTCTTACAGAATCAGCTTAATAATATAATCTAAATATAAAACATCAATTATTTTTACTGTAACTGTCTCCAAAAAAATTTTTGAAAAAGTGTACCATGTAGTCTTAAAACACTTTTGAAACACTGTGATAGTTATTTTGAAATGTTGAATCTTAAAAGTCATTTAATGCTTAAACTTTGAAGTACTATAAATAGCAACATTATTTTACAATAGTATACTACATGCAAATTATACCTCAGCAATTTAGTACAATAGGGTCTCAAATACTCGGTCTAATGAAGATCAAAGAGGGGGGTGAGTTTGTGTAAATACCGGGTTATTGAGAATGGGAATAAAAAAAGAAGTACTGGTGTTCCTCAGAAAATATTATACTGCATTTGTATGCATTGCTTGCTTGAGAGAGAGAATACAACACAATAATCTAATTAAAGACATTTAAACAAAAGAACAATACGTACTTGATGAAGACACATAACATTTATTACATGAAAATTACAATTAATGAATACACTCCTCAGAAAAAATACTTTATGAAGGCATACACCTGCCTATAATTGTAAAGAGTATGGCCGAATTATCTGGATTGACAGGTTATCGAAGGCCGAGTTTTCAGGACACTACTGCAATAAATTTTAGAATTTTCCAACATATTCATTTCATTTTTACCCAAATAAATTCAAATCTCCAGCCATTTTGAGATTTATGTTCCATCTTTACCATATTTTTCATTGGAGTTGCAGAATCCTAAAATATATCAAGCTAAAATTCCTCAAACATAAATAAGCATCACAACTTTTCACAGCGTAAACATATAACCACACCGCTCTTATCAAAGCAGCTCACGCCGCAAGTGAAAAAAAAAAGAACTTGCACTCTAAGCACATCATACTCGCACCAAGGCAAAATTATATCCACCATCTTATCAGAGCCAGCTAATTAAAAGCCAATTCTGTCTCTTCCTTTTCGAACGGAATTGCATTCTAGAGAGAAATGAAACTCGGCTTCGAAGATCCCTTAGCACACACGGGGATATTTGAAAAGCCACCGATGGGAGAAATGAAATTACTTCTCAACAAAAGAGGGCATATATGAGGGAATCCACTCGAGCAAACAGTAGGGATTCATCTATTCACTTGGGGAACCTTAAAGGCTTTTAATGCAGGCCAACCACCTGAATCTGTTATGATGAAAGTATGGGGATTATACACTGCACTAAATGATAAAGGAGAAAGAAAGTTCTCGGTAAACGTATGATATGCGTTTAGAATGATTCGGGTTATGGATGTATGGATGTACCCAAGTCGAATGGGGTAAAGGAACTTGCATCTTTATGTTTAACGTATTTGGTTGAACAAAGGGGAACGTAATAAAATTTAACTCAGACTGTGTGTTGCGAGATTTAATTAAGGAATGTGGTTTACGTTCAGCCCTTTTGTATAGATCTGTAAATAATTTATATAATGCGTAGTATGCGGGGACTAATAAGATAGTTCAAAACACGTTTGGGAGCAATGGAAATTTTGGTACTGCTGAATTGTATAATGGAGTTGGTGAATAATAAATATTTAATATGAATCTAAAAGTAGAATTAGGTAAAGTCTTAAAGAGACACGATACGATTTACATATTTTTCTTTATTTTAATGATTTTCCTAATTTTTTGGTTGCCTCCTATGTGTATGAATGATGTAAAACAGATTTCGTGCCCAAAATTTCAAAATATTGTCCCATTTATTTTTTAAGGGAAAAACCTGAAACTTGTGAAGTGATTTTAAACTGCTAATATCCTCCCACAAAAATTGAAGTACATATATAAAATTTGTATGAACTATGTATAACGAAATTTGGTATGGGTTTTGCGGTAGCAATACTGGTATTTGTGCAATAATGTGTGTTCTTTTTATGAATGCTTATTGAAAACTCATTAAGAAATGTGTAAATTCTAAATTCAGTTATGCTTTAAAAAATAAGGAGCTGCTTTGATGGAACAAAATATAGATTGCATTTGTCAATGTACTATTAGCAACAAGTGAAAGTAATTTTCAAGCATTAGGAACATTAGAAAAAAGGCCTTAGCATTTTAAATGAAGACAAACTAGTTATTTTATTTTTCTGAAGTAAGACAGTTTAAAGTTTTCATTTGCCATTGGAATGTGAATAAAAATGAAGGTGGAAGTTCTCAAAACTCTGCAATTTTTAATTTTAGTGCTTTCAAATTTTGTCAGAGAATAGAAAAATAAATAAAAATTTAATTTAGGCTAAAAAAAATATATTTGATTTTTTTGACCAATTTTTGTCAATTGAATCGCATAGTGTGTCCTCTTAGAATAAAGTAAGATAAATTTAAAATTTAAATATATATTTATATATGTATATATACATTAAGAAAATAATTGACTTCAATAAGAATTTTAAACCATGCACACAAATATGTGTAAGAAATTATCATATATCTCTATACGTCTGCCTGTTTCATTTGGAAAAAAATCCTTAGAACTTATTATTTACAAAAGACTAAGAAATTTACTATGAAAAGGATAAATAAATTACTCGAACTGACATAATATATGGTAAAACATTGTTGGAAATAAAATTTCAATTTTGTATCTTTCCTGGAATGTCATGTATGACGTATTTCCGCATTTGAAGTATTATTAGTTCGTTGTACTCTTCCGCAAATAATATGCATAATGTTTATTTTTTCTATATTATCGGTTATTCTCATACTGTATAAAGACACATGATCTGCTTACCGAAAGACTCATTATCACTGTTTATACAATATTTGCACGATTTAATGTTTGACCAATGTTTAGTTTTAATAATTTAGCTGTTTTTGTGTCAGCTTTAATAAATTTAGAGTTTTGTAATGTTGTTGAATTCCCACGTAAATGATCATGCATTTGTTTTAATTGTAATTCGTATCAAAATTTGTATTTATTATTCAGATAAATTTGAATTTTTTAAGTGTTAACTTAAATATATTGGCATTTTGCGCAACATATGTTGAATAATTTTAAAAAGTAAAGAACCACTAGAGAAGAATAATTGTACATTGATCTTTCAATGATTTAATCAATAAAAGAGCAAAATATAGTGTAACGAATTGTATGTAAAATAGTGTAAACAATGTGTATTTGGATATTTAATACGGTAATTTACTCTAAAGGGTACTTACTATTTGTTAAAATTGTAATATTCGCAAGCAACTTCATTCCTTACATTATAATGGCGATTAAATGGAAACTTGGCGAAATTATATATATGGAGGTATGTTGGCATTATTTTTGGTGATTATGTTGTCAACTTGGTGAACAATTGGGTGACTTTGGTGTCCATGGTGGCGACCATTTTTGGCGAGTTAGGACCCTAAGGATTTTTCTGTAAATTAGTGGAAAAATATACTAACTTCACGATATATGACGCAAGTGGATGTTTCTCGAAGGATCCGCGAGACCAATAAATAGAGATGTTCATCGAAACTAAGTTAGTATTGTTTTGACTAGCGATTAGCAGTCTTGCCTTGACCGTTGAAGAGTCAACCAGTGATTAGTAGGACGAGCAAGTCATTATGAATAATCTAACTTACTTGTATTTCAGACACTGGTTGTGTCTGAGCGCTGTAAATGGTGTGAAGACTTTCTGATATTTATTCTGCGAATTTTGAAGCCGAATCCTGTATTTCAAGGATTTTTTTCTCTACAATAAATTTCCATCTCTAAAGAACTGTATTGTTCCTTGAAACTGATTCGCATAAAATCCTCTAACTTCGTTAAACGTAACAGTATGTTTGACATTGAAAAAATTGGTATCTTTTATTTTCGTGTAACAAATGAACTAAATTTTAAGTTGAATGTATTTAACTAACAAATCGATATTACTAGAAAGATTTTTTTTTGAAAAAAACTAAAATATTTATGATGTTGCTTACAAAATATATTAAAATTTGAAGTCTTTGAACAATCCTCGATGACGAAAAAAGGCTTATAAACATTTAAATTAAATTATTTTACCTCTTTTTGTAGAAAAAGTCTCATACAAAATTAACAATATTGGTGTTTGCATTTGCACGTTTTTTGTACTTCGACACTCCGGTCTTCTAATTGGTAAATCCAAAGAAACAGATAGTATAAAATTATAATCACACACGAAGGATTATCCTAAGAAGTTAAATAATGCGTATGGTCGTAAGTTATTTCAAAGCAATTATTAGGAGTTGCTTCAAAAATGTGTAATTTTTTTAAGAAAAGGTATTATATCTATATGATAAATAGTAAGCATTAAAATTACTTTACTTTGTAGCAGTATCACATTTTTAGTGTAAATGTAAACATCGAAAAATCAACTAATCATTAAAGTATTAATTCAGAGAGTAGTAAAACAAAATACTTAACAGAATAATACTTCACGATCGAAGAAAAATTAAAGCTTAAATTGAGCCACAAGTGTTTTCATTTACAAATCTGTATAAAAATGTAATAGAATGAGTTATATATATATATATATATATATATATATATATATATATATATATATATATATATATATATATATATATATATATATATATATATATATATATATACGTATGTATGAATATACATATATATAACTATACGCAAGAATTTAATATGAATTTTAAATAAAAATTTGAATTTATAGATTAGTCTTTACGCATGTTAGTATAAAAAATTAATTTTATAAAAATATTGAAGTTTTCTTTTATTTTTTTAAATTTTTTTTATCCCCGCCAACTATTAATATAAATAGAATCTGAAGTCATGTGTGTGATTTTGAGATGTACTTAACAAGGCATAAGTTTAATATAATTCCAAGACATAAATAATAAAAATTAATATAAATAAAAATTTTATTTTAAAATCCAGAAAAACTGAGTCGACATTTAGTTATTAAACAAAATATTCCAACTCTTACATAGCCTGGAGTATTGTATAATAAGAAACCTTCCATTTCTTTTTTATTTTATTTTAACGCAATTAATAAATAGACAGATTTATTAAATTTATATTAGGAAATACTGCATAAACTTGGAGATAATAAACTGCAAAAAGAACATTTATTTTAATAAAAAACCCTTTAAATAAATTAAAATATTTAGTGAGTTTTTTATGTAATATTTTCCCCCTTAAAATCCCTTTCATACATTACTTATAAAACTAATATAACAAGTATAAAACTAATATATCGGTAAGCACTAAATATTAATTTTAATGAAAATGGTACATCTTAAATATTTATTGTCATCCATTATTAACACATTAATAAAAAGAAGTGGAGAAAGTACAGCTAGCGGTAGTTATGCGAAATTACGGACATCAATTCCAAATTGTTAAATTAAGTCATTTAGCCCTAGACGAGCAATAAGCATTTCTCGTTTAAATTCACACTTTATTTCCTTTTAGCATTCAACGCCTTTAAAGCGTTGCTATTTTTAAGGAAGCCGCTTTTGCGAACAATTTACACTGTATGGAACCAATCAGTAATTCGAACGATAACGATTACAATTAACTCCAAATGTTTCGTAACAGTGATTTTCGTTGAGCCCGTTAAACTGTTGAAACAAGATCGTTTGTTGCAAATTAATGGGCGACAACGCATCCGAATGAGAATGAATGAATGCAGAAAATGTTGAAAGGCTGATTTTGAAAATTTCTGGGAATATTTTCACGAGACCTTATTAAGACTTTTCTTTTTTTTTTGAAAAATTTATGAAAGTAATGGAGGAGATTGCTGCATAAGGATTCCTGTAGAATCTTCAACATTTGAAACAATTCTGACTGCTTTTGGAGAAATTTTGATTTTCTTTATGAGTACATGCAATGTTTAAGCAACGTGTTATTCATCAAAACGTTTAAACAACGTAAAATATTCAGTTTTACATATTTATGCTAAAATGAGGTGGGGTTCAATGTATGAATCTTATAAGAATATTGAAATGTGTGTTTTCTGGAAATCTATGCATTTTATTGTACGTATGAATTCCGTTGATTCAGTACTCTTCCGCGATGGACGTATATGACTATAAACAGTAATATAACTTATTTTACCTTTACATAAATAAACTAATTTTCAAAATTCTTATTTATTTGTAGTTAGTTTATTTTTTTTTTCATATCATGGTCTCTCTAACTTATTTTTCATATTTATTGCTGCTAATTTGATATCGGAGTGCTACACGCTAAGTTGCTGTATATGTTCACCAAGATGGGCGATTACATATCATTATGGTTACCTTGATATTTTTATCGTGTGATAATGTGGTTGTCACGGGAATGTCGTATACTATAGTTAATTTTATTTTGCTTATTTTCGTGGTAACCCTATTATTTTCCGACTATTTTAATCCTATTTCTTTGAACATTTAACCATTTTTATTGCAATCATTCTTCAAGCTAGTTGCTTCAGTCTTCTGTTGCATTTTGTGCTATTTTCGAATATAGATATTTATATCATTGGTGAACACCAGGATACTTTTTAAAAGAATATGATGGTTGTGTTTTTAATTATTGCGCATTCTTAAATTATTTTAATTTTAAATAATGCATTTTTGAGCGTCCCTTGTTCTTTCTTGTTCAATGTTCACTAAGAGGAATCGGGAATCTCGCACTTTCTATAATATTTGGTTGGGGAAAAAGAAATCCATTATTTTTGTATGAAATTCAAGACTTTATTTAACATGCTTCATATTGTCTTATTTGGGTCAAATATGTACCATTTTGTTGAATAAATTGTTGCCATTTTATAGGTAGTTTCATAATGCCTCTCTCATAGAAGTCTTGGCTCTTACAGGCGAAAACAACTAGTAATCGATTGTCACAATCTTCTCTGGATCCCAATTATTTATCACTCAGGAAGTTTGGCAATGCGAGAAGAAGGTCGTAATCACTTGGTGCCAGGTCCGGACTTTTTGGTGCATGCATTAAAACTTCCCAACCTAGCTTCCAGAGTTTATGGTGAGTCACTACAGAAGCGTGTGGCCTGGTGTTGTCCTGGGAGCCCAACGCCTCTTCTGTTGGCCAATTCTGATCATTTCAGGTCAATTGTGCTAGCTTCAAACGGTCCAGTTGTTGACAGTAGAAATCAGAATTTAGTGTTTGGTCATGCGGAAGCAACACCTAATAAATTATTCCTTTCCAATCCTACTAAATACACAGTAGAACTTTCATGGCCATTACTCCTAGTTTGCCCATCTTTTGAGCTGCTTCACCGCCATTTGACCACGATCATTTTCGCACAATATTGAAGTATATGACCCATTTCTCATCTTCAATTACTACCCATTTAAGAAATGGGTTGATTTCATTCCTTTTGGCCAAGGTTTCGCAGATGGAAATTCAATCCATCATGTTTTTTTGTTGTTAATTGGTGGGGCACCCAAACATGGAGGTTCTTTTTGAAACTAACTTTGTGCAAAGGGCTTTTAAAACTGATTTATGGTCGATCTTTAGCTCTTGGGCGATGCTACGACTACTAACACGCTGTTCAACTTCGATTATTTGTGTGATTTTATCGACATTTTCGACGACGGGCCTGCCTGTTCGAGGTGTATCTTTAAAATCAGAAATACCTGAACCGAATCGACGAAATCAAAATTGCACATAATAAGCTGTTACGGTATCAACACCATAATCACCATTCGCAATTTCAGCCACCTGGCCTGCATTTTCGCCTTTATCAAAGAAAAACTGTAAAATAAACCAAATTTTCTTTTTGTTGACTTCAATTTTTAACACCCTGTATCTCACAACTGAATAAACCAAATAAAAAAACTGTAAAATATTTTTTGTGTGTGATGTGTCCCCTTGACAACGATGGTAAATTTAAATTGTTTGATCGGTACTTCACGAGATATAGACACTACAACAATCTACCAAAAACCTAATGGATTTCTTTTTCCCCAAACTAATATTCAAAGTTATCAGCAATTATTGATTGATATTCATTACTGATGAAGTTTAATTCATATTATGTACTTATTTTATTTGTAAAATAATTATTATATTATTTTATGATTATTATTATATATTACATATAATTATATTATTCATTGATTGATATTTGTATGTGAAATATATTTTAATAATGTACTTCTAAGCGTTTCTTTAAATTATTTTCTGATGATTTGTTAAAACAATCGAGTCGCTGAATAGTGCAACGTAAACACTTACTCACCCCCTGGAGATTTCTTTTAGTTAGTCCATTCGTTATCTTGGATTCAATATCCAGCTTGGCGTTTAAAAAGAATCACGCCAAACAACGTTTGGTGCGTAGAACACCAGTATGAATTTAGTTCATATTTATTCTATAAGAACCGCTGAGTTTTTGTGCCACAAAAGACCAATGTTCACGGTAGCCTAGTTGTAATGGTCTGTCGGGGGTTTAAGTCATGGTGCAACTGGAAACCCACATGCAGAGGGGACTGATGAACGATAAATTCATCTTATCATAATATCCTCTTGATGGCATAGTGTAGTATCTTGGGGAGGGGATGGCAGTTTAAGGATCGTCCTCGTCGACTGACTGAGTCTAGAAATTAAGAGGTTCGTTTCCAATAGCCTTCGTGTTGCTTAAGTGGAAAGTTAATTCACATTCACCCATTCACTCTCTTGTTCACGTTGTAGTGATTCTAATATAGAAAATATAAGTAGTAATGAATATATTTTTCCGAACAAGTTATGATTATTTTTTGAGTAATATCAGTTAATTCTTCCTTGTAGTGTTTCTTTTTACATTATGTCTATAGGACATTTAATGAGTATTAGAATTTAGATGAAGTTCAGTTGTAGTGCATCGCGATTTCGATCCACAGGTCCGAGTTTTAATCCCCGGGCTGAGCAAGGTCGACTCAGGCTTTTCCCCTTCTATGGGTCGACAAATGAGCACCAAACTAGCTTGAGAACTTAACGATGGAGGTTTTGCGTCAGATTTACCACCTGAGAAGAGCATATGCTCCTACACTACAGGGTTTAATGTCAAGTATACTGATATGAGCCCAGTAAGCTTTGGCCTTCATGGACTGTTGTGCCACCGAGTTAAATTAAGGATTGTGCTATTTGGTTGTGCAATTGCTCGACCAAATATATAGATTGATTTATATATATATACAACTTTTGACGATAAAGTTCAGTGAATGAAGTCAGAAGGGCTTATCTGGCAATGCTGGCGAAACAAAACACTGCACATGCGTAGTGGCAAGTTTTGACCATTTGCCCTTCCCACTCTTATTGTTCGGATGAGCACTATTTGTATTTCGTGTAAGACTAGTTTTACAAAGTGCTTTGAATTTTACCTGAGAACAGGAAAATAAACGAACGAACGATCAATTTAAAGTTTTGTGATTAAGCTTGTTGGCAAGACACCGACAGAAACCTATTCGATGTTGTTACATTTTTATGAAGATCAATCGCTGTCCATGAAGTGTGTGTACGAGTGGTTCACCCGTTTTCGAAAAGGCCGGGAAATTGTTTCTAATAACCCCCGTAGCGAAATCTAGTGACTTCCATCAGTGAGGAAAATATTGAGAAAGTGAGTACATTAATCACGAAAAATTGTCGATTATCTGTGCGCATGGTAGCTGGACGATGAATGCTTTAGGGTACATTGAAATTTTGACTCGTTTCATGAAACATCTACGCAGTGTATGACCCCAGTACGCACAACAAGGTTCATGGGTTTTTTTTTCTCGACAATGCTCGCCATCACACAGCCAATATCAACACAAATAGTTCCTACAAAAAAAAGAGGGGGTACAGATTGAGCATCCATTATTCTCGCCAGATTTCAAAATCCTCAAGACTTTTTTCCTATTCCCAAAACTCAAACTCGAATTGAAAAGAAAGAGATTTGACGATATTTCTGACATCCAACGAAACATGACGAGGCTTTAGGACTTCCTCTCAAAAGAAGACTTCTGGCAATGTTTCCAGGACATGTATAGTGGATCTCAGCGGTGCATAGTCATGGGAGGTGATTGTTTCAAAGGACAATAAAGCAGCATGCATAAAAAATTCATATGCATTAACGATACAGGACTATTCACCGAACATTATTGTCGGAGGTTGTATATAAAATGTCACACGAAATTTACTATACATAATCAAGTACTTCATAGCATGTATTTATCATATTTTTATGGAAACAATGCATACATTTAGTAAAAATAAATCATATTAAAATTATGTTGCTACGTAATATTTATATTCCATGATACATTTTATTTAAATTGAAAATAAAACACAAAATATTGAAAATTCTTCTTTTGATATATATTTAAATAGAAAAAATATGCATACATTATTGATTAATACATGTTTTGAATCTTGAAAATAATTAAAGTGAAAAATGTGAAGCATAATTATCGTGACATATATAAGGATGTTTTAGTAGATTTTTTTTGTTTTTTAGCACTAGAGAATATTTAATATTTTCTTACCAATACATTTAAAAAAAAGTATCAAAATGTCATTTATGAAAATTAATAATATAAGATACTTAAATGCATGTTTATTTGAAAAATTCATTTTACAGTCCTTGTACTAAACATTCACCACAAGATGAGTTTTGTATGTAATATACGAAAACTTTATTTTATTATTTTCATATATTTTAACCTTAATAACATTTATTCGAATAGGTTTAACCATATATCATTACTAACTGAAGTACATATTCGTTACAAAGAATATATATTATACATTTCATTCAACAGAAAATACATTGTTACAAGTGTATTTTTTACACCCACCCTATTTTTCCCAGAAACACATAGCAAGGAAAGATCTCTGGATAAGGGTACTTTAGCAGTAATGCTCTCATTTCTCGCTTCAATGGCACTCCTGACTCAAGTACATCATTCAAAACCGAAGTCTATGACGAATAGAAATTGTTCTTAATCCTGCCAGTTTATCGTAGAAACGTTGATAATCACCAAGCCATTTACAGGGATATTCTAGAGTTTTCACCATTCTATTTTTCTATTACAGATAAGTGTGTATTAGGGATTGTATTTGACCTTATTGAAATAAATTGCTTACAATATATTTCAAAGAAATTTCTGTTGTTTCGAAGATTATCTTTGCTTCATAAAAAAATTGTTTTCCTCTACAAAGTTTAGAGGTTATGAATTCAGAATTATTTTTACATAATAACTAAATCTACAAATTCTTCCAATTCCCTTCTTCAAGACAATTGGAATTATTTTTCATAAGTATTTATGATTTAATCGAGTTATATATTTTGTTGAGCCATTTTGGTAGAGAATATAGGTTTAGAAATATGTAGTGGTACCTACATAAGCCATTAAAAGTCTTCGGATAGGAGTAATCACTTTTGTCTAGTAGTTATGTTACTTGACTTCGGATTTATATGCCACGGTTTGTGTCAATCAGGATTTGCGACACACCATTGTGGACCGAGATGGGATAAGCTATGCAGTGTCTCAAAAATTAATAATCGGCATCTTGATGAATTCGAAAAGTTACAACAGAAAATGGCAAGTTACCGGTTCATAACGTTTAACAAGTCTGGATTCAAGTAAGTGTTTGAATCCGTGGTCAATACGTGTAGGCTTTTAGGTCTGGCCCATTAACGATTACAATCCAAATTAGGATATACATTAATAAACAGTTGTTATATATATATATATATATATATATATATATATATATATATATATATATATATATATATATATATATATATATATATATAACAAAACAGTTATTAGTCACAATAATCAAACACGACCAGCGTGTTGATGTTTAAACAAGTGAGCGAGTAACTGAGTAAGTCAGTGTTTCTCAAACTGTGAGGCGCGCCCCCCTAGGGGGCGCGATAACCCTGCGAGGGGGGGCGCGAGCATATTGAAAATATAGAAAAGTCTTAAAAATTATTTTTTGGAATGAAGTAAAACAAAATGCTTTCTGACAAAGTAAAAAATGCACATTTACACTGATATAATTTATATATATCATCTGGTTTTCCACTTTCAAACGCTCATTAGCTATCTTTGATCCTAAAACCAAATAAAAAAAGATTTTGTTTGCTTTCCTGTAAATTCACGATGAGAGATTTTTTATTACGTTCCCTTTAACCCTTAGAATACTACTTTTGATTATCATCTATTTGACCTTCAAGCTTACTGGCATGTTTAACTCCGTCTCTTTTTCTTTTAGAAAAGCTGTAAATAATATTTTTCTGTTGCTTTTTTCCCCATGTAAATTAGTTTTATGATATATGGATAAGCATATTGAGCACTTTGAAGGATTATTTGACCAAGATGTATTTTTATGAGATGTATGAGATGTATTTTATGAGTTTTAAACTATTTTTTTAGAACTGACATCGATGTTTTTGTATCGAATTCACTTTTTACATGGGAGCAGTCGCATGAGGCGCTGAATCACTCCAAATTCTGGTAAAACTGTTTATTCGTTAACAGTGACCTTGACAGTATCCTCCTATTAGACAGTCTTAATGGAAACTCAAATGAATTTGTCACATGTATGCCTCTTTTTTGAGAGTGGCAAACGAGGTTTTTAACAATCAAGGTACTTGTTTTGATCGTGTTCCCTGCACGACCACTTTTGATAAAAAATATTTTCTATGAATACGCTATACTTTCCCCTATGATTAACTTTGTGGTTTTGATTGCTGTGTTGTACGACTTATTATGGTTTATAAATGTAAATGAGCAGAATATAAATAATTGGCATTTTTGTGATCTCTTTAATGAAGGAAGATGAAACTGATCAAGCAATTGAAGAACCTGATGATATAATGCATATTATTCGTGATATCGAAAGTAAATATGAGAAAAGCGATAGACATGAAACGTTTGAGTTGAATTGAAATTTTCAAATGCTGCCTAAAGAACTCTATCAAAAAAAACTATGAAGCCATAAATGTAGCACTTCGCCTTGTCAAAAAGACGCAAGGAAGAAAAAGTTCAAAATGCTTATTTGTAGATCATCAAACGACAGCAAAACGTGAACAAAATATGACAGTTTTACTGGAAAATAACGTTTCTGTATTAGCGAAAAGTGTCTGTGATTTATGTCCTTTATTAAGGGCACGCACATTTGGAACATTTTCTTTAGTTTTATTGAATTTTTTCTCAAATCATCAAAGAAAAATTAAAAAGTCCTTGAAAGTAGGGGTAAGTATATTTTCTCTTAATTAAATTATTCGCTGGAATTGTGATTTTTATCGTGTATAGTAAAAATAATTATAAAACAAGTTATAGTTTAAAAACAAACTAAAAAAACACGCTTTTATAGTGAATCGAACAAGTAAAATAAAAAAAAATAAAGATATATATACTTAAAAGTAACACATATACAAAATTTAATACTTATCTTGTTAATTTGTACGGTTTATAATTATGATCATATTGTAACTTTAGCGCCAAAAAGTGTATTATTATTGCATTCAATACATTATTATTTTTAGGGGGGCGCGATAAAAATTATGATTGAAAATTGGGTCGCCAGTAGTTAAAGTTTGAGAACCACTGGAGTAAGTTAATAAATTGACAAAAATCGAAATATTTCTTCGTGAAGAACTGAATATATTTCACTTCACAAGTGGCGAGAGTTAACGCAAGGATGCCACAAAATACTTCGTCCAAACAAAATGCAGTAATAAAAAATTTACATGTTTTAACATGCAATAGTTATTTTCAATATACAATTTGAAACATTTCGTTATCAAAATATAAATTGAGATACATATCAATATCATATATTAATAGTAAGCAAAATTAAGCAAGGTTTCATTTGAAGTTTCACTTATATCTGTTAGAAAAACTTAATAAAAGTAAATAATCAAAATGAATTAAGAGGATTTATATTACATGAATTCGATGAACAATAGATTGATATGCATGAATACATTACTTTAAAACTGATTTTTCTCCCAATTCCTTTTACTAAATAATTGGCATCTATAAAAAAAGGATTAAAGTGGTGCATAAACCTTTTTAAATTGTTGCATATACATTTCTTATTAAATAAGTTTTCAGTTTAAGAATATCGTATAACATAATTATAAAGGTATAAAATGGGGGAAATTATTCCCTTATTTCATTACTTTCTCTCTTTGCATTCTAATTTACACAATATATTTCATGGACTATGTAAGATCCTTTAATATTTCGATAGCTATTATTTTCAGAAGAATAGGAAAATAGAAAGCTATTCATATATAACAAAAATAAATGAAATTTACAAGAGCAAATCATAAGAGAACTAAATGTTTACGTTTCACACTGTTAAATGCTTAAAACCATTCATCAAAGTACTGTAACATAAAAAGAGTTATTTTGACAATGGTAATTGTTACAGGACAATTACAATTTTAGCTAGATATGATATATAAAATTCGCAAGATTTTATATGAAATATTGCGTTCAATGTTATTCTTTATTGCGTAATAATTTTCTTTAGATGTTTTATTGTGTAGTTGATTTTTTTAAATAGAATATAAATAATATGAAATGCAAATTAATTGCAAAGATCGTTTGAATTTTGACCGTTTTATTATTATTTTATTTTTATGTGAATAATCAAAATCTAGTTAATCATTTTGTAATTTTTTCCTTCAATCGTTATTGATTTTCAATTAACTAATTTATTAAAATTAAAAATATATATATATTCATGTAATAAAGAATTATGATACCATATGCATTTAACTGAGTATCAGCTGTTTTACGTCATATTTAAGCCACTTCAGGAACATAAAAAATAATTCTTGGGAAAATAAATTGATACATTCGTTTTTCTTTCTGATTATCAGATCTTCCTTGAATTCTAAAAATACCTTTTATGGTTAATGTGAACAAATATTCAGAGATTTCAAATTGCTATCTTATTGTAAGAACATGATAGTTTGTATTAGTTTTAGTTTTCTGTAATAAATCCTTATCAAAATCCAATTAATCCATATACTACAGACACATTTTTAAAAAATTCACAGCGTATTTTTGTGTCGGATATTTTTTTAACAATTATGTATTTCCATACGTGCAAGATTTTTTATATTTCTTGTTACCATCAATATTCTAAGAAACTTGCTAAAATTTGAAAAAAGATGATTATTTTCTTAAATGTAACCAGTTTCATAGTATGGTCCCAGACAGACTTTTATTTAAATATATCTCGCCATGTTGTTCAGCTTATAAAAAAATTTTTAAAAAACTATTTTTAAGTATTTCGATGCGTATTTCTTACACAAAAATTTAATATGAATATTTTAATATGTTCCTTGATTCTTGATTGCTCTTTAATTTTCTCATTCAATGATATTTACAAAGAATAATGAAAATACTTAATTGGCGTTTCAAGATTAATATCTGTGGTTTCACTAATTGTAATTGGATTCTATTGAGGGTTGTTCATTTTTAAATCAATTCATGTTTTCTGGATTTTTTATTGTTTATCTTCTATATAATCTCTTTATATTTACTCCAGATATAGTACTTTCCAATCATCTTACCTAAAAAGCAAAATGCCATTGTAGTTTAATTTGAAAATGGGAGAACAAATACAAGAAAACAAGAAGATTTCTTTATTAGAAAAGTATAAAAAATATGTACCCCTTGCTAGATCTAATTTTAATAAATTCCTTTGAAAATCGTATAAATAGCAATTTTTTTGTCTAAAAATTGAATAAAAAACATTTTAATCGACCTTGATTCAGCAAGCTGCATTGTGTCTATCCCGACGGCTCAAGAATTTATTAACGTTATGCGAGTGTTATACACCGTTTGT
>BMAU01004839.1:0-12168 GCA_019973935.1 Trichonephila clavipes | reverse complement strand
CGATTTAATATCTTTTCTGCTTTTGAATATTTTGTAAAGGCCAGATTTGATATCTTGATGATAGATAGTCATGTGTTCTCCGGTCATGCGCCACAAAAGAATGTGGGTGGAATAACGGAAGGAAGGTGGGAAATATAAACGTTTTAATATCTTTTTCTTTTGAATATCTTGTGATGTCCGGGTTGTCGTTCTTGGTGATGGAATGTCATGTGTTGGTTCTCTGGTCCTGCGCCACAAAAGAATGTGTGGTATGAGGGATGGTAGGTGGGAAATATAAACGATTTAATATCTTTCTTCTTTGAATATTTTGATGGCCGGAATTTGTCGCTCGGTGATGGAGTTGTCGCTCTTTGGTGATGGAGGTGGGAAATAAAACGATTTAATATCTTTTTCTTTTGAATATTTTGTGAGGGTACGGTGTTGTCGCTCTTGGTTGGAGGTCGTCTGTTGTTCCTCGGTCCTGCGCCACAAAAGAATGCGAGTTGTATGAGGGAGGATAGGTGGGAAATATAAACGTTTAACATGTTTTTTTCTTTTGAATATTTTGTGAGCTCCGGAATTGTCGCTCTTGGGGATGGAGGTCATGTGTTGCTCTCGGTCCTGCGCCACAAAAAATGTGAGTGGTATGGGTAGGGTAGGTGGGAAATATAAACGATTTAACATCTTTTCTTTGAATATTTTTAAATGGCCGGAGTTTCGCTCTTGGTAATGGAGAACATGTGTTCTCCGGTCATGCGCCACAAAAAAGACTTTTTTCAGGTGGAATGACGGAGGGTAGTTGGAAATATAAACGATTCAATATCTTTTTCTTTATGAATATTTTGATGAGGGCCAGTGTTCGCTCTTGGTGATGGAGGTCATGTGTTGTTTCTCGGTCCTGCGCCACAAAAGAATGTGTGTGGTATGAGGGAGGTAGGTTTGAAATATAAACGATTTAACATCTTTCTTCTTATGAATATTTTGTGAGGGCCAGAGTTGCCGCTCTTGGTGATGGAGGTCATGTGTTGGTTCTCCTGTCCTGCGCCACAAAAGAATGTGAGTGGTATGAGGGAGGTAGGTGGGATATATAAACGATTTAACATCTTTCTTCTTTTGAATATTTTGTGAGGCCGGAGTTGTCGCTCTTGGCTATGGAGGTCATGTGTTGGTTCTCTGGTCCTGCACCACAAAAATTTGGTGGTATTAGGAAGGAGGGTAGGTGGGAAATATAAACGATTCAATATCTTTTTTCTTGAATATTTTGTGATGGTCGGATTTGTGGTTCTTGGTGATGGAGGTCATGTGTTTGTTCTCCGGCCCTTCGCCACAAAAAATGTGGGTGGAATGAAGGAGGGAAGGTGGGAAATATAAACGATTCAATATCTTTTTCTTTTAATATTTTGTGATGGCTGGAGTTGTTCGTTTTTGGTGATGGAGGTCATGTGTTGGTTCTCCGGTCTGCGCAAACACAAAAGAATGTGAGTGGTATGAGAAGGGAAGTTGGGAAATATAAACGATTTAATATCTTTCTTTTGAATATTTGTGAGGGCTGGAATTTCGCTCTTAGTGATGGAAGGTCCTGTGGTGGTTCTCCGGTCCTGCGCCACAAAAGAATGTGAGTGGTATGAGGAGGGGTAGGTGGAAAATATAAACGATTTAATATCTTTTTCTTTTAATATTTTGTGAGCTCAGAGTTGTCGCTCTTGGTGATGGAGGTCATGTGTTGGTTCTCCGTCCTGCACCACAAAAAATGTGAGTGGTATGAGGGAGGGTAGGTGGGAAATATAAACGATTTAATATGTTTTTTTCTTTTGAATATTTTGTGAGGGCCGGAGTTGTCGCTCTTGGGGATGGAAGTCATGTGTTGTTCTCCGGTCCTGAGCCACAAAAAATGTGGGTGGTAACGTGGAAGGTGGGAAATATAAACGATTTAATATCTTTTCTTTTGAATATTTTGTGATGCTACGGAATTGTCGCTTTTGGGGATGGAGGTCATGTTGTTCTCCGGTCTTGCGCCACAAAAATGTGAGTCAATGACGGTAGGGTAGGTGGGAAATATAAACGATTTAATATAGTTTTTTTCTTTTTGAATATTTTGTGATGGCCGGATTTTCGTTCTTGGTGATGGAGGTCATGTGTTGGAATCCTGCGCCACAAAAAATGTGGTGGAAATGACGGAGGGAAGTGGGAAATATAAACGATTTAATATCTTTTTTCTTTTGAATATTTTGTGATGGCCGGAGTTGTCGCTCTTGGTGATGGAGGTCATGTTTTGGTTCTCGGTCCTGCGCCACAAAAGAATGTGGTGGTATGAGGGAGGGTAGGTGGGAAATATAAACGATTTAATATCTTTTTTCTTTTGAATATTTTGTAATGGCCGGAGTTGTTAACTCTTGGTAATGGGGACCATGTGTTGTTTCTCCGGTCATGCACCACAAAAAATGTGAGTGGTATGAGGGAGGTTAGGTGGGAAATATAAAAACGATTTAATATCTTTCTTCTTTTGAATATTTTGTGAGGGCCGGAGTTGTCGCTCTTGGTTTTGGAGGTCATGTGTTGGTTCTCGGTCCTGCGCCACAAAAGAATGTGAGTGGTATGAGGAGGGTAGGTGGAAATATAAACGATTTAATATCTTTTTTCTTTTTGAATATTTTGTGAGGGCCGGAGTTGTCGCTCTTTGCAGTGATGGAGGTCATGTGTTCCTCCGGTCCTGCGCCACAAAAGAATGTGGGCGGTATGAGGAGGGTAGGTGGGAAATATAAACGATTTAATATCTTTTTTCTTTTGAATATTTTGTGAGGGCAGGTTGTCGCTCTTGGTGATGGAGGTCATGTGTTGGTTCTCGGTCCTGCGCCACAAAAGAATGTGAGTGGTATGAGGGAGTGTAGGTGGGAAATATAAACGATTTAATATCTTTTTACTTTTGAATATTTTGTTGAGGCCGGAGTTGTCGCTCTTGGTTTTGGAGGTCATGAGTTGGTTCTCTGGTCCTGCGCCACAAAAATGTGAGTGGTATGAGGTAGGGTAGGTGGGAAATATAAACGATTTAATATCTTTTTTCTTTTGAATATTTTGTGATGGCCGAATTTTCGTTCTTGGTGATGGAGGTCATGTGTTGTTTCTTCGATCATGCGCCACAAAAAATGTGGGTGAAATAACGGAGGGAAAATGGGAAATATAAACGATTCAATATCTTTTTTCTTTTAAATATTTTGTGATGGCAGGAGTGTTCGTTCTTGGTGATGGAGGTCATGGTTTGGTTCTCCGGTCCTGCGCCACAAAAGAATGTGTGGGGAATGACGGAGGGAAGATGGGAAATATAAACGATTCAAAATCTTTTTTCTTCTGAATATTTTGTAATGGCCGGAGTTTACGTTCTTGGTAATGGAGACCATGTGCTGTTTCTCCGGTCATGCGCCACAAAAGAATATGAGTGGTATGAGGGAGGTTAGGTGGGAAATATAAAGGATTTAATATCTTTCTTCTTTTGAAGATTTTGTGAGGGCTGGAGTTTTAACTGTTAGTGATAAAGGTCATGTGGTGGTTCTCCGGTCCTGCGCCACAAAAGAATGTGGGTGGTATGAGGGAGGGTAGGTTTGAAATATAAACGATTTAACATCTTTCTTCTTATGAATATTTTGTGAGGGCCAGAGTTGCCGCTCTTGGTGATGGAGGTCATGTGTTGGTTCTCCTGTCCTGCGCCACAAAAGAATGTGAGTGGTATGAGGAGGGTAGGTGGGAAATATAAACGATTTAATATCTTTTTACTTTTGAATATTTTGTGAGGGCCGGTTTGTCGCTCTTGGTGATGGAGGTCATGTGTTGGTTCTCTCGGTCCTGCGCCACAAAAAATGTGAGTGGTATGAGGAGGGTAGGTGGGAAATATAAACGATTCAATATCTTTTTCTTTTGAATATTTTGTGATGGCCGGAATTGTCGTTCTTGGTGATGGAGGTCATGTGTTTGTTCTCCGGCCCTGCGCCACAAAAGAATGTGGGTGGAATGAAGGAGGGAAGGTGGGAAATATAAACGATTCAATATCTTTTTTCTTCTGAATATTTTGTGATGGCCGGAGTTGTCGTTTTTGGTGATGGAGGTCATGTGTTGGTTCTCCGGCCCTGCGCCACAAAAGAATGTTCGTGAAATGACGGAGGGAAGTTGGGAAATATAAACGATTTAATATCTTTTTCTTTTGAATATTTTGTGATGGGCCGGAGTTGTCGCTCTTGGTGATGGAGGTCATGTGTTGGTTCTCCGGTCCTGCGCCACAAAAGAATGTGAGTGGTATGAGGGAGGGTAGGTGGGAAATATAAACGATTTAATATCTTTTTTCTTTTGAATATTTTGTGAGGGCCGGAGTTGTCGCTCTTGGTGATGGAGGTCATGTGTTGGTTCTCCGGTCCTGCGCCACAAAAGAATGTGGTGGTATGAGGGGAGGGTAGGTGGGAAATATAAACGATTTAACATCTTTCTTCTTTTGAATATTTTGTGAGGGCCGGTGTTTTCTTGGCGATGGAGGTCATGTGTTGGTTCTCGGTCCTGCACCACAAAAAATTTGGTGATGAAGGAGGTAGGTGGGAAATATAAACGATTCAATATCTTTTTTTTTGAATATTTTGTGATGGCCGGTTGTCGCTCTTGGTGTTGGAGGTCATGTGTTGTTCTCCGGTCCTGCGCCACAAAAGAATGTGGTGGTATGAGGGAGGGTAGGTGGGAAATATAAACGATTCAATATCTTTTTTCTTCTGAATATTTTGTGATGGCCGGAGTGTTCGTTTTTGGTGATGGAGGTCATGTGTTGGTACTCCGGCCCTGCGCCACAAAAGAATGTGCGTGAAATGACGGAGGGAAGTGGGAAATATAAACGATTTAATATCTTTCTTCTTTTGAATATTTTGTGAGGGCCGGAGTTGTCGCTCTTGGTTTTGGAGGTCATGTGTTGGTTCTCCGGTCCTGCGCCACAAAAGAATGTGAGTGGTATGAGGGAGGGTAGGTGTGATATATAAACGATTTAACATCTTTCTTCTTTTGAATATTTTGTGAGGGCCGGTGTTGTCGCTCTTGGCGATGGAGGTCATGTGTTGGTTCTCCGGTCCTGCACCACAAAAGAATTTGGGCGATAAGAGTGAGGGTAGGTGGGAAATAAAACGATTTAATATCTTTCTTCTTTTGAATATTTTGTGAGGGTCGGAGTTGTCGCTCTTGGTGATGGAGTCATGTGTTGGTTCTCCGGTCCTACGTCACAAAAGAATGTGAGTGGTATGAGGGAGGGTAGGTGGGAAATATAAACGATTTAACATCTTTCTTCTTTTGAATATTTTGTGAGGGCCGGTGTTGTCGCTCTTGGTGATGGAGGTCATGTGTTGTTCTCCGGTCCTAAGCCACAAAAAATGTGAGTGGTATGAGGGAGGTAGGTGGGAAATATAAACGTTTAACATGTTTTTTCTTTTGAATATTTTGTGAGCTACGGAATTGTCGCTCTTGGGGATGGAGGTCATGTGTTGTTCTCCGGTCCTAAGCCACAAAAAATGTGAGTGGTATGAGGTAGGGTAGGTAAAAAATATAAACGATTTCATATCTTTTTTCTTTTGAATATTTTGTGATGGCCGAATTTTCGTTCTTGGTAATGGAGGTCATGTGTTGTTTCTTCGATCATGCGCCACAAAAAAATGTGGGTGGAATAACGGAGGGAAGGAGGGAAATATAAACGATTCAAATTCTTTTTTCTTCTGAATATTTTGTAATGGCCGGAGTTTACGTTCTTGGTAATGGAGACCATGTGCTGTTTCTCCGGTCATGCGCCACAAAAGAATATGAGTGGTATGAGGGAGGTTAGGTGGGAAATATAAAGGTTTAATATCTTTCTTCTTTTGGAAATATAAACAAAAGAATTTAAGGGAGGGTAGGTAGGAAATATAAACGATTTAACATCTTTCTTCTTATGAATATTTTGTGAGGGCCAGAGTTGCCGCTCTTGGTGATGGAGGTCATGTGTTGGTTCTCCTGTCCTGCGCCATAAAAGAATGTTTAACATCTTTTTTCTTATGAATATTTTGTGGTATGAGGTGAGTCCTGCGCCACAAAAAAATGTGGGAAATATAAACGATTTAATATCTTTTTTCTTTTGAATATTTTGTTGAGGCCGGAGTTGTCGCTCTTGGTTTTGGAGGTCATGAGTTGGTTTTCTGGTCCTGCGCCACAAAAGAATGTGAGTGGTATTAGGGAGGGTAGGTTGGAAATATAAATGATTCAATATCTTTTTCTTTTGAATATTTTGTGATGGCCGATTTTTCGTTCTTGGTGATGGAGGTCAAGTGTTGTGTCTTCGATCATGCGCCACAAAAAAATGTGGGTGGAATAATGGAGGGAAGGTGGGAATTATAAACGATTCAATATCTTTTTCTTTTGAATATTTTGTGATGGCCGGAGTGTTCGTTCTTGGTGATGGAGGTCATGCGTTGGTTCTCGGTCCTGCGCCACAAAATAATGTGGAAGGAATGACGGAGGGAAGGTGGGAAATATAAACGATTCAATATCTTTTTCTTTTGAATATTTTGTGATGGCCGGAGTGTTCGTTCTTGGTAATGGAGACCATGTGCTGTTTCTCCGGTCATGCGCCACAAAAGAACATGAGTGGTATGAGCAAGGTTAGGTGGGAAATATAAAGGATTTAATATCTTTCTTTTTTGAAGATTTTGTGAGGGCTGGAATTTTAACTGTTAGTGATAAAGGTCCTGTGGTGGTTCTCCGGTCCTGCACCACAAAAGAATGTGAGTGGTATGAGAGAGGGTAGGTGGGAAATATAAACGATTTAATATCTTTTTTCTTTTGAATATTTTGTGAGGGCCGGAGTTGTCGTTCTTGGTGATGGAGGTCATGTGTTGTTTCTCCGGTCATGCGCCACAAAAAAATGTGGGTGGAATGACGGAGGGTAGGTGGGAAATATAAACGATTTAATATCTTTTTTCTTTTGAATATTTTGTGAGGGCCGGAGTTGTCGCTCTTGGTGATGGAGGTCATGTGTTGGTTCTCCGGTCCTGCGCCACAAAAAATGTGGGTGGTATGAGGGAGGGTAGGTGGGAAATATAAACGATTTAACATCTTTTTTCTTTTGAATATTTTGTGAGGGCCAGAGTTGTCGCTCTTGGTGATGGAGGTCATGTGTTGGTTCTCTCGGTCCTGCGCCACAAAAAATGTGGGTGGTATGAGGGAGGTAGGTGGGAAATATAAACGATTTAATATCTTTTTCTTTTGAATATTTTGTGATGGCCGGAGTTGTCGTTCTTGGTGATGGAGGTCATGTGTTGGTTCTCCGGTCCTGCGCCACAAAAGAATGTGGGTGGAATAAGGAGGGAAGGTGGGAAATATAAACGATTCAATATCTTTTTCTTTTGAATATTTTGTGATGGCCGGAGTTGTCGTTTTGGTGATGGATGTCATGTGTTGGTTCTCCGGTCCTGCGCCACAAAAGAATGTGGGTGGAATGACGGAGGAAGTTGGGAAATATAAACGATTTAATATCTTTTTCTTTTTTGAATATTTTGTGAGGGCCGGAGTTGTCGCTCTTGGTGATGCAGGTCATGTGTTGGTTCTCGGTCCTGCGCCACAAAAGAATGTGGGTGGTATGAGGGAGGGTAGGTGGGAAATATAAACGATTTAACATCTTTATTCTTATGAATATTTTGTGAGGGCCAGAGTTGCCGCTCTTGGTGATGGAGGTCATGTGTTGGTTCTAGGGTCCTGCGCCACAAAAGAATGTGAGTGGTATGAGGGAGGGTAGGTGGGATATATAAACGATTTAACATCTTTCTTCTTTTGAATATTTTGTTAGGGCCGGCGTTGTCGCTCTTGGCGATGGAGGTCATGTGTTGGTTCTCGGTCCTGCACCACAAAAGAATTTGGGTGGTATAAGGAGGGTAGGTGGGAAATATAAACGATTTAATATCTTTTCTTTTGAATATTTTGTGATGGCCGGAGTTGTCGCTCTTGGGGTTGGAGGTCATGTGTTGTTCTCCGGTCCTGCGCCACAAAAGAATGTGGGTGGTATGAGGAGGGGAGGTGGGAAATATAAACGATTTAATATCTTTTTTTTTTTTTGAATATTTTGTGATGGCCGGAGTTGTTCGCTTTGGTGATGGAGGTCATGTGTTGGTTCTCCGGTCCTGCGCCACAAAAGAATGTGCGTGAAATGACGGAGGGGTAGGTGGGAAATATAAACGATTTAATATCTTTCTTCTTTTTTTGAATATTTTGTGAGGGTCGGTTGTCGCTCTTGGTTTTGGAGGTCATGTGTTGGTTCTCCGGTCCTGCGCCACAAAAGAATGTGAGTGGTATGAGGGGAGGGTAGGTGTGATATATAAACGATTTAACATCTTTCTTCTTTTGAATATTTTGTGAGGGCCGGTGTTGTCGCTCTTGGCGATGGAGGTCATGTGTTGGTTCTCCGGTCCTGCACCACAAAAAAATTTGGGCGGTAAGAGGAGGGTAGGTGGGAAATAAAACGATTTAATATCTTTCTTCTTTTGAATATTTTGTGAGGGTCGGAGTTGTCGCTCTTGGTTTTGGAGGTCATGTGTTGGTTCTCCGGTCCTACGCCACAAAAAAAGTGAGTGGTATGAGGGAGGGTAGGTGGATATATAAACGATTTAACATCTTTCTTTCTTTTTTGAATATTTTGTGAGGGCCGGTGTTGTCGCTCTTGTTAGTGATGGAGGTCATGTGTTGTGATGTTCTCCGTCCTGCACCACAAAAAATGTGAGTGGTATGAGGTAGGGTAGGTGGAAATATAAACGATTTAACATCTTTCTTCTTTTGAATATTTTGTGAGGGCCGGATTTGTCGCTCTTGGTGATGGAGGTCATGTGTTGTTCTCCGGTCCTGCGCCACAAAAGAATGTGAGTGGTATGAGGGAGGGTAGGTGGAAATATAAACGATTTAATATCTTTTTCTTTTTGAATATTTTGTGATGGCCGGATTTGTCGCTCTTGGTGATGGAGGTCATGTGTTGTTTCTCCGGTCATGCGCCACAAAAAATGTGAGGTGGTATGAGGGAGGGTAGGTGGGAAATATAAACGATTTAATATCTTTTTTCTTTTTGAATATTTTGTGAGGGCCGGAGTTGTCGCTCTTGGTTTGGAGGTCATGTGTTGTTTTCTCGGTCCTGCGCCACAAAAAAATGTGAGTGGTATGAGGGAGGGTAGGTGGAAATATAAACGATTTAATATCTTTTTTTTTTTGAATATTTTGTGATGGCCCAGAATTGTTCGTTCTTGGTGATGGAGGTCATGTGTTGTTTCTTCGATCATGCGCCACAAAAAAATTTGGGTGGAATAACGGAGGGAAGGTGGGAAATATAAACGATTCAATATCTTTTTTCTTTTGAATATTTTGTGATGGCAGGAGTGTTCGTTCTTGGTGATGGAGGTCATGGGTTGGTTCTCCGGTCCTGCGCCACAAAAGAATGTGGGGGGAATGACGGAGGGAAGATGGGAATATAAACGATTCAAAATCTTTTTTCTTCTGAATATTTTGTAATGTCCGGAGTTTACGTTCTTGGTAATGGGGACCATGTGCGGTTTCTCCGGTCATGCGCCACAAAAGAATATGAGTGGTATGAGGGAGGTTAGGTGGGAAATATAAAGGATTTAATATCTTTCTTCTTTTAAAGATTTTGTGAGGGCTGGAGTTTTAACTGTTAGTGATAAAGGTCATGTGGTGGTTCTCCGGTCCTGCGCCACAAAAGAATGTGAGTGGTATGAGGGAGGGTAGGTGGGAAATATAAACGATTTAACATGTTTTTCTTTTGAATATTTTGTGAGGGCCGGAGTCGCTCTTGGGATGGAGGTCATGTGTTGTTTTTTCGGTCATGCGCCACAAAAGAATGTGGGTGGAATAACGGAAGGAAGGTGGGAAATATAAAGGTTTTAATATCTTTTGTATTTTGAATATCTTGTGAGGGCCGGAGTTGTCGCTCTTGGTGATGGAGGTGATGTGTTGGTTCTCCGGTCCTGCGCCACAAAAGAATGTGGGTGGTATGAGGGATGGTAGTTTTGAAATATAAACGATTTAACATCTTTATTCTTATGAATATTTTGTGATGGCCGGAATTGTCGTTCTTGGTGATGGAGGTCATGTGTTGGTTCTCCGGTCCTGCGCCACAAAAAAGAATGTGGGTGGTATGAACGGAGGGTAGGTGGGAAATATAAACGATTCAACATCTTTTTTCTTTTGAATATTTTGTGATGGCCGGAGTTTCTTTTTGGTGATGGAGGTCATGTGTTGGTTCTCGGTCCTGCGCCACAAAAAGAATGTGAGTGATGAGGAGGGTAGGTGGGAAATATAAACGATTTAACATCTTTTTCTTTTGAATATTTTGTGAGGGCCGGAGTTGTCGCTCTTGGTGATGGAGGTCATGTGTTGGTTCTCCGGTCCTGCGCCACAAAAGAATGTGAGTGGTATGAGGGAGGGTAGGTGTGAAATATAAACGATTTAACATCTTTTCTTTTTTGAATATTTTGTGAGGCCGGATTTGTCGTTCTTGGTGATGGAGGTCATGTGTTGGTTCTCCGGTCCTGCACCACAAAAGAATTTGGGTGGAATAAGGAGGGTAGGTGGGAAATATAAACGATTTAATATCTTTTTCTTTTGAATATTTTGTGAGGGTCCGGAGTTGTCGCTCTTGGTGATGGAGGTCATGTGTTGGTTCTCCGGTCCTGCGCCACAAAAGAATGTGAGTGGTATGAGGGAGGGTAGTTTTGAAATATAAACGATTTAACATCTTTATTCTTATGAATATTTTGTGAGGGCCAGAGTTGCCGCTCTTGGTGATGGAGGTCATGTGTTGTTCTCAAGGTCCTGCGCCACAAAAGAATGTGAGTGGTATGAGGGAGGGTAGGTGGGAAATATAAACGATTTAACATCTTTCTTCTTTTGAATATTTTGTGAGAGGCCGGTGTTGTCGCTCTTGGATGGAGGTCATGTGTTGTTCTCCGGTCCTGCACCACAAAAGAATTTGAGTGGTATGAGGAGGGTAGGTGGAAATATAAACGATTTAATATCTTTTTTTTCTTTTGAATATTTTGTGATGGCCGGAATTGTCGTTCTTGGTGATGGAGGTCATGTGTTTGTTCTCCGGTCCTGCGCCACAAAAGAATGTGGGTGGAATGAAGGAGGGAAGGTGGAAATATAAACGATTTAACATCTTTTTTCTTCTGAATATTTTGTGATGGCCGGAGGTTGTCGTTTTGGTGATGGATGTCATGTGTTGGTTCTCGGTCCCTGCGCCACAAAAATGTTCGTGAAATGACGGAGGAAGGTGGGAAATATAAACGATTTAATATAGTTTTCTTTTCAATATTTTGTGATGGGCCGGAATTGTCGCTCTTGGTGATGCAGGTCATGTGTGGTTCTCCGGTCCTGCGCCACAAAAAATGTGAGTGGTATGAGGTAGGGTAGGTGGGAAATATAAACGATTTAACATCTTTATTCTTATGAATATTTTGTGAGGGCCAGAGTTGCCGCTCTTGGTGATGGAGGTCATGTGTTGGTTCTCCGGTCTTGCGCCACAAAAGAATATGAGTGGTATGAGGAGAGAATTTGGGATATATAAACGATTTAACATCTTTCATCTTTTGAATATTTTGTGATGGGCCGGCGTTGTCGCTCTTGGCGATGGAGGTCATGTGTTGGTTCTCCGGTCCTGCACCACAAAAAGAATTTGAGTGGTATGAAGGAGGGTAGGTTTGAAATATAAACGATTTAACATTTTTCTTCTTTTGAATATTTTGTGAGGGTCAGGTTGTCGCTCTTGGTTTTGGAGGTCATGTGTTGGTTCTCCGTCCTGCACCAAAAAGAATGTGAGTGGTATGAGGAGGTTAGGTGTGATATATAAACGATTTAACATTTTTCTTCTTTTGAATATTTTGTGAGGACCGGTGTTGTCGCCTGGTGATGGAGGTCATGTGTTGGTTCTCTGGTCATGCGCCACAAAAGAATGTGGGTGGAATAACGGAAGGAAGGTGGAAAATATAAACGATTCAATATCTCTTTTCTTTGAATATTTTGTGATGGCAGGAGTGTTCGTTCTTGGTGATGGAGATCATGGGTTGGTTCTCCGGTCCTGCGCCACAAAAGAATGTGGGGGGAATGACGGAGGGAAGATGGGAAATATAAACGATTCAAAATCTTTTT
>BMAU01004837.1:0-80508 GCA_019973935.1 Trichonephila clavipes | reverse complement strand
AAAGAATTTTCATTTCAGCTACTTTTTATTAAATAGTTACAATTAATATAAATATGTATATACATGCGATAGAATCACAACATTAAGTGGTAATTAATTTTTATTCATTATCATTAAAGTATCGCATTGTCATCCAAAACAATCGTGTATATAAAATTTCAGTTCAACTGAATGTTTTAAAACGTGAAAAAAAAATCCTTTAAAGTTGTGACCCAAGTCGCTAAAAATGATGCCAACGTGGCTGTATCTGTGGTCATGCTTCCACGAAAACCACGGCATTGAAGAAATGGACATCTGAAAACAACTGAAACGGCTTTAGCAGTTGCTATTGACAAATTAAGCTCGGAAAGCTTAGAATTGACTATACTAAGAACTTTATTAGTATTATCCTCAAGTTCTCTACTCGAAAGGCCAAAAGAGACAACTGCGAGATCGTCCGCAAAGGCTTGGAGAAGAAACAGTTCAGAGTTAAGAGAAAGGATAGGAATAAAATAAATATTCCAAAGAGTACGAGAAAGCATGGACCCTTATGGGCAGCCTTTAAAAATTTGTTTTTTAATGATAAAAGCATTATCCGTCCAGATAATTACCCTATTAGTGAGGTAAGAGTGAATGAATTTCTGAAAGTGAATAGGAATATGTATAAATGAAAAATATGGAAGAGAGTCGACCAATCAACGTTGCCAAAAGCAGAAATGATATCAAAAAACGTAGAAGCACTATGTTTATGCACCTTGGTATTTTTAATGTGATGTACTAATTTGTCCACAGCCTCCAATGCAGCTGCGGTTTTCCCTAAAGCCGAACTGGGACCTATGTAGAACATTATTCTTAGTAATCCAAAGAAGAAACTTACTAGAAAAATTCTTTCTAAAATTTTGCCAAGGGAGGAGAACAAAGAAATTGGTCGATAGGAGAGAGACGATGGGTCACGTCCGAGCTTTAGTAAAAAGCAGTCATTGAGGACAAGAGGAATAGGAGAAGCTCCTGAAGGGAAATGAGAATCAAGAAGAAGGCTAATCTTACTATGGAACAAAAAGGCAGGGTCACCAGTTGTAATCTGATGAAGATTAGTAGGGCTGGTTAAATTTCCGAAAGCTGCTTTAAAAGCAAGTCCAAAATTATTAGAATTCGTAGAACAGAAAGACTCCCAAGCTTTATTCTTGGTGTCAATTATTGATTTTCTATAGTGGGCCCGGAGGGCTTTGTACCCTGGGCGCATGGAGGCAATCTCGTCGACCGACATGCCATGCGTAGTGAGAGAAACCACCCTCTGCTTGTATGCATTCAGCTGATTACGCTGGATTCTTAGAGGGAATTATTGCACCACTTGAAAAAGGTGCATTTAAAACCGGCCTTTCTAAGAGTTGAGAAGGCAGAGGCATTTGTAGTATTAATTAATAGACTAGCGAAATCACCCAGTAGTTCAATTGAGGAGTTGTTAGTCAAGAAAGAATTAAGAAGGTTATAGTTCTTGCGAAAAAAAATTATAGATAAATTTAATAATGACATATTTGGTTTTAAAGACAAAATCAGAAAAAGGTTAGATCACACCGGAGATAAACACTGATAAAACTATGGTCGCTAAGGGATTCGGTGGAAAGTATATCCCGATTCTCAACAAAGGAAATTAGGTTGCAAGATGTGAGGGAGAGATCGGGGTTCCCAACCATGGACCTAGGGCCGTGAAAGGTTGGTCCCAGTCCTGGAATATTGCAAAGATGCAAATTGTTGGAGAGTAAAAATCTCAGTCAAGATATCCCCTCTCCTGTCAGTGTTCTTATACCACCAAACAACTGACCTTGCATTGAAGTCCCCGGCTAAAAAACAATTCTTTTTAATTCCTGTATAGAGGTTCAATTGATTAATAGCCTCTGAGAAATAATTATGAGGGGGAAAGTAAACGTTAATAACAGAGTAAGAAGAACTTGGTTAATTTAATGTTGACGGACACAGTGTGATCTGTTTTCATGCAAAAGTTGCAAATGATATTCGAATTATAACAAACAATTGAACGATTGAGAGAATTTGAAAAGAATTGAGATTAACCAAGTGGGGAATTTAAGTGAAGATTAAAGTTAGGGTAAGGATCCTGGAGGAGAAGTAAATCAGAAAGCCCATCTCCACTGCGAACCGAGTGAGCTTGAAGATGGGCAGACCGGGAGTGATTCGCATTTAGTTCGCTAAAATTCTAAGATGATGTGCCAGAATTAAAGAAGGAGTGATTATAACCTTAAAACGGATAAGCCAAGAATTTGAAGCATAAAATAATTAAAGATAGAAATAGTAGTATATCCAAAATGAAAATAAAAGTAATAAAGTGAATTAAAATATCAATAAAAATACAAATGCAAATAAAAATTATAAAAATCAATAAAAATACAACACACTAATATAAATACATAAAATGAAATACAATACACGAAATACATGAAAATACATAAAAATATAGTACGAGAGTAATGATAACTAAGATAAAAACGACAAGGCATGAAAACAATGCAAATTTACAAATAGATAATACAATAATAAAGAATAAAATAAAAATTGTAGTTACAGATTATAATAAAAAATATACTGGAGAAAACTCTCTCTAAGTATGAATAAGGAGAAGAACTGAGTCAACCCTCCGGGAGGGTTCAGGAGGCTTACTATAGTTAATATAAGGGTCTTGAATCAATAAAATATCTGAGTCAAGCTCCGCGGCCACCACGAGGCGGAAGGTGCGCAGCCCGTGAATGATTTACATTTAATTGTAAAATATAAATAGCAGGACCAGCCATACCCTAAGCCGAGATTCACCAGGAACGTTTGGGAAAGAACAAAAGCGATGTAGGTAGCGGTGCGCTCAGTAATTAATGTAATAAAGAAGAGGAGGAAAGAGTTGTTCGCCAAAATCTGCCTTGCAAAAAATTTTGATTAAGGAAACGAATAGAAAACAACTAAAATCGAATAATAAAAACTAATAATGTAAATATAATAAAAACGCATAAAAATGTGCTTTGATTAAATAAAAATAAGAGGCGAATCAGAATTAAGAACATATATAAACAATATATATCAAAATAATAATAATAAAAAATATAAATACATAAAGTTTTAAGAAGGTACTTCAACAATAAGTATTAAAACACAAGATACATACATAATGTACACAAATGAAGGGGAAAAAAATAAAGCATAAAATACAGCTCAACAAATAAGCATGGAATGAAGTTAAACAAGTAATTTCCATATGCTGATAAATAAATGGAATAAACAATCATAAAAATGATAAAAACAGGGTGCGAAATTGAAGAAGTCAAAAGTAAGTGAAAGAGATTAACGCCCGTAATCTGCGGGATCCATTGTACGTTTTCAAATTGGATTAATACTGGGCAGTTTTATCACGGCATCCGTGTATTTTCTGAAAAACCTGATCTAAACCTGACATTATGATTTGTGCAGATTATACATTGAGGATCGCAGGAGGTTCTGATCATGGTCATCCGTGGAGCTACATCTGAATAAAGCTTGAGTATTGGGAGCAATGATTCCTTGAGAAAGTACCACAAATAGAGCATTGCATGACAGTATTTTATATGTTTCTAACTCTCTCAAAATTTGAAATAAAAGATAGCCTTGATCTTTGATAACGGGGTAGAGATCAGGAGTTACAGATATTACCCAATTATTGGAAGATTTCGATTTTATAGAGAAAACTGGCCTCAAAGCCACCATCCTTGAATATATAATTTTTAGAAGTAATGCTTTGGTATTGAATTTTTGTTGTATGAGGGGAATCCATACCAAATAATATAAACTGTATTACGCCGGATTGGATTGGATATTGAAAAACTTGTAAAAGCAGTCATCATTGTTGGAGAGTTCTTGGCTTAGTTTGATTACATCCTCGTCGGTGGTCAAACAGATTGCAATTCCACCATAATTGATATTTTAATTCTGGTTATTCTAAAGGGTAGATTTTGCTCAGCAGAAGGAAGTTATTTTGTTACGGGTGGTGGAAGAACCGGCATTAGGTTCCGGAGGTTTGACCAGGAGGACCTTTTTCCTCGGAGGTGGAGGAATGGTAAAGTAGGAAACAGCTGCTGGTAAAAGAAGCGACCTGTACGTAGCTAGCTTGGCGATGATGGCTAGAAGGGGAGGCGAGAGTATCAGTGTTATGCTCCATGGAGGATCTAAGATCGTTTACACAGGGAGACGGTTGATTTTATGTGTGAAGCCAGGTTAGAAATGACCGAGTCGAAACAGCGCTGAGATTCTTGTAATTTTCCTTCGGATAGAGATGCACCCTCAGCGACCAATGGTGACGTACTGAGATGGGTACAGGAGGCCCTGGCGCTCATGGGCTGTTGGTCCCCTGAATTTGAGTTTTTATACAATATATTGAGCTTAACATTGAGTATAATAAATACATAATAAAATCCTTCTAAAAGGGCATTTTATTCGATGTTATAAACACAACAGTAAATTTAAAGATGCAATAATGTTCAGTATGCAGTAGCTTTTACAAACACTTTAACATGTTACACTGATTCCAGATACAGCACAAAATGATTTAATCTTCCATAACACACTCTTCGCGAGCTTTTAATAGCTTTTCGTGTTTTTTAAAATGTTTGAAATTGTACCCCGGAAATTACAATTACCGATTATACATTTCGCAGGACATTTAGGCAGAACATATGTAAGTGCTGAATATATTAAACATCTAGAACTGAATTTGTGATACCTCCCTGTCCTGGGGTATCATCTCTTCATCCACTCGACCTAAATATGTAGGGAATAAATAATTGACCACTCGAACTCTCCATAATAAATCTAATTCATTATTTTCTCAATATATAGTAATCAATGCAACACAAATCTTACTAGAGGAATCAGATCAGGAGTGATGCTACATAATTACTAATTCTAAGTTAAAATAGCTCCTGAAATCCTACTCACAATCTTTATGAGAAATTAACCTCCGAATCTTTATCTATAGTAGATTAGTTAACAAGATAGAGTCCATTCTATAATAACACTTTAATAATTAATCTCTTACCGACATCACACGGCGATCAGCACCCAAGCTTTATGTCTTCCTCTTGTATTCTATTTTTTAACATCAATCTTATATATATATTATTATCGGACTTTATCCAGCTTCTGTTCAGCTTTCCGGCTTCTAGCCGACTTCTATATGACTCCCATATGACTCTCTCACGACCTCTAAAATTCCCTTATATCTATTCACTAATCTGCATATCATGTCTTCTTTTTGAGAAGAAGGGTTCGATTTAAATGCCATTCTGGCCCCAAATATTCTCCAAGAGGATTAGTTAGAAGACGTTATAGAGCCCCGTCACAAATTCATCAGATTTACAGTTTTTGAAAACCCTTTCATAGTCGACATGTTAAAGGACAAATGTCTGCCTCACTGCCAATTTCAGGGATTATTACAGCTGTAGGCAAGCTATTAAAGTTTTAAGAAAGTAAGGGATGCATAGAGTTAAAATAAATCGGTCTACAACTACTGAGTCTTGAAACAAATTCAGGAGTGAAATATCTAAAAATTAAAGAAAGTGCAGTCAAGCGAATTTCTTTTAGGTAGTCCGTATTGTTACGAGTCTTAATTTATAGTAATTTATAACTTATTAATAATATATATAGAAACAGTCTGTCTGAATAGATCGGAACTAGTGGCATTGACGGACTACCTTTTTTGTTAGAAAAAGTTAAATTTTTAACCCCTTCCAGGTATTTCGGGATTATGGGTCAAAATATGTAAATCTTTTATGCTTATTTCCATACATACATATCTTTTTAAACATACTAGCATCATTCGCATACGAAATTTCCTAAAAATTAATGTAAAAAAATCAATTTAAATAAATGAGTAATTTACCTGTATAGTAGGATTTCTGTACGGCAGAAATCATTAGACTTTGGAGTCAATTCACATTAACTATAAAATATAAAGCTTAGAATACCTGAGCTTTTATATTGAATTAAATTTTTATTTATATGCTTTGCATTTACATAAATGATTATGAAATTATTAATCACAAAATTTGATCGTGTATGTACAATCGAAAACACGGAAACCACTAATAATATACTAATTTCATCTTTCGTAGTTGGATACCATTTCTCTGAGCCCTTAATTCCTTTTTCAATTCATTTTTTTTTCAAATACTATAAGAAGCATAACGATTTATTTCATTACATATAATTTGTAGAAATCCATCATCAAAAAAATATTCAAAAAATTGAAAAATGTCGTCCCTGTCAGGATAAATATTTAGTCTGGGTCTCCTAGAAATATAAATTCTGGGGAAGCAGGATTTGGTGTATCCGTATTTAGTTCACACCACTGACAAGCAGCACTCAAGCTTTCTGAATCAGAATCACTTTCTGTTTCAGAAGTACCGAAATCTTAGCAATCAGATTGTGAAATATCTAAACGGTATTCACTTCCAAAATCATCATCTGAATTGAATTCACTGGAATCAGAATCAATATATCCCGCACACAGGCCATTTTGAAAAAATAAAACAAGACGTTAGTTACGCAAGCACTCAATGATTCACGACAAAGCCATCTGGATTTTCACCAGAAAGTGAACTCTTATCTTAAATCTACAGCTGAAAATACTGTATCTAGTAGCCAGAAAAGTAAACAAAAGCATTCCAAACCATAAAAGGCACATGTGAAATAATTCGGGAAAGATTGATTGCACAGTGGAAAATTTCACAGTGCCCGAGCTACTTCTCGGGATAAGCCAGGATGGTACATTTCGCCTGCCCGAGTTCAGCTTGGGTAAAACCGGGAAGGGGTAAAAAAAAAAAAAAAAAAAAAAAAAATATGGACGAAAGGACCGAGACGTAGTCTTATTGCTAAAAATTCAAAAAGAATTGGTCTATAGGAGGGTTTTGAGCTCCCTAACTTAGGAATTGCAATATTGGACCAAAAGTTCAATACCGGTATTCGATATTTCTCAGAACTTAATATCGGGATACCAGTTTTAATACAGGTTTATGAGTATATATATAATGAATCTGAAAAAGTATTTTGAACCTAAAGTATGATCAAATACAATGTGAATAACAAACCTACAAATTTAAAAAATATCGAAATATAATGCATTTTCTTCGCTAACCTTGGTTTCTCAGATACGAATATCAGACTAAGAATCCTGCGCGCATGCAGTATCGCTCTGAGGTGTATGAGGATAGTTTTGGCCTGGGATGATTCACATAGTTTGCAACATCTCTTAATTGTACAATACAACTTTGTATTCAAAGTCTAATCAATTTCACCGTTGGGGAGACATTGTAGTAACAGGTGCTGACGGATGAAGGAAGGCAGATGAACTTGAATATGTTATTCTTCTTTCAAAGAAAACTTAGTAGTAGTGTATTTAATTCTATTTTTCAGAGAAATAATTTATGTGTATATTTTTACGTTCAGATTAGTAGTCTTTTATCCTGTTGAATCTGGCAATGAAAAAAATCAGATGATGGATTTAATGAGTTGCCTTAGAACAGTAGAACCGGCTAGGAAAAATAAAAATAAGAACAACGGAATGAGCGGAATAAAGATTTTTAATATTTTCACCTTCTGAAATATGGACGTAAATTTATTTCATTTATAATATATTTAAAGCATGGTGCCATAAGTAACACTATAACATAAAAACAAAAATTTATACTATTTTACTATGTTGGTGATCGCTGAACATATGGTGGAAACAATTTGAAAAATTCTATTAAATACCGACAAACCGGTATTTAAACTTGTGGATACTGGTGTTACAAAATTGTACAACTGGCTCAAAATAGCAGTATTCGGTATCCCGGAATTGCATAAAAACAAAAATTTATACTATTTGCTATGTTGGTGATCCCTGAACATGTGGTGGAAACAATTTGAAAAAATTCTAGTAAATACCAAAAAACCGGCATTTAAACTTGTGAATACCGGTGTAACGAAATTGTACAAAAGGCTCAAAATACCAGTATTCGGTATCCCGGAAGTGAATAAAAACAAAAATTTTTACTATTTTGCTATGTTGCCCTGAGCATATGGTGGAAACAATTTGAAAGAATTCTAGTAAATACCGAAAAACCAGTATTTAAACTTGTGAATACCGGTGTTACAAAATTGTACAAATGGCTCAAAATACCAGTATTCGGTATCCCGGAATTGCAATCCCTACGCTTCTAAACACCACTGATCGGAATTAAGGGTTTTCAAAACTGCACAAACATGACATCAACACAGTTTTCGTTGTATAAATGCTAAGATAAATAATTTTTCGAAAATTTGCTGTTGAGTGAAAACAGATTTTCACATGATTACAGCGTAATTATAAGAAATATACACGGCCACTTGAATAAAAATCCCATGTATAGTAAAAAGTCTACAGCAGTGGTGTCAAAACTCGGATGATATTACGGGCCACATGGTCTATTTTATTATAAGTTGGAGGCTACATGTTTACGATCTTCAATAAATCAATAAAGTACGATTTTTATAATGTATTATGCATTTATTAATCTAAAGCTCAATGCACATTATATACATGTAGTCGTTTTAATTACTGTTATTTTTTAAACTTAATCTATACATATTTTATATTTTAAATAAAAAAACAAAAGCAAATATTTTTTAAGAATTTCAGTTTAACATTACTTTTTAAAAGATATTTGACATCAATTTTTTCACAAAGCAAGTCATCAAGATTTGATTAAAAACACTGAGTTGATGTAATTTTTAATATTGACGATAAATGCTCATCGAGGCTAATCTTAACCTTTCTGGATTCTCGCTATTTTTCATTAAAGAAAATAATTGCCCGCATAATTAAATGCTTTCGAACATAGCCACTATTCGCATAACAAACGATAAATTTTAGGAAAAGATCTACTGATAAATAGGAGTATGTATAAAAATCTAGATTGATTGATTGAATATTAACGTCACACTGTTTAGCTGCGCGAAGGCTTTTGGACCAATTCTGAACCATGGTCAAGTGACGTGGACGACACCTGTGAGCTGGCATCCCCTCTCTAACTACCACACCAACGGGAGGACGTTTCCGCTCTCGACAGAATCAGCGTGCATCGCTACCCTACATGGCGGGTCTTTAGTGGTACTGGGCTCGAACTCGTGACAAGGCAAGCCACGATACGATACCTATACCACTCGGCTACCGCGGCCACATAAAAATCTAGAATTCCAACTTCCATAAATTTTGCTTCAACAAGGAATCGCATTGGATTTCAATTAATTTATTTGTAAGCTTTTATTAACAATTTCAGTATCTATAGAGATAAAACAAAAGTGTGAAATTTTAATTCACAACTCTTAAAGTTAGAATTAATGTTTTCGTTTCAAACAATTTAATTTTGTGAGCGCATTCAGTAAATTTTATTTTATAGGATTTAATCAACAGATATTGAGAGCTTTCAAAGTGAGACAAGTTTTCTTTTTCTATTTATTTTCGCCAAAGTAATAATATTTAATGTAGTTGTAACAACATGATTTTTGCTTTAAAGCTTAAAATTAAGTTGATTAAGCTGGCTTGTAATATCAACTGAGAAAGCCAGGTCCTTTTCCATTGTTCGTCTTTTAATTCAGCACATTCATAATATAATATTTTCATTTCCAAGAAAATTCTAATTTTGTCCAGCAATATGAAGAATCATTTTAAAAGTTTATAATTTTAAAGCCATTGAATTTCCGTATAATATGGTAGATCGTTGAATTCAATCTCTATATCTTCGAGAAATTAAGCTAATTTACGATGATTAAGCCTATGTTCTTGAATATAATTTACAATTTTTGTAACTATTTTGAAAAGATGTCATGTTTATATAAAATTTTGGAGCACAGTACCCCTGCTAATGTATAATCCAATTAAATTCTCAAAATTATTAGTGCCATGCTGTTTGCATGTTTCTTTTATTCTTGCAACAATTCCTTCAGTAATATCAATCATGATAGGTGAATTATCATGCAAGGAAAACCAACTTTTCCAATGGTATAACTTATATTTCTTCAAAACACCTATAAGTACATTAAAAATATCAGCACTAGATTTTGTATATTTTGTATATCAATAATTTCCAAAAATTTTTCAATTTTTTTTGAATCAACATCGCATCGGCGAAAAAAAACGACCAGTTGAGCGAAGTTTCGAATACCTGTAATTTCATCAATATTTTAATGAAGTAGGCTTGAAATGTTAATATCATTGAATTAAGCTGTGTGTGTGTGTGATTTCTCAAATTCTCGGCTATTTCATCAATTCTGCCTCCAACAATATCGGACTTAAATTTACATTTTTAATGTACTTTGGGCTGGACATAATACTTCCGCTGTTTTAAATAAACATTAATTAAGAAATTCCCTATCAGTAAATGATTTCAATCTGCTTGCGAGATTAAATGCAATAACATATATCTTTTACAGCAGCTGTATAGTCTTCAACAAATTTAATGAATTTGCTTTATTGTTTTTGAAGAATTGAACTCAATTTGAACAATTTATCTTGACAAAGTTTTGCTAAGTGTTTGGTCATAGTTTGCTTCATGATTTGTGCCCCAGTGCCTTTTCAGATTATATTCCCTATCAACTGAAATAGGTTTTAGATGTCTGGTATATTTGAATCTTATTTATAATATAAAAAATATTACAGTTGTTCTTTTCTTGAAAATTACGCCGTTCGTTTCAAATTGATCGTTCTTTACTCATTATTGAAATTTGGTTGTGCTTTCATTTGCAAACTGTTAAGTATGCACTGCCTTTTATCCTAACCGTTCTGAATATATTTTTAAACTTTAAAAAACATCTCCGCGAGAGACTTCCTCTTGATGACTGGACACCCCAAACAGAAAAGGAGGAAGAGAAATAAAAGTCGCCCACATGAAGAATCGTGTACCATCCATAGTAAAGAATTTGCATACCGCATTTCAGAATTTAATAAAAAAATAATTTATTGTATTAAAATCAAACGAAAACGCTTAAAAAATATTTTTTTAATCTTAAGACCAGCAAAAAGGATTATCTAAGATCTATTATCAAAAAGAATTTCTTTTAAAACAAGAACTGGTAATAGGCAAATATATTGTTTTGTATACATATATATGTAAAGTCCACCTTAAATAAATTTCAAAATGAAAAAAACTTTAAAAACCTGATATTTAAATTTTTTTTAAAGGAGTCGCCGGACCGCAGCTTTAGTACTGGTGAGTCGCATGCGTCCCGCGTGTTTGACACCCCTGATCTAAAGGATGCTGTTTGTTGGGAACGAGATTAAATGTAAAGTTCAACTACCCTTCTTTGGCAGCTGTAGTTATAAAACCTCTGTCTATAAAGTGGGTGAGTGAATATTAACGTCGCACTGTTCAGCTACACGAGGGCTTTTGCGACGGACCACGTAATTTTGAACCATGGTCAAGTGACGTGAACGACACCTGAGCTGACACCACCCCTCTCCTAACTACCACACCAACGGGAGGACGTTTCAGCTCTCGACAGATTTATCGTGCATCGCTGCCCTACACGGCGGGTCTTTAGTGGTATTGGGCTCGAACTCATGACAAAGCCAGCCACGATCCAATACCTATACCACTCGGCTACCGCGGCCCCTCTGTCTATAAAAGTAGGATGTTGAGAATTCAGTTGACACATCAGAGGTTCAGAATTCAGTCTTATTCAAATCAGTCTAATTCATTATTTACAAACTAGAATATCTGGTACCGATAACGTACTCGCGTGAGTCATACTTCATTTGTTAATTCAAACTTCCGTTACGAACCCGAATTACGATGTCTACATTGATTGATTGATTTAATATTAACGTCGCACTGTTCAGCTATTTTGGCGACGGACCACGTAATTTTGAACCATGGTCAAGTGACGTGGACGACACCTGAGCTGGCACCCCCTCTAACTACCACACCACACCAACGGGAGGACGTTTCGCTCTCGACAGAATCAGCGTGCATCGCTGCCCTACACGGCGGGTCTTTAGTGGTACTGGGATCGAACTCGTGACCAGGCAAGCCACGATCCGATACCTATACCACTCGATACGATGTCTACAACAACAACAGAAAAACTTTCTTTTCTGAAACACAAGCGAACAACGCTTCGAGCCACCATTATGAAGCTGTCGACAAATTTAAATTATCCTAATAGTACACAAGCCGATATAGAAGTCAACACTGAGCGTTTACAAGTCAAAATTAACGAATTAACCTTGGCCGTTGTTGAAATCCACGGTTTTTTAAGTGATAAGGAATATAGCGTAGATACCATAGAATGTGAAAAATACTCAGAAAATGCTCCTTTGCTGTTGTTTAATTCTAAAAAGAAAGCTAATACAAACACAGATTATTTTTGTAGCAAAATTAGCAGCTCACCAACAAGTTCATAAAGCATTAATTTATGAAGCAGTTCTAAAAGGTATTTAGAACAGCTAAGGGATGCGTGGTTTAGCAAATGTCATCCGAATTTAGAAACTAAATGATTTGAAATTATATTCATTTCTTATTTCAAAAATATGATTCAAATAATTTTTGAAAACGAAGAGATGAAATAAAGGCTTAGCAAAAAATTCGAATATTTAACACAGGTCCTTAACCCTCCGCGTACGGCTCCCGCAATTTGAGAGGGGTATCAATTTCATCCCCGATTATGGGTCAGGTGAAAATCGCAGGCGAAGAATTTCTTCCCCTTATTTCAATACCGATCACGCTCTTTCCCCAGGTTGGTTAAAAAACATCATTCGATGCTTATTTTCGCTGCTAGATGGCACTGGAGGGTTCAGGAATTTCTTTTCACTTACTTGACCTCCGCATTTGTGAGTTTGATTGATTGATTGAATATTTACGTCGCACTGTTCAGCTACACGAGGGCTTTTGGCGACGGACCACGTAATTTTGAACCATGGTCAAGTGACGTGGACGACACCTGAGCTGGCACCCCCTCTCCTAACTACCACACCACACCAACGGGAGGACGTTTCAGCTCTCGACAGAATCAGCGTGCATCGCTGCCCTACACGGCGGGTCTTTAGTGGTACTGGGCTCGAACCCGTGACAAAGCAAGCCACGGTCCGATACCTATACCACTTGGCTACCGCGGCCACCCGCATTTGTGAGATTGCATGCTTTTGGATCGTCTTTCACGATATTTATGAAAGATACGTCCATAATATTGAACTCAGTAAAAATTATAGAGCCCCTATTTCTAAAATCAATGAAAATAAATTGTCATATTTAATGAAAATGAAATTTTTTCCTTTTATGTTTATGTATATATTCTAACAAAATAAATTTGATACTTTTTCTTTTATTTTTTTCTGTTTGTTACAAAATTTCCGTAACATTTTTCGCAAAAACAATGTTTCAAAATTATATACATCTAAAAATAAAAATATCGCGAGAATTTTTTAATTTATAAGCCCTGCCCGCGCTGAAATCACGGGCGCCGTATTATATATTTTTTGAAAACATAAAATCTATTAAAATTCTTGTATTATTTTAGAACTGATGAAAATGTGAATTGTAACATTTGTAGATCGAGAAAACAAAAAAATTTTCCCGTATATCGGGACCGGAAAGTATATAAAGTTACCTGTACGCGGTGGGTTAAATAATTTCTATTATCAATCCTAGTGAGATTTGTTCGTGTGTTCCTTTTAAATCCATACAAATAACATCTGCACGTTTATCGTCTTACAAAAATAAAAGAGTTGTTTTCCTCATACTAATGAGTTTGTTTAAAGAATAATCGCGCTTGAAAATTTTGAATTTTTTAAGATTACAGGTTATACAAAATTAATGAGTTTTCTCTTTTTGACAATTTATTTTCGAAAAACATTTCTCAAATGAGAAATAATAAATACAAAAATGCTATTCAATTTGATTGGATAAATTAAATGCATATTTTTATTCATTTTCTCAGTTCTTAAGGGTTAAAGATTTTTTCATTACTGGAATATTAACAAAAACCTCTCAAGTTCCCACACCAGTAATCTTTTGTAAGTTAATAAACATTCATTCAAAATTAGGATTATATAATATTTCAATAAAAAATAAAGTATAACCCTGTGATATTCCTTACCGTTTCTTTATCTTAGGATAGTTTTCATAAGAGAGAAACGAAGCCAAAATCTTCTTTCACACTCTGAAGCAAATGGACTTCTACAATATAAAAAAAATAACTAATTCTACAACAGTTAATTTGCAGTAAATGTCTTCAAAAAAAGAAAAACATTATGATGCAGGCCCAAGAACTATACAAATAATCCTGCGTAACACAAAAATTTAGCTGTAGTTTTTGACCCTGCCTATAAAAATATTCAAATACTATTGAAATAAACTTATTTAGATGCTCCATAAAATTCATTTCTTTGGGTTCAATTCCATAAATTAAGCATTTTTAAATTAAAAATAAATAGCTACGAACCCAAACAAAATAAATATATAATATATATAAGGGTTTTGCAGTAAAAGGTTTGTAGTTTTAAAATAAATTAATAAATTAATAATTACAAATATTCAACACATATCAAAAGAAACCTTTTTTTTTATCACGGCATGTTATCAGCAAATTAAAAAGATACCAAAAGGGGATAGGCATCCAGCAGTGTTCTGGATAACATTTATCTGCATTTCTATGAAAATAAAAATATAGACATTAATTGAAGTTATATGTTATGATACAGTGACGACTTAATTCTTTTAATAATAACAAAAATTGTATTCCTAATTTAAATTTTTATCCAAAGACTGATCTTAATAAAATCCAATTTTGTTGGTGGTATAAAAAAGCAGACTTGCTGGATCTACAAACAAAAAACGATAGTATTTTTTTGAAAAAGTAATATTAATAATCAAGGAGAAGCTTTTAAAAAACTTAATTGTATTAAAATACATTTTTTGGGGGGGCAGACAATCCTTTGTATCAATTTTTAGAAATAGTACTGAAAGTTACGTAAAAAGAAATAATGAAAATTAGAAAAATGATACCATTTTAGTTCTTTTTGTCGAAATATTTTGTAGATATAACACAATTCAGTTAATAGGTACTTTGTCTTGTGTTATAAGAGTTTTAGTCTAATATTTTTAAAGAAACTCAAAGTAGGTAAATGATTAATGCTAATGTAATTAAGTTCACCAATGCTTATAACATAATACACTCGCGCACATTTCTGTCTCGCTGCAATTAATATTAAATGAAAGGTGATAAAAAAAGAAATTGCACTATAAAGGGAAAAAAATGAAAACTTAATGTCTAAATAAATAATGAATTTCTTTACTGTGTCAGATGGAAGAAAATTTATTTAAACATAGAGATTTGTTCCAGTGCTTTTTGATTAACAGTTTTAAAAAATACAAAACAAAATTTTTAGTAAATTTTTATAGCTAATATTGCTGCATTTTTTCGTAAATATTAATTGTGATTGCTGGTTATCTTTCTTACAAAGCAGTTAATTTTGTTCATTAACAAAATTTACTCTGTCTAAAAGTTAAAAAAAAATATTAACCAAACACAATCTTCGAGAATTTCCTCTTTTCTGTAACCCACATTTATAAAAAATTTTTTAAAAATATAGAACATATATATATTAAAACGAAGAAAATTATATAATTTCAAAAACATATTGAGACTATATGAAATGTGAGTATTACTTGGTAAAATTGACAGTACTATTAAAATACAAATAAATTACATGTTACTCATGACAGTAGAAAAATCATTCAGTACCACTTACAGTGTTTTCACTTACTCTCCTCGCAAAATAAAATAAGATTTTTAATTGATAAAAGTAATAAAATGTTTTATAAATAAAAAGTTTCTTTTAAGAAAAACTTATGATGAAACTTACCACCTTTTTTAGTAGCTCATTATTTTGGAATTAGTTTAGAACAACTGTAAGTATCAATGGGGTCGTCATTTACAGAACGAGTCAGAGAATCAACAGACGCCCAAGAGGAAGCGAGAAGAGCGCATGGAAGCAGGATGGCTCATAACGGTCGATAAACAAAACTAGAGGAAGGAAGGGAAAATTTCCCCAGATGAAATAGGGAAGAATATTAACGCGGGAAGGACTAGTGAAAAAAAACCCCCATTTTGTGTGAATTAAATTTCGTAAGAAAAAAAAATGTCTTCAGGAGACACACTTTGAATTTAGAAAACGATATTTGTCTTTCTGATTTTGCCTTACGTTTTTTATTCACGGATTTCAATGCAAATTTCTTGCAACAAATCGTTCTGTTTTAAATGTTTCTTCAATAAATGCTTGTAATGAATCCAAATCTAACACAGATATATATCTTTTTGTATGGGGCATGCAGAATTGCAATGTGTTTTCCCTAAGTACCCCGTAAGGTCATTTCTCAAAAACCAACAAAATCGGAGACTCCCTCCCACCTCACACTCTTTGCGGTTTCTCTCCTCTCTTTTCTGTTTTATTACAGAGCAATAAAAGTTTTCTATTTCTCCCCTTTTTTTCGTACTTTCCCAAAGACCAACAAGTGTTTTCTAGCCCCCTCTGAAGTGGAATTCCCAAGAGATATTGACATCATGACATGACGAGATGCCTTTGGAAGGTCGCTAAACGGTTTTGTGGATAACAAAACGGCAATTAAACAAAGTAATTTATCATATAGTGATTACACAGAGTAACAGATTGTTTTAAAACAAATTTATGATAAAATAGCTCTGTAACAATAAGACTGACATAAGTTTTCTTGTGGTGGTAGACTCAATATCCACCCCACCCCCCGAATCGTGTAAATAGCTCATAATTGATTATGAGATTTTCTGAGCAAATGAATAATGGAAAAAAATGAGAAATGTAAAACTTCTTAACATTTGAAAGTCGAACAATTCGATTAACAACTGCGTAATAAAAAAGGCAAACATTATTTATTATTACAGTTATATTTTTTTCTTCGTTTATAAAATAAATTATTTATTTTAAAAGTTTTCTAAAATTAAAAAATATGTATATTTGCTTTTAAAAAATGAAAACACCTTTTAAATATTTAGAAAATTAAGATTTAATTTTTTAAAAACTAGTGGTTTTACAAGCTTTTATTTAACTTGCAATGTAAAAAATGTTCGGGTGGAATCTTGAAACTCAATTTTGAAGCTGATGTCTTCAACCGATTGAACTGAAATTTTGTATACACGTTTATATTGGATGACAATGCATGTTTTGATCATTTATATTCCGATATAGCGCGGGCAGTTAGTTAAAAATATATTAATTAAAGTAGTTTGTTCGGGTAGAATCTTGCAACTCAATTTTGAAGCTGATGTCTTGAACCGATTGAGCTTCAATTTTGTATGCACGTTTAGTTTGGATGAAAATGCATGTTTTGACGATTTATATTCCGATATCGACCTAGTTACTGTAACGATCTTGTTCAGGTGTTAAGGAGGGCATGTTTACAATAAAAAAGGTGTCAACCGAGGGCGTAGCTCAGATGGTAGAGCGCTCGCTTCGGATGGGAGGGGTACGTGGATCGATACACCACGCCTCCGATTATTATTTTTTCGAGTAAAATATTTTTTGAAATTCATTTGATTTGTACAACGGGATATTTTACAATACTTTCACTCAGCATACGTACAAATTATGTTACTTTTTACTGTTCTAGAGGAAACACTAAGAAAAGCAGATCTATCAAGCTATTTCTATTAATTTTGAAACATTCTATGATATCTATTTACTCGATTCTAGTTTCTCCCGTAACACTTTTAATTGACCTAGTTACTGTAACCATCTTGTTCAGGTTAAGAAGAGCATGTTTACAATAGCACCGGTGTCGACCGGGAACGTAGCTCAGATGGTGGAGCGCTCGCTTAGCATGCAAGAGATACGGGGTTTGATACCCCGCGCGGCAAATTATTATTTTTTCGTATAAAATAGTTTTGAAATTTGTTTGATATGCACAACGAGATATTTTACAGTTTTTCCACTCAGCATACATACAAAGTAGGCTATATTTTTACAAGCTTTTATTTAACTTGCAAAGTGAAATGTTCTAGGGGAATCTGGAAACTCAATTTTGAAGCTGATGTCTTCAACCAATTGAACTGAAATTTTGTATACACGTTAAGTTTGGATAACAATGCATGTTTTGACCATTTATATCTCAATATCGCAATTAGTTAAAAATACTAGCTGCGTGGCTCGGCGTTTCACGGGCATTCTCTACTCTTATAAATTTTCCATTTCCTTCACAAAATCAGCACTTCTTATACTCTTTTTCAAAATGACTTCTACCCCCTCCCCTTCCTCTGCTTAGCCCTGCGTTGCTCACGCTTTTACCGAGTGTATAACTTAAAATTCCCTGTTTTGAAATTTTTTCGCTTATTTTCTTTGTCAGACATGTTTATAGCCCCTTCCCCCCTGGCGTTGCACGAAAATTTTTAAATCAAAAACCTATTGTCTCGGAATTTCCGCTTCCCCTCTCGCTATCAGAGCTCTGGACTAAGTGACCATTCACCGATTCTTAAGCAGCTTGACAAGTGCAACCGTATAGTAGCACAAAAAGTAATGAATTATTGCACAAATGAAAGTCATAAAAATTTTTTCGACATTTTATTTTTTTAAATCACTAACTGTTAAAGATCAAAGTATGAGTTTTTAAAAATCATTTTTCGCATCGATTTTGATTCATTTTAGAAAAAATCATAAAATATGTAAAGTATCGTTGTTTTGTTAAAAAAACATACTTTGTAGTGACGAAATAAATTATCTTTCCAACTACAAAATTGCTGGCGAAGTTATTAAATTCGCGAGTAAAATTTTGAGTACTTTTTATAAAAAAATCATAAAAACTAAACGATGGTTTTGTTTCGAACCCGGGTGCAAAAGTTACTAATCCAGCGCTGTAAGCGACCAATCCACGAAATATTCGGAAAAAATAAATTAAAGACCGTTGAAATAAAAGGAAGAGATATTTAATTTTGCACTGCGTTATTTGTTAAAGTTAAAAATTTTTTTCGGGCTTCATTTTTAAGTTAATGCCTTCAAACTTCATATATTGATTTGTGGGAAACCCCTGGGTTCCACCCTGGACACTAAGATTAATTTGAGGCAAAGAATGACCAGACGCCATTTGTATAATAATAACTTGTATTTATTCACTTGGTTGAAGTATCAAAAATTCTAATGACAAATAGTAAACTATATGTCTACGTCAAAAAGGGATTTACCTTTAATATTAAATTAAATTACGAAATAGGAAATTAATCAATAACTACGCGCAATATCAAAAAGGTTTACCGGAATAGGTCTGAGAAATACATGCAACTTGAATTATTAGCTTTCATTAACTTAAACTAATTTTATTAGACTAACGCTTGTGGTAAGTGATATTAAACTAGAATGTATCACCCGGTAGTACTTATGATCCTTTCAGGTATATTAACCTCCTAAAGTTCCTTCGCTGAATTCTAACAGCAATGATCCACTATCGTAATCCAATTGAATCCTATAAACCTTGTCATTACTGCTGCTGGCTCAATAGCCTTCATCTCCGCTAACTTACAACGCTCTCCTTAAATACCCTATCTACTTTACATATCCCATTTTCTCCTTTTAGAGTTGATTGGAAATATACGCGAATTTACAATCCCCAAAGACGCCTAAGAATATTAGTGGAAAGGTTCCGTAAAATTCGTCACAATCCCTCCAAGAAGAAAACGGGATTTATTCGAAGGTCTAAAATGGCCTGAAATAAATTACGTAACAAACTCTAAAAAACTTAATTCGTAGTCTGTACGACTTTAATATATTTAACTATGTGATACTTTAAGAATTCTCATACTCTAAGGTAAAGAAAAGAATAACGACCTCAAGCTCCGTTTTAAATTTGATTATTATTTGACGTAGACATTTACAGGTTTGGAATTCCCTACAGCACACCCAATCCGGTGAGAGTCGAGGAAAAAAACCACCGGAGGGGAAAAACCTGAACATGTGCTTTACTTAACTACTTAAATTCTAACATACTTATTCTTGCTTCATTTACAGACGAATCGTTGCTTTCTATACAATGATCAGGGTCAGCTACCCTGAAATGAGAACTCTTTAAATATATTGAAGAAAAAAAAACATATACTGTATGTACAAATACATTTTCACATTTTACACATCATTTTCTAATATATCAATTAATACATGTGGCTCCTTAAAATTCCCATACCATGCGTGCTGCGCTTGTTCGTGCTATTTTAGCATTACCTAACTATGCCGCGTCCCAACCCACCAGATGTGAATTAATAATATACATATACACATACATATACATACAATTTATAACATGTATAACAAACAATGCTGGATATTCCCGCAGAACCTTCAAGTCAGAAATTGCAAACAAATGTCCACAAACAATTGTTTCCCCATTTTGGAAAAGAAATTAATATACAGAGTTCATTTTTCTTACTTGAAAAAATGCACACAACTTAGTGACAACTCTTGTACAACAAATATTTAAAAAAAAAATCTTGACTTGGTTGTGCAAAAACACATGACTGCTTGTCAGCAAGAAAACGAAAAAAGAAAAAGGACCATACAACCTGATTTTTTTCTTTGTCATCTATGTGCTCCTATCAGCCGGATCTCCGTCTAAGGCTTCCATGCTGAGGCTCCTTCTCCTGAGGCTGTTTAGTGGTAGACTGAGGTAATACGGGCAAGGTCTCACTGTTGTCGTCTTTCCAGACCGGACTGGTCTCCCCTCAGCTGCACTGTGTCCTTTGCTACCTGTTGTCCTTGTCTCTCGGGCCTTGTCAGAGTGTACTCTTGCTTCTCGCCAGCTCTCTTCTTTAGTTGGACTTAACTGCCTCATCTGATGTTGATGTGATGGACCTGAAATTGACTGTGATCCCTGTGAAGGGTTAAAGTTATTCCGCCTATATTTATGGGTTCTAGAAGATACAGATTATGAAACAGTTCTCTTTAGCCCCTGTGGCAGTACAGGCGCTTGTCTTTTAGGATCTCTATGTTCGGACCCTTGAAGAGATCGCTTCCTGCATATTTTGGACCACGTTCTATCGTTCCTCTCCGCTGTTCCATTTTGATCCTACGTTCTTACGCTTCAATCTCAGATCCTCCAATCCGGCAGTTCCTTTATTTGATTTACGAATTTTACTTTCATCACCCGAGGGCTTTCTAGAACGTCTGGATTTTCCCGGGTGCGACCTACTCAACCCATTACTAGATCTCTTTCTTTCATATAGTGTCTCATTAGTACTATCAAAACTGTTCGTGTCGGAATGTCTTGGATGAAACGCCCTCACTTGGTCAATATTAACTGTGACCCTTCTTCCCTTTTTCCAAATGGTCAAATTGTTATTCCGAACTTCTGACACTCTGTATGGCCCTTCAAACTTAGGCATAAACTTTCCGACCACTTTTCTTCCCGCAGCACTAATAAAAGGAGTTTGTACCAATACCAAATCATTGACTTTGATGTTAACCTCTCTCCTTTTTCGATTATAGTATTTTTCCCATTCTTATGTTGTTTCCGTATATTCTGCCTCGCCTCATCAAATAATTTCTCAATATTTCCTCCCACATATTCAGAATCATCCGTTACATTTATTAATTTACGAAAATGTGTTATAATTTTTCTACCTAAGAATAACTCAGCCGGAGTTTTACCTGTCGTTTCATTAACTGCTGTGCGTAACGCGAAAGAAAACTCATGGAGGAATCGGTCCCAGTTATCGTGTTTTTCTTCTATAAAACAAGCCATCATCTGCACTAAAGTGCGATTAACTCTTTCCGTTAAGTTCACCTGATATGTTACCGTTTTAATCTGTTTTATGTCCAACCTGTGACTTAAGTGTTCAAAGACATCGGATATAAATTGGGGACCATTATCACTAATCAAAGAAATATATATCGTGAAATATAAATCCATATCGTGAAATATAATTTTCAAAAAGGGCGTTAGCTATGGCCGGGGCCGAAGCTTTTCGTAAAGGTATAAGCTCATTCCACTTAGTGAAGTGGTCAGTTATTACCAATATAAATCTATATATTTCGAGTCGGGATGCTGGGTAGGGGCCTAATAAGTCTAACGTCACGATTTTATTGGGATAATTCGATACTATCGGAATTAATCGACCAGCTGGTAGCACGTTTTTATAATTAAATTTTTGACACCGGTCACAGGATGATACATATTTAAATATATATTTCCTCATATATGGAAAATAACACGTATCACGTAATTTTAAATACGTCTTTCTCTTTCCTAAATGGCCTGCTAATGGCAGATCATGAAATTCTTGCATTATTGCTTCGCGAAGAGCAGTGGCGTAACGTACACCCCCGCAACCCCCGCACTGCCGGGGAGGGGCTCAAAGTTAAACTGACGCCATTAACGTAGAATTTCACAAAATTAGCTTTACATTTTTTTTAATCCAATTTTTAAACGATTGTCAAATTGGCGATCTAACATCATTCAAAATCAAAACTTTGATCGCTTATTAGATATCATAGATCCAATAGCCAAATCAAAAAACATTTTAATTTGCTGTAATCCCCGCGACGAAAGAGATACTTTTCTTCAGTGGGTTTTCTTTTCAAACATAAATTGCTAACAGATAAAAAGAAAGTCAGATGGAAAATTGGATAAAATGTTAGAAAGATAAAAAAATTCCTCACTGTTTTTTTTTAGTATACTTCATGTTAGCGGTAGGGAGAAAAAAAAGACATGTTACTTTTTACTGAAGTAGCAAAGTAACTTATTGGCGTCTTTAGCTTCACCCCCCACATGTATTTCATTTTCATTTAGCGAACTCGTAAATAACGTACATCTGTTATGTTTTTTTCATGAAAAAAAGTATTGCGATACTTGAAAACGCATAGAGAGCATTTTAAATGATTATATGGTCTAGATATATGATTTAGAAATCCATATGCCCACAGAAATTTCCGTAGATTTATGAGTATTCAATCAAATAAAGCATAATGAGAAATGTTTCACAAAAGTGTTTTTAGAACATATATATTTTTTTTTTTTTTATATTCAATGCCCTTCAATATAGGGAGTGTTCCTTCGCTGCTAAAACATTTTGATCTCACTTCTCTCTTGTAATATTATAACTGTTTTTGTAAACGGAATGAATTATTCTGGTTCTTATACTGTTATTTTGTTAATAAGACAAGAAGAAACGCGGCCCTAAAATGAGTGGAGTTAAAAAAATTGAGTGGTTCTCAAAAACGAAAAATTCGAAAAGGAAAAGGAATATAATATTAATAGTAAATATGCAAAACTGGATAACTTTTTTTAGTACCTGCAAGTTCATCATCTTGTGCAAGGGCGGCTAGTAGTAGTAATGTCAGGGAACTTGATGAACAAGGTCAAGCTCATCACGGGATTCATAAATGAAGAATTTGGTAAGTGATACCTTTATTCTATCATAAGGATCTGAAATCGAAAAAATATTATTTTACAGTGTTTGTGTTTTTCTTAGTGTATCGTTTTTATTTAAGTTACCAGGTTATCAGTCGACTGTTGTTAGATTCTCCATTTTTAAATACTATAAATACTCTCTAATGTTAAGCGTTATTTACTTTGTTTACTCAGACACAGGTTAATTTATATTCAGTTATAAGTTTAATATTTAAATATTTTTACGTGATGTGTAAAAAGGTACATTATTTTATGGTTTTGCAATTCTTTATATATATATATATATATATATATATATATATATATATATATATAATCAAATATAAAAGAATTTTTCAATATATAATCATATACATATACATACACATATATATATAATTTATACACACATATACATATATATATATACTGCTGGACAATTGCTAAGGACGGATAACACTATCATCCATAGCAACCACAAAATGAAAAGGAAGCAAAATGTGGAAAATTAGAATAAGTGCGGGATATTAGTAAGAAAAAAATATGAGTATGCAAATTTTTTTTTCCACGTCTGTTCATCACGTGATAGCGTTCATAAGAGCTTTAAAGGTTTTGACGCGTGTGGACAGTTGTTGTTTCAAGTCAAAGTTTTTACAGGAAAGATTTAATAGACGAACTTAAAATTTTTGGCATGTCTTCCCGACATCACATAGATAATTTTATGCGTGGCCGAATTATTGGAAAGATCGAAGAAGGGCGAAAAATAGAGATGTTGCCAGGGAGTTCGACATCGATCACAGCGTTGTTTCACGGCTGTGGAAGTCATTTTAAAACTACTGGAATGTGTAGTAGACGGCACGGGGGAGGTCGTGTTAGAAGTACGATGCCTGCAGAAGACAGATATATCGTCCTATCAGCAAAAAAGGAACAGGCGCACCACAGCTCAGCGGGTGGCAAATCAGTGTCTTGCTGCCTCAGGAAAGCAGATCTCCCGAAAAACTGTTGCCAGACGTTTGAGGGGAGGAGGAACTATACGCACGCAGACCTGTTGTGTGTGTCCCATTGACCAGACAGCACCGTACTGCCCGTTTGCAATGGTGTCGTGAGCATCACAATTGGACTGAACAGGACTGGGCATGCGTACTATTCTCAGATGAGGAGTAGGTTCAGTCTGTCATCGGATTGTAGACGCCAACTGATCTGGCGCGAGAGTGGTACTGCTTATCGTCCAGAAAATATCCAGGAAAGGACCGATATCCGACATGCAGTATCATGGTGTGGGCCGGCATCATGATCAATGGTCGCACGCCCTACATGTGGTTGCGAATGGGACTATGACCGGCCAACGATACATTGATGAAGTTCTACTTCCTCATGTTCGTCTTTTCCATGGTGCTGTCGGTGATAAATTTGTTTTTATGGACGACAACGCAACATGTCATCGAACACTCGCTGTTCAGGATTGTCTAGACAGCGAGGGTATTCAACGTCTCGTATGGCCAGCGCGTTCTCCAGATCTAAACCCCATTGAAAATGTGTGGGATGCTTTGGGGAGGCAAGTTGCTGATCGAAACTATCCTCCGACAAACAAGAACACCCTCATCCGTGCACTCACAGAGGAATGGGATAAATTGCCTCAACAGCTGCTGGATAATGTTGTGCAAAGTATGGTACGACGTGTGGAATGTTGCATTACACTCCACGGTGGACATATCCCGTACTGATACCTTTCTTTAAGGTGCCTGCTGACTTTTAGATGCATTGTTCCATTTCTCCGTACGCAGATCAAATGAACTTTTTTTCTTTCAGATGTTTCACAGTTTTTGTACTTTCCAGAACAATAAATATTCTTTATTCTAATGTCTGAACAGTGTGGCAACTATATTTTATCTTACTAGGCCTCATGTCTCGCTTAATGTTATGCTACATAGCAATTTGTGATCCGTGCTTAGAATTGTCCAGCAGTGTATATAATCCGGCTTGGGGCCTAAGTTGCGGAGGGGACAATTTTTTCCTTTACGCCACTGGCGAAGAGATTGAGGAATGCATACTCTGAGTTCTCCAAGAGTTGTACAATACTTCGCGTAAAAGAGTAAACCATCAATTAATTTAAAATCCTGAGACCAACCCTCGCATACAGTTGCATTACCGGAACCATCGTCCGGATTTTCCAAATAACGATAGATGTGCCCTAACTCAGGATCTTCCCGTTGTTCTCGAATTAGTTGTTCCCTGGAGTTCAAAGCTAAGGCTCGAAGAGCCGCACACGAAATTTGTCATCCATCCGCATTGTCTACTGGATTCCTAGACAATACGCCCGTTACAACGTTCTGGACACCAGGTCGATGTTCCCATTCAATGTTAAACTTCGATAGCTTGAGCGCCCATCTAATCATCAGACTAGATAAATTTTTCCTATTCGTGAGTTTTGTTAACGTCGCATAATCTGTTATTACCTTCACCAGTAGTGTTCCAAAATAAGTCCAAAACTTATTCAATGCCCATATCGCCGCCAAACACTCACGTTCCGTAACTGTGAAGTTTCTTTCGGCCTTGTTTAGAGATTCTAGAACGCGAATGCAATAGGTCTGTGATTTTGATTCAACACAGCGCCAATTCCAACCCCACTAGCATCAGTAAATAAGTTAAACTGTTCTTGAAAATTCGGCAAATGTAAAACTGGCGTCTCTGATAATGCTCGTTTTACTTTATTAAAAGAATCCTATGCTTCCGTCGGCCAATTAAATTTTGCCCCCCTTTTTCCTTAACCTATATAATGGTTCACATATATCTGCATAATGTGGAATTAATTTTTGGTAACAACCAGCCATCCCTAAAAATTTCGAAACTTCCTTATTCTTTTTAGGTGGCTTCATTTTCATGATCGCCTTAACCTTGTTATTATCGGTTTCAATTCCATCCTTACTAATTATGAGTCCTAAATACTTCAATTTGTCACGTGCGAAGTGACACTTATCTTTATTTAGTGTTAGACCTGCGTCTCGCAACAATGTAAATATCTGATTCAAATGATCTAAGTGTTCATTAAATGATGGAGATGTAATTATAACATCATCCATGTAACAGTTAACAAAACGCCCAAGAACCGGTTTTAGGATTATGTCGATTGCCTTTTAAAAATTAGGCGCCGCTCCTGAAAGGCCGAATGGCATTCTGAGAAATGCGGAAGTGCCATTTCGGGTTATAAACACGGTTTTCTCTATATCTTTAGGATTTATTGCCAATTGAAAGTAACCTGATTTTAGATCTAGTGTCGACATGATAGCGGTGTGTGGAATATTTGTGATCAGGTCATCTATCACCAGTAATGGATTTCGCGGATACTTAGTGATGGCGTTGAGTTTGCGATAGTCAATCGCGAATCGATACGCCTCTGGAGAATCTGGAGGAAGGCCATTATTTTTGCGTGTTAAAACTACCGGTGACGCGTATGGTGATTGAATAGGATGAATTGTACCCTACTGTAATATTTTCTCAGTGTAATAGTCAATTATTCCCTGTGTGACTCTATCATAGCAATAGGGTCTTGACACTAATGGCCCCTGGTCCCCATTATCGATTTAATGTTATAATACACGAGTTAACCCAGGCTGGTCTGAAAATAGACCCTTAAAACTATTAAATAAATCCTTTAATTTTTGCTCTTCACCTAGCTTTGTATCGGATAGATCAATCTCGACCTGGTTTTCCACTATTGGCAACTGTTTAATTTGGTCATCTGGAATGACCAAAGATTTCTTATCGAAGTCTAAAGTTAACTTAGACTCCCTCATAAAATCAATACCTAAAATTCTTTAATACTGCATATGGTTAAGAATATGAAATTTCCAGGTTTTCTGGAAATCTCGGATGCAATTCGACCCGACCTAAGTGACAACACGGGGCCGTCCTTGGGCCGTCACTATTCTATCTTTAGTCTTTTGACGCGGTCGATATGAAAAATATCTGGAGTATATCTCTTCGGATCTAAAGGGATCCGCCCCCGTGTCCCACAGGGCTGTAATGAACGTTTCATTCAAAAGAACGGGAACAAACGGCAGTTCTACGGGAGTCATTCGCAGTGATGAGATACTAATAGTACGTTGTTCCCGTATCAGGAGGATTTTCTGTACTTTGCGATCGATCACTCCTAGACTCGCATCGATCGCTTAAAAATTTAAATACCTGTTTTGACCATTCTGACCCCTGAAAGCACCGTTCCTCGAACCACCCTGTCGACCGCCTTGATTATTGAATCTATGATCAGATTGACCACTTCGGCGTCGAGTATCAAACCTCCGATTATCCCCAACACCTTGACCTTTATATCTATTGAATTCCCTCTGCGGTCTGCTATTGTCAGAGTATCAGTTGTTAACTCTGGCATCGCCAATTTTTCTTGTTTGGGAATGTACTATTCACGCTATCGCCTACATCTCGGAATTCCTGACTCGAACCCCTGATTCTTCTATTTAGAAACATCTCCTCGTACTTATCAATTATTTGCAGAAGGTTAGACGTGGTCTGCGGATGTCGTACCTCCACATAATCTAAAAGTTAAGAAATAACCTACTAATAACATGTGTTTATCTGCCGATTCTCTGTTCATGTTTTTAAAATTTCTAAAAGATTACACCACACATTAAATGGCGAAACTGATAAAAAAAGGAATTTTATTAAAGCTTTCTCCACACGCTCTTGTTCTTACTCTGTTTACACATACACTGTTCTACACACACTAGCGCCCTCTCGCGACATATATTCACTTGTTGTTGTGGGCGTCACAAGGATTATTTGTTCAACACTGAACATCCACCCCCGGGTTGAATGACACATTCAACAATTTTCAAATAACACAATAATACACAAAACCAATCTCTCTCTCTCTCATACACACAATACAAAGCCAATAATACATGATACAAAAAGCACTAATACTCAATAAAAGTAATATTGTTCAATACACAAAAGGTAAAGTACTCATACATACAAATTTGAATTGAAAAAAATACACAAATTTGAAATTTTCACATACATTATTCACTTGAAAAAGGTAAAATACAAAGTTTAGTTATTGGACGCTTAAAAATTCCATTTTTAGTTTTCACTAACACTACTCGAATTTTATTATCTTTACCCTGATACACTTCAAGACTTCTAGCAAGAGGCCAATTACACACAGGTAAATTATCTTCTTTTAGAATTACCATATCATGTATTTTTACATTATTCTCACCAGAATACCATTTATTTCGATTCTGAAGTGTACTCAAATAATTATTTGACCAACGTTTCCAAATCTGTTGCACAATTTTTGTTTGTTTTTGCCACACTTTTAACCTGTTATCAGACACTTCAGTTAAACTTGGCTCTGCAATGGCGGTGATGGGACGACCAACTAGGAAATGATCAGGGGTCAAAGTGTCAAATATCCCACTCAACATGTTCTTCACACAAAAATTACACAAATTGCTATCACAATTACTCATAATTTCTCTACGTCTTTTAACTCTAATTATGTGCTAACAGCATTGGTTGCGTTTTCTGAAAATACAAGCCTTGATTTTCCTCGTCTACTAAAGAATCACTTTAAAGCTGCAATGAAAACTTTACTAGATAAATCTAACTATTACTAAGTGACACGCCCTTGTCACTATGCACACATAGACTTTGTTTAAGACACCTTTTCTCTAATTAGGATATTTAATCCAGAAATTTCACAAAAAAACTATTTCCACTTTGCTAAAAGAAAAACTCTGAGAAATTCTGTCGGCTGGCAATTGACCTATAATTTGTGAACAAGTAACGGGTTTCTCCTTAAAAACACTATACTAAAAACACATAGGTAAATACAAAATCAGCACATTCACATAAGAGTTATCTCAAAAATGTTGAATAATAAGGAAAATATTGTTTACATACAAAGAAATGCACATAGGAAAATTCTCCAAATCTAATTAAGTAGCAGTTTAAAAAGATACTTAACTTTTCCTCACTCTATATATTAATGTAGTACACAAGTGAAGAAACCAAAATTATTTTACTATAAAATATCAAACTTCACAAATAGCATTACTGAATTAATTCTAAGAGTACACATGTAAACACTACATACGTATATAAATTCCATAATAGACAGTTTCTTAGAAAATTATGAGAACTCCACTTTTAAATGATTATATTAAGGTTAACATATGTGCATATATACAACACTAATAAAAATATATAATAATAAGGATACATTCTATGTATTGTTCAGATCCAATCCACAAAGATTAAATCACTTTATCTCTAATTCCTCCTCAAAAGGGTTCTCTTGGGAGGGGGACGTTAAATGTCCATTTCCGTTCCTGTTTTAACTGGCGGTGTAGAAGAGGGGACATTCAGCACTGTTTCTCTCCCTTTAGTTCTCCATGTATTCTCAAGAGCCCGGGTGATTCACCTTTTCACCAATTTCACCTTTTAACGTTTCACCAGCCGGCATCCACTGAAGGGAAAGGGGTCTTCCTCTTGCAAATTTTCTCTCCGTCCCACAACGCGAGGGTCACGGCTTTTCCCTCATACCACAAATAGTCACTCTCGTTTTGGCTAGCCGTTTAAAAACACTATTTTGAAGTTTTGGAGAGTCTTATATGTCACTCATTCTAGACTTAAGTCTAACCTTTTTTCGCATTGTTGGTCACTTTCTCAAAACAACACTTCGTTGGATAAATGGCAGTTTCCGAGTAGGTTTCTCTCCTCCTCGCTGAACTTGCGAATATTTACGCCAATGATGTTGCACAAATACAACGCTGCTTGAGGCCCTTAAATTCGGGTTAAAACACACTTTCTGATTTACTTCTATTTCACCATCATCCAAACTCAATGGATCCCTACTAAGTACCACTGGATTAATATCTTCTTTAGCTGTCTCCTTTATCAGATCGACTGATCTTTCCTCTTTTCCTTCACATCTCATCGGCAGAAATTAGCAGTGCTCTAGGTAAACACTTTTCTTCCGGAACAGTGACAGGTTGTGCTACATCATCTGGACCCATATTAAGCATTTTGGCTCGCTCACTTTCAAGAGGAATAAATCTCTCGGTTGCTTGAGGTAACTCCATGTCTTCATCTGACTTTTCCGATCCCATTTCTTCTTTCAACACCCATCTTTCACATGCATTAGCGTCAAACACTATCTTCTGTTTCGTAGTGAGAGATTCGTTTTTATTATCACTTGGTAAGGAAAATAAAGCACTGGGTCATTTGTTGAAATAGAAGGATTTGTTACCTTCTCAATTATTCCCTCATCTAAATAATTACTGAAAACCTTACAATACTCAGAATACAACACCTTATCACTTTGCATTTTCTCATAGAACTTCTCTCTCTCCTCCGAGTTGTCTTTTCTCTAAATTAAAATTATCACTCAACTCATCACTATCTCTTTTCCACGGGAGTTCTACCTCATATCTATCATTTTTAAATTGTACTCTTTGCTTAAAAACTCCTAAGCTAACGTCCTCCTCACTATTACAAATCTCGTTTTTGACACCTATCGATTTTAACTCCCTAACAGACTTTAATGTTGTATTTAAATCACTTTCTAATTAATCCACAGTGAATCTTATTATCCCTCACCTCATCTCCCACACTTCCGCTAACTACATATCCAAAAACTTTATTTTGTAAAAAAGCAGTTGAGAATCTCCACAATAAATTTGGCCTGGTGTCAGTAATTCGTAAAATATTTCCGCACCTACCAACACATCAATTTTTACCAGGAATATTAAATTTATAATCGGCTAGTTTAATTTCACTTGGTTTGTTTAATGAAACATTTATTATTTGAGACGGAGTCAAATCAGTTATCTTTTTTACAACTAATAAATTTAGCTCTTTTTGAAACTTAAATCATCATTACAGATGGAGGTCATAATATCCTCATTTATTCTCATTGTTGATTCAGTATTATTATTATCATCATTATTATTATTTAAACAAGATACTAACAAATTAATTTTCTCATTTTTTAATTGTAATCTATCTGCACAATCTTTCGTAATAAAATTTGATTGACTCCTACGTCCAAAAGCGCTCTTACCCAACACCTCCTAGATACAAGGCCTGGCTACTGAAATGAGAGAGACTTGTGACGTCACATATAGTAGGTATAGAAATCCCGCCTGATTTGAAGTTCACTTTTACTCGCCTACGCCATTTTGATTGTTGCTCCTGTACAGTTCGCAGCTTTCTACATTTTTATTGCAGATTTTCAATTTATTTGTGACGATTTTGGATAAGATCATAACACTTAGTTCTACAGAATTGCAATAGCAATTATAAAGATACTGGGAAAGTAAATGTTTAGATTCCCAAAGAGGACTTTTTCGAAAAAATGGATACAAGCCATTTCAAGAAAAGATTTTGCTCCATCAAAGTATTCGAAGGTAAGTTTTTTAATTTTATTCTATTTATGGAAATTGTAATAATATCTTTATTTTAAAAGTCTACAAATAACTTTAATAGGTTGTTCGATAAGACCTTTGAAAATGTACTCATTTCTTTTTCTTCATGTGAGTTTCTTAAACATTGGCAATTCATTTTTATTTATCTATAATGATAAAGGTGTTTTGTTTATGAAATAAATATTTTGTAGCCCTAATAAAATTTATGTTTTTAAAAATGAGCCCAAATAAGGATTGTTAATGAGACAAAAACTGTCTAGTGTTTTTGCTATTGCAGCTTTATTTTTGTGTCATTTACCAAATACCTTTTTCGTAGAATCAAACGAAAGTACCTAAGTATTAATAGTTTGTTAGCAAAGAAAGCCCATTATGATATACAGCTCGTAGTCAATGTAAATATGGACATAAGCAACCATTTATTGTATATTTTGTATATTAATATGATGTGAGATACAAAATGCAAAACACATTCACAACAACAACAAAAAAAAAAAACTAGCTGATTTTTGAACTATTAGGATGACTTTAAAAGTAAAAAATAAAGCTGTAAAAGTAAGCTGAAAACAGATAAACATGACTCAGCGTTAACTCACAATTCGTTAACTTCATTTAAAAAAAAATCAAATTATCAGAGAAATTTTTGTTAATTCTAACAAATATTTTTTGTTGATGCAAAACAATATATATATGTGAAGTTGAAGGCACTATTGCAAGCCCCCTTAGCATCCCCCTAGAGAGGGCAATGTCCCCGACGGGGAAAGGAGAGACGAAGCAAGGAACATCAGAACTAGACAGAATCCGTTTGGACCGCAAGAGAGGCAGACGCGCATCAGCAAAAGCAGTAATAACTCTTAAAAAATAAAGAAAGCCAATTAGGCTACGACGCGCGTTTAAATGTTTCACTCCATTCATTAATTGTTATTCTCCCTTTTATTTATTCTTGTTTTAAAAATAAACAGATTATTCTGGCAAATCCCAGTTTACGAATTCATCCCAAGTAACAACATAACATTTGGGAGCTCGGCCTCAACTTAAATTAAAATTAAAAACCCCTAGAAAATACAACGAGTCAAGACTGGTGGACCACGCACGCTTCAACGACGAAACCGACAACGAAAACCACAACGACGAAATCATCAACGGTGAGTCCATTCCAATTTACTCCTTTATTGTTCTGAAGATATTTATTTACGATGGTCTGTCTAGAGGAAATTGCTGCTATTGCGAACATATTAAAGACGGCCCCTGCTTCAACGGTGCGACTTCTGCACAAAATTGTTAATGACGAACCCTACAGTAAATCTTCTAGAAAAGAGTTAAAAAAATTCGCGGGTTTCCCACAGAATTACGACATTGAAGCACGAAAGGATAAAATTTTAAAGGACTTTACGAAAACTGAACTTATTACCGTATGCACTATATTAGGACTGAATTGCGCGGGAAGCGCCAAAGAATTAAGCGAGCATATATTTAAAAATTTATCAGATCTTGCATCTTTAAAAATAATTTTACCGAACAATTGACGGATGACGAAGACGAAGATTCGGCGCCCTTTTCGCTAGAATCTACGAAGGACGCGAATAAACAACCCCTCACCCCGCCAATTTATCACTTGCCTTCTCCGCAGGATGTTTTTGTTCCCCTCCCTCAAACACAACGAAATCAAAGCCAAAGAGGGAACGAAGAGAATGTATTTTTGTTAAAGGACCTTTTTTCAACTATGAGGTCGTTTACGGAAATGATAATTACAGCGTTAAAGTTTTTTTTTGCGACGTAGAAGAAAACTTTATTTTTATCCCACACATATCTGATTTGCAAAAAATTATTTGTGTTAAACGTTTGCTTCAAGGTCCTGCAAAGACTTTTATCCAAACTCTCCATAACATATTAACGTATAGTTCTCTTAAAGCTGCATTAATTGAAGAATTTGAAGATTTATTTTGTTCTTACGACGTCCACAAGGAAATGCAAAAACGGAAATTACGCCCTACGAAATCTCTATTTGAATATTTTTTGGCCATGCGTGAAATTGCTTCAAAAGCACACTTTCATTTAGACGATCACAGCCTGATTATGTATTGTATAACTGGTATACCTGATTCTAACCATAATAAATTGATATTATATGCATGTAAAAGTATTTCAGAATTTAAAGAAAAGTTAAAGATATATGAAAAGGTTTTTATGCAAAATAATTCTTATTGTATTGATAATGAAAACAAGCGTACAAAATTTAAGCAGTATGATTTTCCTGCATCTAATAAAAATATGTGTTCTGATAATAAATTTCATAATAAAGATGAATTTAATGATGCTAATGTTAATAAGAGTGATGTACGTATACGTTGTTATAATTGTGGATTATTTAATCATACTTCTAATCAATGTTACCATAAAAATAAAGGTTTAAAATGTTTTAATTGTAACCAATTTGATCATAAAAGCTCTCAGTGTGTATTTAAAAAACCTGATGTTAAAAATGAAATTGTTAATGAGATTGTTAGTGAAGTTGTTAATGAAATCAATTCCTCATCAGAAATGCGTAAAACTGTTAAAATTAATGGATATGATTTTGATGCTCTTATTGATACGGGTAGTACTATTACTTTAATACGCGAAAGTGTTTATCAAATTCTTGGAAGACCGACGTTAAATGCTACGAAAATAAAATTAACTTCTTTCATTAAGAGTGAAATTAAACTCTTTGGAACTTTTAAATCTACTATTAATATTGAAGATAATAAATTTATGACGGATATTTATGTTATTGACAATTCGCAAACAACTATTGATGTAATTATTGGCACTGATGTTTTAAAACAAACTGAATTTAAAATTAGTGCAAGTGGTATAGAATTAATACCTAAGAAAAAGGATCACTTTATTAATTTAATTAATGTATTTAAGGCACATAACCAATCGGAATTAAAAGATAATGCCCTAGAAGTATTACAACTAAAATTAAAAATGCAGAAGATAAATGTAAAAATTTAGAAATGCACGTATCTAACACATCTACATTATCATTAGAAAAAACGGCGTTATTAGATAAATTGCATGAATTAGAAGAATCAAATTTAGAAAAGGTTGACAAGTTAGTTAAACTTGAAGAAAAGTACGAGATCTTACAAGAAACACTTAAAATTACAGAACAGCGACTTGTTGAGAAAGAAATTGAATGTGCATCGTTAACAGAAAAAATACTCATCGTAAACGCACTAACGGAATCAAACGATCATCCTAAAACATCGAAGTCAATTAAAGAACGAGAAATTAACCCTAGCAAGCGGAAAGCTAAGAAGTCAAAGTCTATTGGAAGAAATGCTAACAAAACAAGTGATAGTGATGAGAATCAAGCCATTGCCAAAGAGAAAATGATTTGCTTAGACAGATTGATTTCCTTAACTCCATTATTTTGGATACGAAGTTGAAAGAGCCAAACAAGAGTAAAGCACAGTTCTTTAAAAAAACGCAGACAACTACACAAATATAAAAAAACACGAACAGTAAGAACCCAGTCCGGAACACAACTCAAATTACGACCCAAGTTCTGCGAACCCTACCTAATTAAGACTGTCAAACCCCATGACAGAAATGAAGTTAAAAATGTTGGTCAACACGAAGGTCCTCATCTTACATCCACAGCTGTTGGTTTCATGAAGAGGTGGTCAACCGCTGATGCCTGACGATTTTACGACTGCAATTTGAGTTCCCCCCACAGTGACTCTCTGTGAACAGAACTTTGAATAACGAACTGAACTTTATCTCTTTCCCTTTTTATAGCTTTTTTTTTGAATAGCTGTGAGCAGCAATGACGAACTACTTCCAGAAAACAACACCTGTGTGAAGTACTGGAAAGCATCGCACTTGTTATTTTTTCTTTCACTGTTTACAATTTTTGTTTTATAGGTTTGCTTGCAACATTTTGGATTTTCTTTCGCTGTGGTCAGCTCATTTTTAGGATGGCCGACTGTGAAGTTGAAGGCACTATTGCAAGCCCCTTAGCATCCCCAGAGAGGGCAATGTCCCCGACGGGGGAAAGGAGAGACGAAGCAAGGAACATCAGAACTAGACAGAATCCGTTTGGACCGCAAGAGAGGCAGACGCGCATCAGCAAAGCAGTAATAACTCTTAAAAAATAATGAAAGCCAATTAGGCTACGACGCGCGTTTAAATGTTTCACTCCATTCATTAATTGTTATTCTCCCTTTTATTTATTCTTGTTTTAAAAATAAACAGATTATTCTGGCAAATCCCAGTTTACGAATTCATCCCAAGTAACAACATAACATATATATATATATATATATATATATATATATATATATATATATATATATAAATATATATTATATATATATATATATATATATATATATGTATATATATATATATATAAATATATGTATATATATATATATATATATATATATATATATATATATATATATATATATATATATATATTTTTTTAATTTTTATAGGTTTGTGAATTACACTTTTCGGATGATGCAATACGAAGATACACCAAAGGGGGTAATATTCTAGGGATGGCATATAACAGTGAACAAGCTGATACTTCAGCATATGTGTTCATGATTCAAAGTCTTCTTTCTCCTCTTAAAGAAATAGTTCATATAATGCCAGTGAAAAAAATCGATGGAGAAAATTGTTTACTGTTGTTAAAAAGCTATCGTAGAATTTTTGGTATTGGATTCAAAGTTATAGGCGTAGTTTCTGACAATAATTCTATAAATCGAAAAGCAATGTCAAACTTTTCTATTCCTCCCAAATTGAGCATTGTATATCCACATCCTTCTGATTCTTCCAATCCTTTATTTTTTTTGTTATTGATTCAGTGCACATTTTTAAATGCATTCGTAACAATTCGATTAATCAAAAAATCATGCAGGTCAATGTTTTTTTATTTTCAGATTTTGAAGATCATAATAAGTTTCCATTATTAAAGCAAATTTCTCTACACTTAAACAACTATATGACATAGAAAGCAATAATTTAGTAAAGTTTGCATATGGTTTAACTTTGAAGGCCTTATGTCCTACAAATCTTGAAAAACAAAATGTGAAATTTGTGCTTAAGATATTTAATAATTTTGTTATTCAGGAGCTTCAACTATTAGGAGAGGAACATGAACTAATTAGTTATGAAACAACATCAATCTTTATTTCTTTAATTTGTACATGGTGGAAAATAGTTAATGTTAAAACACCTTTAAAGGGATAACATTTGCTTGATCCTTATCAGCAACCGATTACTTTTATCTCCAGACAACCAAACATGTGAGTTCTTGCATAAAAATTTTGCCATGGTTAGACTCGTAGAAGGGAAAAAATTGTACTACTGGCACCATTACTAAAGAAACGCATCTCGCTTTTATTCATACCACATACGCTTTACTTGAAATGTCAAAATATTGCATTAACGAATTAAAATTTCAGTATTTTCTTCCCAGAAAAATTCAAACAGATGCGTTAGAAAGTCGTTTTGGGAAATATAGAACACTCTTTCAGGTTCTCAATATTTAATACCAATTCGACAGCTTTATGAAGTAGAAGCTAAACTAAGAATGCAAAATTTTTTACCTCTAACTTTGGTTTAAAACACATATGGCCAGCTTAACTTAAGACATTCATTTGGAAGATTCGTGTAGTGAAAATCCTTTAGAGTCATCAGTATTGCATAATTTTAATATTACACTATCTGAAAAGTATTTTCATGATGCTCAGCCGTATCTACCTGTTTTAACATATTTAGCTGGTGTTTGTGCTAGAGCAGCACTAAAAAAATTAAAATGTGACTTTTGTTCCAAATCACTTGTTCTTAATAAATCTTTTGAACTAAATTCTAACTATGATTTAATACGTAACTTAGACAGAGGAAGTTTATTGTGCCCTTCTCCAAATGTTGTTACAGCAGTGCTCTACAACTATGAAATGGTTCAGAAACTTCTTTCTAATGATTATGAAAATATGTTCCTTAAACAAAATAATCAACGTCAAATTGCCTCAGAAATATCGATTAGCTTGATAAATTCAAATGAATTTATGCATGTACTATGTATGGTACCAATAAAGTTTTATAACATATTTAATTTACATTTGCAACAATGTATAACTGCTTTTGGAAGAAAAAGTACCAAAGATTTAAAGAAAGAAAAGTAACTGCGAGACAACAGTTAAATGAATTGTATAATCTATTTTTATGTATGTATTTATTTTCCTGTATATATCTATAATTATATAGTATAGATTTTTGTCTAAAATATATTTGAAATTTATTTAATAATTCTTTATGCTGTGATTGTATTTGATACCAATAAAGCTACTGTTTTTAAATTTGTTTGTCTTTCTTTTTTTTTTTTTTTTGCTTTGAAAAAATACCTACTTTATTAGCTAAATGAATTGCATTTTTATATATGGGTGTATTATATTTTCTCTCTATATATACATTTATTTTAGGTATATATCTATGCTTTAATATAAGTATAATTTATCTAAAACATATATTTTTAACTTGTTTTACGATAGCCTGTTATATTGTTATTTATTGGAACTTTATTTTTGGTGATTTTTAATGCTGTTATTGAAGAGAGTGAAGAATTTTTGCTTATTACTGTGCATGATACCAATAGTTTAAAAACATTTAATCTACATTTTTAACAATGCATAATTGAATAACTATTGTTGGAGGGAAAATATAGAAACATTTTAAGCAATGAAAAGTAACTGACAAATAGCTAAATAAACTATGTAATCTGTTTCTGTGTACATATTTAATTTCATGTATGTATCTGTAATAATATATGTATGGATTTAATAAAAATATTTTTTCAACTTATTTTATGGTAATTTTTCATGCTGTTAAAGACAGCAAAAACTTTCGTTTAATAATTTGATACCAATAAAGTTTTAAAACATATTTAACTACTTTTGAGAGAAAGAGTACTAAAAATTTAAGGAAAGAAAAGTGACAGACAAACAGATAACATAAACTGTAATTTATTTTAAGTATATATTTATTTTCCTGTATATATCTATAATTATAGAGGTGTAGATTTATCTGAAAATATCCATAATTCCAATCAGTGTCCAAAGTTACTGGGCCTTTTATACACACATGAATTAGAAACCTCAATCAAAAAGGTAGTCAAATTGTTACAAAATGGAAAATACCATACAGAACTTACTCTCTTGAAATATAACAAGCCTCTTCCCAAATCTAGAAAACTTCAGTCTTTGAATGTATTCCTTGACTCTGAGGGAATTCTTCGTGTCGGAGGACGTCTTCGTCTCCAACAAACTCTTAACTTTGAACAAAAGCATCCTATGGTCATACCAAAAAAATCATCATTTTAAAAGTTTAATCATTAGACATTTTCATAAGGTCAATTTCCATGCTGGGCAGGAACTAGTTTTATCCCTCATTCGTCAGCAATTTTGGTTACCTCATGGTAAATGAGCTGTCAAGAAAGAACTGCGCAACTGCATAGAATGTTTTAAACTTGTGGCAAAACCTGTCTCTCAAATGATGGGTGATCTACCAATAGAACGAATTAACCCTTGTCGTGCTTTTGAAAAAGTAGGCATTGACTTTCTGGACCTATCACGACAAAGTGCCAACATACTCGCAAGACGAAGAACTTCAAGTCTTACATCTGCCTCTTCATATGCATGTGTGCTAAAGCGGTGCACCTTGAACTCGTATCTTCGCTATCAGCAGCAGCATTTCTGTCAGCACTGCGTCGATTTGTTTCACGCCGTGGCTATCCATCAGACATTTATTCTGACAACGGTACCAATTTCGTTGGTGCTTCAGCTTACTTGAAGGACTTGTTTCAATTACTTCACAACTCTAATGTCCAGGACTATTCATCAAGCAAGAACTGTAAACTTGTGGGTTCTTTTCGGATCGTGTTCGAATTGTGAAAAGAAAATAATTGCAGTCAGGATTTTGTCCCTCTTTTTTTATTCCACACCTTCTATGGGATATTTCTTAAAATAAAGAATGTATTAAGATGCTACCAGATTACAATACATCGTCCAGCCGTATCTTCTTTTCCGACCACCTTTTTTCGCCACCGCTTTCCTTTTTCTCCTCTCGTTGCCAGGTCCTTCTCTCTATATCGTGTGTCTCGTTCGACATGTTGCCAGGTGCAGGCAGTAGATCCTTACACGCCCCACCTAAGAGTAAAATTTGCACCTTGTGGCTGATTTTAGCATTTCACCAGGAACAGAAAAATTCCAAACCGTGAAACAGAAAATTCACAAACAGAACACACAATAATTGTAACAGTCAAAAGTCTTGATGATTGTTCTAGTCAAAGTTCCTTAAAAAAACACATGAAATAATATTAATAGTTGAAATAAGTGACTATGTTCCCAGAAAGATCTAAACTGTAATGGGATTGCAAACAGATACATAGAAAACACATTATAGAAAAAAACACTAAATATATACAATACAGTTCTTATCTTAATCTAGACAATGTTTATTTCATTAACTCATGAATGAATGCTCAATGAGTTCACTAAATCTATATTAAGTACACAGTAAAAATTTCCAACGGCTCTAATTTGCCTTTGGCCGTTATGATTTCCGACCCAACCCATCTCACCCATTCTAATACAAAGTTAATTTGCTGTACACGATTTTTCCAAATTTGCATCAGAATGTCTATATCGACTATTCGAGATACAACAAACTGCTCTAACATTCTTAAAACCTGAGCCGTTAAATTACATCCATAAGAAGTGTATACAATCTTAAACCTCACTTTTTTAGTCAAGTAAATGTCAAACGGCATAACGCATGCGGCATACTTCACACAACTCATCGTGAGAGAACGACAGAGAACTACCACTTCCACAAATCCAGTACCGTGACCCACGATGCCGCGCTATTCTTTTCTACAAAACCTTCCCTTTTCAACAAAAGGTAAATCTCGGGGTTCTCGAAAATATTTTTAACAAAGCTTCACAGGTTACCTTCGCACTGAGACTAATCAATGGCACAGCCTCGCCCCACCTAGTGTGTTGATCAACCAGACATAAAATATATTTATGTCCCTTTGAGCTTGGCGGATCAATTGGACCTATCAGATCCATGTTCACCACCTGAAATGGCAATTCAGGCCTTGCCACAGGTGTAATGGGTGATCGGTCTTTAATCCTAACCGATCGAGTGAGCTGACACTCTTTTACATGATTCACAAAATTTCTTCACATTGGCCCTTAGACCCTCCAAAAAGAAAGAATACTCGATTCGTTCAAGCGTCTTCTTGGGCCCCATGTGAATACTGAACACGGAAATATGCGCTAGTCTCAACACCTCAGTTCTTCTGCATTTCGGAATTACCAGTTGTCCAATACTCTCCCCGAGTATTTTATCCCTATGAAATAGATACCCATCTACTTCATAGTAGTTTCCTTTGCCTTCCTTAGCATACTTCCAAGCCAATGCTAACTCGGCACAACACTCCTGCTCGGAATGAAAACTATCAGCCACCATGCTTCCTTTATCCATCTCAGCGGTCACCTCCTCATCCTTAGTACCCAATGTTCCCACTTCATTCCAACATGAAGTAATATTCCTTTGAGAATCCTCAATGTGTTCCTGTGCTTTCTCTGGCAGAATACCCAATGAAACCTCGGTTTCATCTACATTTCCTGAGTCAACCCTCAGATCCTGAGAGCTTTGATCCAGTGAATTCTCTTCACTCTGGGCTCCTCCCAACATATCCAAAACATCTGGTGGAAGCAACACGTCTTCTACCAAAACTTCTGCCAAAGCACATAACACTTGCTGGTGCACCACATTAACCTGGCCACCGGTAGCAAGACCAATTGGAACATACACTAAAGGACATTTAACCGCTGGACCGAAAATACCTTTCAAATAAATCGTGGAAGCTCCTTCAACCGAGATTCCAGGAACTAAGTCTTTCTCTTGATAACAGTAATTTCCGCACCAGAATCCACTAACGCTTGGACTAATTTCCCATCTACACTGATAGATATTTTCACTAATTTACATAATTTGTCTTCAATAGCTCGCCTAGGAATAACTTTACCTAGCAAATCAACTCTAGCAGCTACCGTCCCATCTACCAATTCCGTCCCTTCTGTTGACACCTTATTCACATTAAGTCTTTTATTATCTACCCCTTTGTTTTTCGGACAATCCCGCTTAAAATGTTTATCTGATCCGCAGGTGAAACAAGCGAATTTTTTAATTTCAGTTACTTGACCTTTATCAAAGTTTTTCCTAGAAGAAAAATTATCTGACTTTTTCTTCCCAAATGGTTGTTTACCCCAACTACCATTAAAACTTCTCTTTTCACTATCATTCCATTTAGCTCTCTCAGGTTCATCGTAGGATTTCCCTTTGGAAGCATAAAATATATCACATTGTTTGCCCAAGTCCCTGGGTTTGTACCATTCTTCCCCTTGGAGCACACCAATATGGGTCGCCGTCTCAGAATTCAACATTTCAAACATTTTATCTGCTACGATCAGTTGATTAACTGACTCAAAATCATTCGCACCTCTTAACTTACAGTAGTATAACCACATCGATGTTAAACGGGACGCGAACTGAAAGTTTCGTCAGAGTTACGTTTGGCCTTTCTAAAATTTTCTAAACATATTTTTGGGGTGAGGGTTCATACTCCTTGAGCACAACCTGTTTTAAAGACTCGTAATCTTTTAATTCTTCTTCGCCTAGGTTAACCAATAAGTTTGACACTTTGTCTCCTAACATGCATAACAAAACCTTCGGTTTTAACTCGTCGCTGACATTTTCACTAGCGAAAGCTTTTTCAAGACTAGAAAAGAAATAGTCCCACCCGTCTGATTTATTGGGTACCTTTACAGTTAAGAGCCTAACCATTTTAACTATTTCATCTAAAGATTTCACACGTGAGGTTTGACCATTATTTTGAGTAGCACTCTGATTAGCGTTCCTAGATAATTCTATTTCCAAGCGTAATTTTTCAATTGATAATTATTCTTGTTCTAGTTTTAACTGCTGTTCTGTCTCTAACCTTTCGGCTGTAATAACTTCCAATAACTCTTTTGCTTCTTTCTCCTTGTAATATTTACTAGAGATTATTAAATCCCTTAAAACAATTTTAGACATAGACGGATCAGGTGACTCATCTAAGTCCCGCGCTAATTGAATTAAGTCAATTTTCTTACTTCTAATGAGAAATGCCATTTTTAATAAAGCTAAACCTAATGCCAAATTACCTTCTGACACACAAATTTAAATAAAAACACTTAAATCTAGATCAAGCAAAATAAATAAATAATAATACACTCGTTTTTTTTAAGAGTACTCAAATTCCAGAAACACAATACGAAATACACTCTGTCGCAAAAAATATATTTAACAAGCAAAAATAAATATGAAAATAAACAAATGAATACAAAATATCATTTTATTAAGTTTTTTTTAAGAAATTCGTGGCATCGATTCAATTAAATCACTTATGACCCCCTGTGGAAGATCCTGCCAAGTCTTTGCATCTGCGCAGAAATCACAATGCTCTACGAAATATGTTTCGCGCAGTATGTGGACAGCATTATCCTGTTGATAAAACCTGGGCGACTTGATAGCTTATAAAATGCGACACAGTTCATGCCTTGAAGGACCACTAAAGATGATCGTGTGTCCCAAGAAATTGCTCCCCACTAATCAGAACGCAGCTGTATGCCGCTCGACAATAAATACCGGATCGGACCGCTGGCCGGTGCGCCTCCACATTTTTTTTAAAATAATCACAAGATGACACGTAACCACATATTTAAGCGACACTACATTACGGACATAGAATTATTTTTCAAATGTCATAAATCTAATCTTTAGGTTCCGAAGTGGCCACTCTTCTGATTGCACGATCTTTTTGTTTAAACCCTCCGAAGAATCTTATGCAGGCCAACACCGAAAAAATCAATATTCGATATATATCTGAGGCCTATATATACATCCTAAATTACATCCTAAGTCTCAGCAAAGAAAATAACCTCAGATTACATTAAACCATCAACTAACTGACAAATTGCAACACTTTTGCTTAAAAATGAAAAACAATAATTTAATATTTTTGCGACAGAGTAAAAACATGCCAGAACATTTTTTGAGTCATAAATAACCTACAAAATCTCTTATTTACAACATTTTAACAGAAGAATCTTACATGAAATACAAATACATTTTTTTTAATGGATATTTTTCACCCACTCACAAATTGCAACACTACATTTTTAAAAACATGCGCAACTATTATTTCAAGATAAATTAATCTAATTCATTTTTTTTTTTTTCAAATTCTGAAAACTGAATTGTTATGCAAAACACTTTCTATACCCAGATTTTAATTTTTGATACAACTTCAATATACACAAATTTTAATTTTGTGACAAATTCAAAACAGTAAAGAATGATGATAAAAAGAAATTATAGTTTAACACTAGAACTCTAAATAACATATTTTACAACATTTAAAATGATACCGACAACAACAATAATAAATCCGACAACATAGAATATTGCAATAAACCAATTAAATTTTTTCCCTCAGATATATCTGCTTTTTCTATTTTATTTTTTTAAAAAAAACAAATTAAATATGACTGCATCCCATTACTCTTTTAAATATTTACACAATATTTTAACTTAGGGGAACAATAGCCACTTACCTCGACATGAACGCTGTTTCTGTGCTTGAACACTACTGGGATTTCCTTCGTTGTTTTCAGATCACGGCTCCATTCATCAGAAAATGAAGAAAAATACGACATCTGTTCGTTAGCCCAACTCGGCAGATGATAGTAAAACTCCATATGAAGGTCTTGTTTTACTTTTTCGCTTGAAACTGCTGCAGGGCAATTCCTGGGATCCACGTGGTCATCAACTTGAAAATACACTGCAAGGTTCTATTTCCTTGTTAAAACTTTTCTTTCAAACTGAATGTCCACTAGAACCTTGTTCACAATTATGTAGTACGAACACCGATCAATTTGAAATATTTTATTCATTTAACTTCTGCTCCATTGAATCGCACTTCTGACACCAGTGTAATCTTGTGGGTTCTTTTCGGATCGTGTTCGAATTGTGAAAAGAAAATAATTGCAGTCAGGATTTTGTCCCTCTTTTTTTATTCCACACCTTCTATGGGACATTTCTTAAAATAAAGAATATATTAAGATGCTACCAGATTACAATACATCGTCCAGCCGTATCTTCTTTTTCCGACCACCTTTTTTTCGCCACCGCTTTCCTTTTTCTCCTCGTTCCGCCCCCTCTCTCCTCTCGTTGCCAGGTCCTTCTCTCTATATCGTGTGTCTCGTTCGACCTGTTGCCAGGTGCAGGCAGTAGATCCTTACAAGAACATTCAGTGGCACTTCATCCCTCCATATGCACCGAATTTCGGAGGTGTGTGGGAGGCATCAGTCAAACTCACAAAGCAGCATTTGCTCAAAACCTTAAAGACGGCTGTGCTGAACTTTGAAGAGTTAGATACAATCTTGTGCCAAATCGAGGCTAGCATAAATTCACGTCCTCTTTATCCCCTATCATCAGACCCTAAGGATCTCCATGTGCTAACACCCGGACACTTTCTTATCGGGTGTCCCTTGCTTGAACTCCCTGATCGCAGTCTGACTAACTAATCTTTGAGTATTCATTCTAGGTGGTCTCTTCTGATGAAGTTAAAAAGGATGTTCTGGTCTCGCTGGCAGCTTTCCTACATCCACACCTTGCAGTCCCGAACCAAATGGATGCAGGGCCAGAAAGACCTAACGGTAGGATCCCTTGTCCTCATCAAAACTTCAGCCTCTTTCAGCCCAAAGTGGACTTCCACACGGATTGTGGCCACACATCCTGTATCTGACGGAATATATCGTGTCGTCAGTATCCAGACCTCAAGTGGAGTCATGACAAGACAAGTCTCTCAAGTTGCAGTCTTGCCCCTACCACCATCGACTACATCTTCTCGCCTCCGGAGGATGTTAAGAACAGCTGACTCCTTTCGGCGTCCAGAGATGGCGCCACGAACGGAACTTTTCTCATTTCTAGAAGTTTTTGTGATTGGCGGGAAAATGGGATTCTATTCGTATTCGTGTGTGATGGAAGCATCGTTTTTTTGTGATTGTGTTGTGCAATGTTTTCATACATGAAATGGTGTGCGTGTGTGTTTTTTTGTAAAATATAGACTGGAAAAGTTCTTTGCGTGTTTCTCAATGACTCATCGTAACCTATTATTTTTTCCTCAAGCATCTATAAAAAATGTACTTAGGTGTCCAGCATGGAAACAAGATCGCGGTAAGTCGCAATACATTCGCCATCCAATTAACATGATTGATTCTAATTCTATTCCCAGATTCTAATTATAAATCGATTCTTATTCTTTTTCATAACAGATGGAAATAAAAATGTATTGTAATATATGTTACAAATCAAGCTCACTTTCATATTAACTGATTTTATACTCTATCACCAAAGAAAACAAATATTGTAGTTTTTAAGCTAATGTTTTTTAAATCAAAAATTAAAATATTTAAAAAGTTTAGTCCTTAGAAGAACGTAAAAACAACTAAAACACTAGACTTTTACATTTACAAAACATTTTAAAAGCAAATTTTTAACCAACTAGAGAAGTTTAGAGAAGTTTTTTAGAGAAGTTTTCAGCGCCCATTTAGAAGAAAGAAAAACATCTAAGGACCAATCGAACCATAATCTGGCCATTTTACTAGTGAACAGCTTTTTTTAAATGATTCACTGTAAGTAAGAAAAATAAAACAAATCATATCTTTGAAATATTTATTCTGGAAATTGTACACATACATATCAGACATTGAAAAACGAAACCAGGATATAAATGTGATTTTTAAAACAACATGACTTAATCCATGACATTTTTTTATTGATTTTTTTATAAAAACTGTCTCTCTCTCTATATATATAACCCATATTACAGTCAGTTCTATTCTAATTTGTATAGCATAGCTTAGCTTATCTTTTAATGTAATATAAATCAAATTATTTTAAATATAGAAAGTTCTAATGTGTAAAGGTACATTATTAAACAGATTATTTTACTTTTATCAAATCAACAATATTTCTTGGGAGTTACTAAATATGACTAAAAATGCCTTTCAAACAATGTTGTATCAAATAAAATACTTGTTGGGATACATGAGTCGTCTAAATTATATACTGAAGAATTTATAGATAGCTGCTTCTGAGAGGAATCTTAAAAGTTTCCTCATTAGAGTAAAATCTCACCAAATATTGTTCATAATTATGTAGTTTTTAAACGACTATCTACAAAATTTAGCATAAATTGTAGTATTATGCTACCCAGTATGACTGTTTTGAATATGACGACAAAAACTGCAATGAGAATCAAATGGTCTTTGGCAGAAAGTGTAAAATGTATGAAATTTGTAAATAATTTTTATCCATAAAATATAAAAAAAATCACAATTATGTGCACAAATTAAAATAAATTATGAATTGTAATATTAAAAATGAAAATTTAGCTAACAAGAGTAGAAATGAAACTAATGTGAATTAAAAATAAAGCATTTATAATTCAGAAAGAAGGTAAAAAGGTTTTAAAAAATACAAATTTTTAACTCATACACACATGAAGACATGTCTTTTGCTAAAAGTGAGAGAGTATTAACATAGCACAGTTCAGCTACACAAGGGTTTTTGGAGACAGACCTCGTAATCTTGAACCATGGTCAAATGACGCGGACGACACCTGTGCTGGCACCCCTCCTATTCTAACTACCACACCAGCAGCAGGACGTTTGAATTCTCGACAAATTTAACATGCATCGCTCCCCTGCTCAGCAGTGCGGGTCTTCATCAGCACTAGGCTGGAAATCCCGATATAACAGCCACGAGTTTATTACCTTGACTACTAAGCTACCATGGCCACTACGACTTACTGAAGTTAACGTTTATAACAACTACCCTTCGTTAGAACAATATATATATATATAGGGAGCTAATTTGTTATTATTTCTTTGCGCGCAATACATCTTTTAGGCGCAATTTTGATATCCCTGCAAATAACATTTTGGAATCTAATAGTTTTCAATCCAAGAAGGTGGTCTCACACTAAGAACTCAACATGTAAGTAATTTAAAAGAACAACCTAATCCTGACAAAAGAGTAATTACATTAATTTTATAAAAAGAAAAATGTAAATGTTATTATTGTAGAAAAATATGATTACCAGGATTTAAATAAATAGAACACAAAAGGTATTTAGAAATGTCGGGAAAAGAAACAGATCAAAAATGGAAAAATAATAACTGTTAAAAACTAAAAAAATTTAAAACAAAAAAATAAATAAATATCAAGATGCGAAAAGATTAATGGTGAAATGTTATAAATCCGATTCTTTAAATATTTTTTCAATATATTAGTGGAATTTGAATATATTGAAAATAATTCGAATAATTTTCAATAAATCCAAAAATTCCAGGAACATTTAAAAATGCATTAATTAAAAATGAAGTTGAAGTAAAATTACAATTTGCTGCCAGTGAAAGAAGAATTATTTCCGATAGATTTACTATCCTGTTCCTGCAAATTTATATTGTAAACAACTGCAATAAAACATACTGCTGTCAAATTTTTTAAAATGTATGTAAACAATTTTCATTTTGCTGCCATGCGTATCCACATTTCATAATGGCCAAAATAAGCAAAATCTCAATCTAGAATAAGAATTTTCTTTTGCAAAAAAAGATTATTAGAAAACCATGTGCAAATTTAGTAATCCTTTTAGTCCAGAAAAATTGAAAGTGGAGCCCTGATATACTTTTGATAAAAGATTTAGTAAATACGAATAATATTTAAAATGTGTATTTATGAATAAATGACAGAAGACTAAAACTGCAATCTAGACAACGGGCAGCATGGAAATGTTTGTTAAAAAAAATCTACTTAAAATTTTCGTAAATTAATAAGAAAACTGCCATAAATATAAAACAGTTAAAAATTCATTTTAATAATAATATGCATAATAAAATAAAATTACAAAAGAGAATAAAATTTAAAAAAATATAATAAAAGAAAAAATAAAATGGATGACAACCACAAAACCAAATTGAAAGGTATTGGTAACCATATTGTAATGTTATCGCCTAACTTGACAATTGTCAACAACAACACTTGGTACGTAGAGTACCGATATCAAATTAGAACATTAATTTCAATACTCCAAAACTGAAAACGACAAGCTGTCTACTTTGCCCTCCAACCTGAAAAGTAAAAAATTAAAAACATTTAAGATACTTTCTACTACCTATCTTGTTTTTCTGCTTTTGAAATTCCATGGAAGAAACTCGATATTAATAGCAGAAAAGTATAATTGAATACGAATAAATATTATGATTATTTTTTGAGATACAAGTCTTTCACTTTTTTCCCACTAAAACAATCGAGGGCCAGCTTTACGAATTAGTTTTCTACGTCTCATTATCTAAAAAGAAGCAACTTTTTTCATCTATGCTTTAATCTGTTAAAAATATTTATGTCAATAAGTATATTTCCCAACTAATGCAGAAGAAATAAAATTACAAAAATCTTGGTGTACCTGAAAAATGCAATATATATAAAAGAATTGTTTTTTATTATGGTGCTTCCTGTATGTAAATTCATATAAAATATTTGCTGTAATAAAATACAGGGCACACCAGGGAACACCCCTACTGGAGTTCCCTGGTGTGCCCTGGGAAAAGGGGAAACGGAACCGAAAGGGAAACTGAAAGGGGAAACGTAATCTCACATATAATACCGTGTTCCCCTGAAGTGATCATATAATTTATATATAATCATGGTCCTGAACGGATAAATAAAAGCGTAAAATTTACTTAATCGGGTTAAATATCAAGAATCTGATGTATATCTCATTCATTTTCATCCGAATAAACAAAACACTATGGTCACATTAAAGGTGTGTTATAAACCAGAAGATCAATATGTTTTGTGAATTAAAACTTACTTTAACTGGGCTTGTGTGTTTTTTATATATATAATAATAATATTTATATAATATCAGATTAATAAGATGTTTTAGAAATATCCCAATAGTTTTCAATAAAAGTAATGTATTATGTTCATGAAAGTATTGCCTTTATGCCGTGGTCTAACGTAACCTCCATATTGCGGGATGCCCTAGGTTCTAGGGGGCCCAAAGCCTGACCGCCACCGAGTACCTACCCTTTGTAAAACTCAACTTGGGGTCCCAAAACCTGACTTTGCCGGGGGGCCCAAAATGTCCTACGTTACACTATTGCCTTTATGCACATTGTTATAAGAGAAATCGGCACTTACATATTATGGCAGATTTCTTGCATGTTTCTGTTCATGTACAACATACCTGCATACAGAAGTTTTTGTACCCAAGCTGTATTATTTTTGGTACTTACTTATTATTGCAACTGTTTGGGTGAGATTGTATGAAATGAAGCACATGGTTGTGTCAAATGAGCATGAACAACTTATGGAAAAATAGGGTTGCCAACTATTTTGAATGTTGGCATTGTTGCGATAATATGAAAGTACCTAATTTTCTCTTCCTCTAATCCATTCAAGACCAGTTGATTTTAGCTGTTAAGCCTAACTCAATTTCCTAATTCATATAAACATTTTGCCAAAATTTATATGGTTTATATTCATTCCAAATCCAAATAACACCAGTATAATCACAGGACTCAGAAAGGGGAAAACGTGATCTCACTTATGATACCGTGCTCCCTGAAGTGACCACATTTATGTAATCACGGAAAAATAAATAAAAAAGCGTAAAGTATACTTAATCAGGTTAAATATCAAAAATCTGATATGTAACTCATTTATTTTCCTCCAAATAAACAAAACACTATGGTCATATTAAAGGTATGTTATAAACCGACAAGTTGGCATTATAAAATTTTCACGAGTTCTGTGCGCTGATTTGGCAATATCATGTGTTTCATTTCATATAATGTTACCAAAAGGCTGTGATAACGTGTAAGTACTGTGATAAATCTAATTTAAACAATGAAGATCAATTATTAATAAGACAAAATATCCATTAAATACTAGCAGTTAAGTAGATTTAATTTTTATACTTAATATCTAATACCGAAAAGTAAAAATCACTCTTGAAATATATTATGTTCAATTTTACTAACTAATTTTACTCATTCTGTAATTTCTGCTCCGTTAATTTTTATTCTTTCAATATTAGAAATTGAAAGGAATCATAAAATAAGTTTATTGAAAATTCTTAAATAATTTCTGTATTGGAACTTTTTTTAAAGTCATTTTCCATGACTTAATCAATAAGCTAAAAAAGTACTTTAATAGTTTCAAGAAATTAGTCCCCTCAAAAGATTAATAATTATCAACAAAAACTTATTTTGTAAACTTGCCTTTTTCAAGACTTCGCTTACAACATGCAAGCTATTTTAGAGTTCAGTATGAAAATAAAACTAAAATTATTCCAAACTAGAAAAGAATACTTCAAATATATATTTACCTAAAAAATGCACGAAGAAATAAAGTAATTTTTGTGGGTTTTGAAAATGTAGTAAAATTTATATAAATCCTGAATCTTTTTAGTATTGATTTGGATTCAATGTGGGTTGTCTAAAATTGTATTTATTCCCACATTCAAGGCACCTACCTTCTACTAATAGTGTTAATTGATTAAAAATCTTAATACTATGTTCAATCCATAAAACCATATTGCATATTCAAACATGTTAATGCTACAATTCACACAAGCATATTCCACTGCAAAACAATAGTACTACTACTGCAAATTTCATGTGACATAATGATCATTGGATAACCACCTTTCAAAGCAGAATCAAAAATGAGGTTTTAGTAGTTGGCTATGTGTACTGACATAGATAAAAGTTTTTCCAATTTTGGGTTAAAGTGTAAAATTGTGCGCCTTTGGATTTGGAGACCGGACTTGATCGCCAAACAAATTAATGCAAATGCATTACTGGTAACTTTTGCTATTTTTTTATTTCTCATTAACATTTATTTATTTTCATTGGAAAAATCCGCTACGTAATTTTTCGTAACATCTATTGCTAAATTAAGCCAATTATCGCCAATTTTGGTTGCTACAAAATTAACTTTGCCAAGACCCCTCTTCATCTCTATTTTACACTTGAACCCAGGATAGGTTTTATAAGAATGTTGCTTACAGTTGTTTAATTTTGATCTGAATAAATCAAACAATTGACTTAAGTAAATTACATTAAATTAATAACACTAGTCTTTTTAAAATAATCTGCCAATAAAGTAAACATTTATCACATAGCTAAATTGGCTGTCAATCATATAGAGTGTAAGTAATAATTTTACCAGCATATTAAACTTATATTAAAAACAAGTCACGTACTTTTCGATTTACAAACAAGAGAAAATCAGAAATAGCAACAAAGAATCTTTACACATTTTAATACTCATGTGTTCTTCCACGTGTAGCGTGGTAGATACGAAATATAGTTCGGTATATTTAAGAGAACTAAGTTTGTTGAACCCCAATTTTTAAAATATCTAGCCAGAATATTAAAAGAGCTTCTGTAATCTTGAATATCTTTTTAATTTGCCTGAGAGTGTTCTTAGGGGTTTGAGTACATGTACTGTATCAAATTCGAAAAAGGCCTGCTTTCAAATCTGATACAAACATACTCATTTCAAAATGGGAATGTCTACGTGTTCATTTTCGAGTAAGTCTTTTTTCTCCGTGTTGTGTCCGAGGTCCTGGGCCCAGTCGGCCCGTGCCTTAAGACGTCCCAGCCTCGCGTGAGGGATTGTCAACATGGCACTTAAAGGCAACACTGAGGTTGTTCGAAACAGTTCTCGTGATTTGAAAACTCGCTGAAATGATTTGGACGTTACCTGAGCTTTCCAAGCTACCTCACCGCGCTAACGCGATTACTTTGATCTTTGGCAGATTTAACGAGCTTCAGCCCCTCTAAGCAGTTTCCCTAGAGGTCGACTCATAAGTTTCATCCTTGAAAACAGGACCGTAATCATTAAACTGCCCTTCGTTTTGCCATCCAAGCGGCAATAAGAGAGAAAAGTTATTTTTTGGCTGCTACAACCTCGTTAACTTAAGCAATAAGAATAGATGAATTGCTAACGTTTCATTTCAACTCAAAATCTGTTGGCAGAAGGCACCAGAAGACTGAAAAGTCATTCAAACAAGGATTACTCAAAATGATTACAATTACAAGACGGCCCCTTAGAAGCAATTGCTCTCCACTTAACCTTTATTAAACGAAGTACGCAAAGAGAAGTTTACATATCTTGCAAGAGTTTTCAAACTTACAGATTTAAACTACACGTGCATATATTAACAAAACAAATTAAGACCAGAAATACGTAGAGGCAAAATGAATTAATTGGAAACAGATGTAAAACTAATAATTGAATAAGTAGCAGGTTAAGAAATTTTAAAAAATACATTTAAATCTACTTGGAAAGACAACATTTAATACAAATATCCCAATACAGATGCATAGTTAGGAAAATATCAAAAACGGAGTATAATTTGTCTCAAAAACTAATACAGATTATACATTTATATGAATAAATCTTTTTGCTTATATATTTCCCATCTTTTTTTCCTTCTGTTTTATAGAACCAAATCACAGTTTCTGTTAGGAAAACGATTTATTTATTTTTTAAATTTTTTCTTGTTTTTTTTAAAAAATAAGCTTACCTAAACACAGCAAAAAGCCATCCAATTTCATCTAAGGTGCTTCATAAAATATTCTGGAAGCCCTCCTGTTGTAACGCCTTCTTATTTTTCATCGTAAGAGGTCGCGCGAGAGCCGCCGGATGTATTTTTTGTAACTGAGTAAAAACGCGGAAAATAAAGCTTCTTCAAACGGACCTGACCGATTTCTTTCCATCGCATTCATTTTGGTCATTCGAGCTACCGGAGCATTTAAGTCAAAACATTTAATTGATGAAGTGAAAAGCGGTCTGCGACATTTTTCGAAGTAATCAAGCACAAAAACAGAATTTACTCAATAATTATTGCAAGCATTGAACGACTTTGGGAAGGTCACAAACAAATCCGACATGGAATCCATTCTTTCACAAAAGAAAATCTTAAAAGGTAATCTAATTCGTTTAGTTTCAAAAATAGATGACTTAAAAAATCAAGAAAATTCTGTATCCATTATTGAAGTTTATGAAATAGATGTTAACTCAATAGATATTGAAATAAATAATTTAAACAATAATATTTTAAGCACTTGTGCAGATGAAGATTTTAACGATTATGAAATGGAAATGCATGATTTATTTTCTAAATTCGATACACTAAAAATTATTTTAAAAGAGGAAATGAAAAAACTTGTTAATGATAATAACACTAATGTATGCCAAAACATTGTTAACACTAATGTAAACAATTTAAAACTTCCTCGCATAGAATTGCCAGTATTCACTTCAAACTATATAGACTGGATCTCGTTTCGCGATTTATTTCTAGCGAGTGTAGGGATCAATAGTACTTTAAGTGATAGTCAAAAACTGCAGTATCTTAAACTCTTTGTGTGTAAAGGGCGTAGCAACCACTTTATTACAATCCATTCAAATAACAAACGATAATTATAAAAAGGCGTGGAATGCATTGATTGAGCGCTATGAGAATGAAGCAGAAATTATAAATGCAGCATTAAATAAATTAGTTTCACAGCCTGTTTTAAAACAAGAAGCAGCTTCTGGATTGTGAAAGCTAATTGACACCCTTCAAACCTTAAGGCAGCCCGTGGAATATTGAGACACCCTCATAGTTTTCTTGCTCGAGTCCGAAACATTACGCGTTTGGACTCTCGAACAAACAAACAAAAAAATTACCTCTTTCTGCGAGTTTAAATCGTTCGTTTTAAACAGGGCGACCGCTATTGCGTCTTTAGCCAAGTGCCAGAAAGAAAAAAACATCTGTTCTCTTCGAAGCGGGGGGAAGTAAAATGACCAACACAAATAAAAAAATTTCTTACTCTTCAAAATAGTCTCGAATGTTTGCCGTACATTATAATAGCGATGCACATTTTGAATTATTCATGTGCGATAGTTTTTTAGAACTTCCGATTAAAGAAAAATGGGATGTTGTTAAAAAATAGAAATTGTGTCTTAACTGTCTTAGAGAAAATAAAACGCATCACATTTTTCCGAATGTCATGCAGGTGTTTCCAAATTCTGTTCCAAATAACATAATTGTTTATTAAGTTGAAAAAATCCAAATAATAGCAAAATTTCAAATAACAACAAAAATTTAATTCACAACACGGTATCCGATACACACACGGAGGATTCCACGATTAGTAGCAATAACGTAACAGTCCCTGTCTCTCATGCTTTTTTATTGCCGGCTGCAATTGTTAATGTTAAAGACATTAATGGCGCTTTACAAAATTGCAGAATACTCATCGATTCAGCCAGTCAAGGCTCATTTGTTAGAGAGAGTTATATAAATTTATTACAACTTAAACGCACCAGCGTAAACATAAATATAGTCGGCTTCAGTTCGCGAAATGTGGGAAGTTCAGTTAGAAATAAAATCACTGTTTTACAAAAACACAAGTATTACCGTAGATGCATTAATTTTACCCAAAATCACCTGTGACCTACCTCAATTTCAAGTCGATGCGTCTGCTTTGAATACATTTAAGCATTTAAAATTAGCAGATGTCAACTGTCTAGGAGGCCCAATAGACATTTTGTTAGGTGCTGACGTATTTGGAGAAATAATGCTCAATAGACATTTAAATGTTCAAGGACAATCTTTAACTGAAATGGAATCCATTTTCGGCTGGGTTGTTCTTGGAAAAACAAAACTTTCTTGCCAAAGAATTATTTCAAATCGAGCAAGTTACAATGCAGTAGAGTTTCAGCTTGATAAATTTTGGCATTTAGAGAAACTCTAAAACAAAACCTTTCATGAATGAAGAAATTGCTTGAGAGAATCATTTCGAAAGAACTCATACTCGTGACTCAACAGACAGATTCGCAGTCAATTTTCTATTCCGAGACTCTCGTGATGAACTTGGTTCATCTACAGACACTGCCGTGCATCGTCTACAGCAAATTGAACGTCGATTTAGTAAAAACAAATCACTTTCCGATCAATATCACAAATTCATAAATGACTACTTAAAACTTGGTCACATGGAGTTAATCCCTGAAAACGAGATTGACGTTCCAGCTAGTTACAGTTTTTATCTCTCACTTCACCCAGTACCTAATTAAAATGGAGATAAATTTCACGTGGTGTTTGATGGATTTGCAAAGTCCTCAAGTGGGATTTCTCTCAACGATAGATTAATGGTTGGTCCGCAGCTACAGACTGCCTTAACAACATTACTCCTTCGCTTCAGGACGCACAAAATAGCCATTACAGCAGACATACAAAAAATGTATAGGTAAATAACGCTACAAGATTCGGACTTTCAGAGAATCGTTTGGCATAATTCACCTTTTGAGCCAATTCAAGACTTGAGGTTGGCAAGAATAGTTTATGGAACTACATCAGCACCGTACCTTGCAATAAAATGCTTACAGCAGTCGGCATTAAACGAAGCAAATAATTTTCTTCTTGCTTCTAAAGCAGCTCTCAATGACTTCTACGTTGATGATTTGATGTCCGGAGACAATTCACTCTCTGAAGCCTTGGAACTCCAAAACCAATTGACTCAAATGTTATCCAGTACCGGATTTGTATTGAGAAAATGGGCTTCTAATTGCAACGAACTCTTAAATTCAATTGATTCAGATATGCGTTTATCTAATGCTTCTTTGAATATAGACAATACAGTAAAAACCTTAGGTATTCTGTGGCATCCAGCTTCAGATGTATTTTACTTCAAAATCACTCCTTTATCTTTTGAAGGTACCTTAACCAAAAGAACATTACTTTCTACAATTGCTAAGACTTTCGATCCACTTGGATGGCTGTCACCCATCACAATCCAGTATAAAACAATCATGCAAAGACTGTGGAAACAACAGTTGCAGTGGGACGAAAGGGTTCCTTCAGACATCACACTTGAATGGAAATAACTTGCTAAGGATGTGCAATTGGTCAAAGACATCAAAATTCCAGGATTTTTGTTCGTCGATTGAGACAACCAATTTCATCTATTTGGTTTCAGTGATGCTTCTTAAAAGGCTTATGCAGCTGCAATTTACTGTCGCTCTGTTTCAAACACAGGAAAAATCAACGTTCAACTAATAATAGCCAAGACAAGAGTTGCCCCACTGAAACTGTTTCACTTCCTCGACTAGAATTGTGTGGAACTCTCTTCTGTTAGTTAAACTGATGGGCTTTACTTGTAAAGCTCTGAATTACCCTATATCACAAACCCAACTTTCTACGGATTCCACTATCGTACTTGCTTGGGTTGGATCCCATGCCAGCCGACGGAAGACCTTCGTAGCCAACAGAATGGCGAAAATCCAGACGTTGTCTTCTGCTACCCAATGGCATCATATCAGTGGAAATGCAAATCCTGCAAATCTTGCAACCCGTGGTGTATCATCGTCAACTTTACTCACTTCAATATGGTTGTGTGGTCCCAAGTTTTTACATGAAACTTTTCCTTTCCTAATAGACTCTTCTGTTCCTTCATTGAATGATGCTGTGCCAGAAGAAAGGTATTGTGCATTACAATCAACTATTGTACCAAATCACTTGTCTGATGTTAATGATTTACTTCATTAATTCTCTTCTATTTCTAAACTTAAACGTGTAATAGCATATTGTTTATGATTTATTAATAATTGTAGAAATTCAAAAGATAACATAATTGGATTTTTAAAAACTAGTGAACTAACTAATGCTATGTATATATTAATTAAATCAGTGCAAATTGTTGAGTTTAACAATGTGATCATTGCTTTAAAAGGAAATCCATCACTATCTTTCACACAGAAGCAAAATTTTATCTCTAAATCCATTGTTAGAGTGTTCAAATATTTTCAGGGTGGGCGGTCGTTTGCGACATGCAAATCTCGCATACGGCCACAAACATCCCATCTTACTGCCAAAAAGGCATATTATAACAGATCTCATTGTTAGACATTATCATCAAATTCTCTTGCATGCTGGTACATAACTTGTGCAATCTTGTATTTAAGAACAATATTTGATAATAGTTGCTAGAGATGTCGCCAGACACTTAATCAGAAAATGTACAAAATGTTGCAAAGTAAGAGCTTCCATCACTAATCAAATGATGAGCGATTTGCCATCTTCACGCATTTCTCCTGCTCCTGCCTTTATGCGGTGTGGAGTAGATTATGCTGGTCCTTTTCAAATTAAAATCATTCAAGGCAGAGGTTACAAATCCTTTAAAGCATACATAGCTCTGTTTGTTTGTTTCACTATTACAGCTATTCATCTAGAACTGGTGACTGATCTTTCAGCAGATGCATTTATTGCAGCTCTGAAGAGGTTTTTTCCCGTAGAAGAAAATGCAGTGACATATATAATGACTGCGGTTCCAACTTTGGTGGCGCAAAACGCAAACTCATGGAATTTGAAAAGCTTGCAAAATCAGACAATTATAATCAAAATGTTAGTAAATTTTTAACTGATAATGGTATTAAATGGCATCAAAATGTTCCTGGTGCATCACACATGGGTGGTCTCTGGGAAGCAGGAATAAAGTCAACTAAGTATCACTTAAAACGCGTTGTTGGAGAAACGAAATTAACAGACGAAGAACATTTCTAACTCAAATAGAAGCTTGTCTTAATTCCAGACCATTAACGCCTATATCTAATGACCCAAATCACCTATCAGCCTTAATGCCTGGTCATTTAATTATAGGAAGGCCATTGACAAGTATTCCTGAACCCAATTATATTGACTCAAATAATTCCTATCTAACTAGATGGCAACAAATTCAAAAACTAGTTCAACAGTTTTGGAAACGTTGGCACAAGGAGTATTTAACTCGATTGCAACAAAGGCCAAAATGGCTTCTGCCAACTAAAAATTTTCAAGTGAATGACTTGTGCCTTATAAAAGATGACAATTTATCTCCTACTAGATGGAAAATGGGCAGAATTGTTCAATTGTGTACTGGTCTGGACAATAAAGTCAGGGTTGTCAATGTCAAAACATCAGATGGAATATTTAAAAGAAATATAACAAAATTAAGTCTTCTACCGATTTAAATCCATATTTTATTATTTTTACCTCATTTAAATATGCATATACTACACTGTTGTGAATGTTTTCTTAAATTTTAAATTTTCATTTATGTAACGTTATATTGTTCACATTTATATTGAAATAATATTTCAAGGTGGGTGGCATGTTGTGACACCTTCTTATTTTTCATCGTAAGAGGGCGCGCGAGAGCCACCGGATGTATTTTTGTAACTGAGTAAAAAACAGTAAATAAAGCTTCTTCAAACGGAGCAGACCGATTTCTTTCCATCGCAATCAGCGCGCCAGTATTGAAAGTTTGAGAAGCACTGCTGTAATTGCAAACGATTTCATAAATTTACTGTACTAATTCACAAAAGTGTGGGTGGTTCGTGATAACGTAAAGCAGGGGTGTCCAACACGTGGCCCGGCAGTACGCAAGTTGCGGCCTACCGATTCTTTTTAAAATTTTTTTAAATATCAGGTTTATAAAGTTATTTCATTTTGAAATTTGTTTAAGGGGAATTTTATATATATATATATATATATATATATATATATACTACTTCACTGGGTATTTCACGATGTTGTATAAATGTATACTATTTACATATAGTATATGAATTATTGATATCTAGGATTAAGAATTCGTTTGTATTGAAAAATATATTTATAGCTGTAACTCTCGCCTCTTGATATAAAAAGAACATAAATTGAAATATCTAATTTCTGTTTATAACTAAAATAGAAGTAGAAAGATTTTTTTCGCTCACTTAACCTAATAATTAAGTGGATTTCCACCCAAGCTACTTTCAGTGGATCTCTAGTCCATAAAATAAACATGCGTGCTAAATTTAAAGTCTAATTCCAACAGAGCAAAAACGGAATTTTTATCATCAATACCTCGTTGAGAGCATTAGCCGATTCCAATTCAACAAAAGAAGCATGCAAACCAAATATTATTATTATAGTCCTATCAGTTCAAAAACGGGAATTTTGTCTATCAATACGCCCCAATAACTTTCCCCGCTTCCACCTGGAGTTGATTTCCGTAAAATCCATTCTTAGTGGAACTCTATTCAACTAATTAAAAGGGCTCAACAAATTTCAAGTAAATGAGTTAAATTAAAAAAAAACAGGAATTTTTCTGTAACACGCCTTAATCCCTCGCAAACCCACTCCTTTGGGGGTCTGTTTTCGAAAAATTCTTTGTAAAAGGAACTTTATTCCATGAACGGAACATACCTTCTAATTTTCAAGCAGGTGGTTCTATTAGTTGAAAAGCGAAAATATTTATCTATTACGCCCCTTAATCCCCCTCAGTGACCCTTGGGGATCAATTTTCCCCAAAACTATTTTGTATCAGATCTCTACACCATGAAAGGAATTCGCTTACCAAATTTTAAGACTGTACGTCTAATAGTTTTAAAATGGAAATAATTATCTATAACGCCCCTTAAGCCCCCGCAACGCCACTTAGGAAATGATTTTCACAAAACCCATCTTATAGCGGATCTCTACTCAATGAATGTAATCAGCTCACTAAATTTCGAGATTTTAAGTCTAATAGTTTTAAAAAGGAGTTAATTGCCTATAAGGCCCTTTCATTCTCCACAACGCCACTTGGGAGTCGATTTTGACAAAACCCATTCTGTAGGGGGATCTGCACTCTATGAAAGAAATCCACTTACCAAATTTCAAGAATGTACGTCTAATAGTTTTAAAATGGAAATAATTATCTATAACGCTCTTTAAGCCCCCGCAACGCCACTTAGAAACGATTTTCACAAAGCCCATCTTATGACAGATCTCTACTTAGTGAATGGAATCTCCTTACTCAATTTCAAGATTTTTACGTCTAATAGTTTAAAAAAGGAGTTAATTGCCTATTACGCCCTTAATTCTCCACAACGCCACTTGGAGATGATTTTAACAAAACCCATTTTGCAGGGGATCTGTACATTATGAAAGGAATCCGCTTACCTAATTTCAAGACTGTATGTCTAATAGTTTAAAAATGGAAATAATTATGTGTAACGCCCCTTAAGCCCCCGCAACGCCCCTTAGGAAACGATTTTCACAAAACCCATCTTATAGCGGATCTCTACTCAATGAATGGAATCAGCTCACCAAATTTCGAGATTTTACGTCTAATAGTTTAAAAAAGGAGTTAATTGCCTATAACGCCACTTAATTCTCTACAACGCCACTTGGAAGTCGATTTTCACAAAACCCATTCTTTAGGGGATCTGTACTCTATGAAAGGAATCCGCTTACCAAATTTTTCAAGACTGTACGTCGAATAGCTTAAAAATGGAAATAATTATGTGTAACGCCCCTTGGAAGTCGATTTTTGTAAAAATCATTATGTAGGGAATCTCTACTTTATGAAAGAAATCTGTGTACCAAGTTTTTCACGATTGTACATCTAATAGTTTAGTAATGGAAATAATTATCTATAACGCCCCTTAAACCCCCGTAACGCCTTTTGGGGTTCGAACTTCGTAAAATCCGTTCTTAGCTGACGTCTACTCCATGAAGGGAACCTACCTACCAAACTTCAAGTCTGTAGGTTTAATAGTTCCGGAGATATCGCGAATAGTCAGTGAGTCAGAGAGTCAGTCAGTGAGTCAGAGAGTCAGTCAGTGAGTCGCTTTTCTCCTTTATATAAATAGACTAGTCCACGGGTGGCGAACCTTTTTGGGTCAACGTGCCATTTTTTCTAAAAAAAACGTTTAATGAGTTATAAGCGTGCCATCAAATAATTTTGACTTGTGATTATTGAAGAACTAATAAAACTAAATACGAACAAATCAAAGTTCTTTATTTAATACGAAAACATACATTTTGCACTGTATAGTAGTAAATGTTTTAGTTATACTTGTAATTTAAATTAAAATAACATTAGTGTGATTTCTGCTGTTGTAGATTAGATGACAAATAACTTATATCAGGATTATAAGATGTTACTTTTAGTAGAATGCATGCTGAATTAGAGTCGTCTGTTAAACGGTTTTTAAGCGAGTCTTTGATGTTATTTATCTCTAAAAATAATGACTCGCAGACATAGGTAGATGAAAATATGGTTAAAATAGCATACGCCAACTTCTTCAAACAGTTAAATGTGTCTGGAATCGAATTCCATATTTCCAAAATTTCGTTACTGGTATTTTTACTTATATTGCTTGTCAATCTTTCTGCTTCAATCAATTCCAACTTTTTCCTTGTTTCAATAAACTTTTGAATCCATATTGAACTATACTGGAAATCAATCAGTTGCATTTCCAGTTCTTCAATTTCCAACCAATCGAATTGAGACAAGTTCAGTTTAACAAACGAAATCACATCAGGGTACATAATAAATTTGAACGTTTCCAATAATTCCTTGAACCGAGAAAATCTCGCTGAAAATTCTTTGATTAAAGAATCCATTATGGAAATAAAGTCATCAATAACTTTTTTTTCGTTTCGTTTCTCATGGGCATCTAAATCTTTAATACTTTTATTCAAGTTTGGGAAGTACTTGTAGTTTTTTGTAATAATATCGTTTCTGAAAACATATAGTTTAGCTTCAAAAGCGTGAATGAGATCCATCATGACAATAACTGTTTTATTCGGGCCTTGAAGCTTTATGTTCAATTCATTGAAATGTTGGCATATGTCTGTAAAAAACATCAACTTTAAAAGCCACATAATATCCATCAATTGTCGGTATTGTTCAATTTTGCTCTCATTTTATAGAAACAGTCTGATTTCTTCCAAGAAATCAACAAATCTTTGAAGTGCGTTCCCGCGGCTCAACCAGCGAACATTGTTATACATTATGAAGCCATTATACACCGAATTAACTTCATCCAACAAAGCATCAAACTTTCGTTTATTTAAAGCCTGCGACGATATGAGGTTGACTATTTTTGTGACTAAAGTTATTACATTATCAAGAGATGTTAAACCACTCTTTGCACATAAGGCTTGTTGGTGAATAATGCAGTGGCATTCGAGAATCGAATGTTCTACGTCTGTTTTAAATAAAGAAATGAAACCATTTTTTTTTTTTTTGCCTACCATATTTGCAGCACCATCAGTGGTTACTGAAACAATTTTTCTCAAATCAATTTCTTTCTCAGCAAGCGAATTTTTTATTGCCGTACAAATATCTGTGCCCTTTGTAGCTTTTAACAACGATGTTATCGCAATTAATTCTTCCTTAATGATGTTTCCTATACAATATCGAGCAAAGACAGCTAAACGTGCCGATTTAGTGATGTCAATACTTTCGTCAAGACATAGCGATATAAAAGGAACGGAGTTACTGTCATTTTTTTGTTGATCTGTAACATTTTCTGCCAATTTCAAGATTCTATCTTTCATTGTGTTTCTAGATAGAGGAACATCTTTTATGCGCTGAATTATCTTATCTTTATTATCAAAATCATCAAAAAGTGAGGGCGCACATGCCAACCAAGGTTCCTTCAAAAACTCTCCCTCTTGAAAAGGTTTACCATGCCGAGGAATGGCATTTGCAGCCGAGTAACTTGCCGCACTTGTGTGACAATTTTTGCTTACTTATTTAAATATAGACGTCACTTGTTTATTTCTGTCTTTTATTGCACTTGCAATTGATTCTTTTTGCTCTGGTTCGCTTTTTTCACAAAAGGATTTGTGATTAGTTTCAAAATGCCGTTTTACAGACGATATGTTCTGCATACCACTGTTCCAGAACATAAAACACACACCACTTTGTCGCCTTTATTGATCATGCCATATTTCTCAGTCCACCAAGTTTGAAATTCTCTGCTACACTTACTATCTTGCACTTTTTGTCTTTTTGTTGAACTAGCCATGTTAAATAACAGTTAAAAATCGTAAATTTAACACAAAACTTTAAATGTACAGTTGTGTCGATGAAATTGACTATTCTATGTGCTCTCACTTGATCCCCCCCGCCAAAATAACCCTTTTTACTGACTGCAGGCTCATGGGCAGATTTATTTGTTTTTAGGAAATTGAGTGCTTGTACGAGATTTCTGTAGAGTCTGCTCTTTCGCTTTTGTCTCAGGTCATTAAAATTTTTAAAAATAAAGCAGCGAGAGTTATTTTACCAATTAGACTTACAAGACAACAATTAGATCACATTAATAAATTAGATGTATACAAGCTAAACTATTAATGTAAACATTAGAATATGTTTTTTTAACAACTCGAATATATTTAGAAATAGTTACATACACACACTATGCGTAGATAAACTTTGCATCATTAGCAATTTATAATATACGAAGTATTTACGTAAGACGTAACAAACGAGTTTGCTCCCCGACTTGTCGGCGTCGCGACGGATCACTCGCGTTTGTTCATAATACTTCATAGTAAACTTAATTATTTTAAGCTAAATTGTAAATCGTTTTTGATCGATGGCGCGCCCAAAATATTCTGTCGCGTGCCATTATTGGCACGCGTGCCATTGGTTCGCCATCCCTGGACTAGTCGTTACCCACCCGCTTCACTGGGTATTTCACGATGTTGTATATATGTATACTGTTTACATATATATTAATTATTGATATCTAGCATTAAGAATTCGATTGTATTGAAAAATATATTTATAGCTGTTACACTCTCGCCCCTTGATATAAAAAGAACATAAATTGTAATATCTAATTTCTATTTATATCTAAAATAAAAGTAGAAAATTTTTTTTCGCTCACTTAACCTAATAATCAAGTGGGTTTCCACCAAAGCAACTTTCAGTGGATCTCTACTCTATAAAATAAACATGCGTGCTTAATTTCAAGTCTAAATCTAACAGAGAAAAAACGGAATTTTTATCATCAATACCTCGTTGAGAGCATTCTTAGCCGATTCCAATTCAACAAAAGAAGCATGCAAACAAAATTTTATTATTATAATCTTAGCAGTTCAAAAACGGGAATTTTGTCTATCAATACGCCCCAATAACTCTACCCGCTTCCCCCTGGAGTTGATTTCCGTAAAATCCATTCTTAGTGGAACTCTATTCATCTAAAGAAAAGTGCTCAACAAATTTCAAGTAAATGAGTTAAATTAAAAAACAGAAATTTTTCTATAACACGCCTTAATCCCTCGCAATCCCACTCCTTTGGGGCTTCGAAAAATCTTTGTAAAAGGAACTTTATTCCATGAACGGAACATATCTTCTAATTTTCAAGCAGGTGGTTCTATTAGTTGAAAAAGCGGAAATATTTATCTATTACGCCCCTTAATCCTCTCAGTGACCCTTGGAGATCAATTTCCCCCAAAACTATTTTGTAGCGGATCTCTACACCATGAAAAGAAATCGCTTAGCAAATTTTAAGACTATACGTCTAATGGCTTAAAAATGGAAATAATTATGTATAACGCCTCTTCAGCCCTCGCAACGCCACTTAGAAAACGATTTTTACAAAGCCCATCTTATGACAGATCTCTACTTAGTGAATGGAATCTGCTTACTCAATTTCGAGATTTTACGTCTAATAGTTTAAAAAAGGAGTTAATTGCCTATAACGCCTCTTAATTCTCCACAACGCCACTTGGGGTCGATTTTCACAAACCCATTTTGTAGCGGATCTGTAATCTATTAAAGGAATCCGCTTACCAAATTTAAAGACTGTACGTCTAATAGTTTAAAAATGAAAATAATTATGTATAACGCCCCTTAAGCCACTGCAACCGCCACTTAGGAAAAGATTTTCACAAAACCCATCTTATAGCGGATCTCTATTTAATGAATGAAATCAGCTTACTGAATTTCGAGATTTTACGTTTAATAGTGTAAAAATGGAAATAATTATGTATAACTCCCCTTAAGCGCCCTCAACGCCCCTTGGAGGTCGATTTTTGTAAAACTCATTATGTAGGGAATCTCTACTTTATGAAAGAAACCTGTGTGCCAAGTTTCACAACTGTACATCTAATAGTTTAGTAATGGAAATAAATATCTATAACGCCCCTCAAACCCCCGTTACGCCCCTTGGGTTTCAGACTTTGCAAAATCCGTTCTTAGCTGACGTCTACTCGATGAAGGGAACCTACCTACCAAATTTCAAGTCTGTAGGTTTAATAGTTCCGGAGATATCGTGATTAATCAGTGAGTGAGTGAGTGAGTCGCTTTTCTCCTTTATATATATATATATATATACACAATGGTATTTGCCTGTTACCTGTTCTTGTTTTAAAACAAATCCTTTTTGATAATAGAAATGTCCTTTACATCAAAATAGATTTATACACTCATGTCCATAAATTAAGGATAATGAAGTTCAGGCGAAGAAAGAGACAGGAGCAAAACAAATTTGACTTATTTGTAAAGTCTATTTATAAAACAAAAGGTAAAGAGCAAAACAAATGCTATATGTTTGACATAATTAATAAAAATTGCGATTTTTACTCCCTGGAGCAAATTTCAAAAAAGAACCTATTTACAAAAAACAGTATAACATGGTTAGTAGGATGGTTAATACGGAGTATGTCTCCCGGACGATGCAATACAGGCCTTACAACGCCTAGGCATGCTGAGTATCAAATAATCAATCTGATCTTGGGGAATATTACACTACTCATCAAGCACAATGCCCTCCGAAGTTCCGAAAGACAGGTGGGAGGGGATTGACGGGCTGCAATTCGTCGGCCAAGCATATCCCACACATGCTCTATTGGATTCAAGTCCAGTGAGTATGCTGGCCAATCCATACGGGTGATATCCTCCGATTGAAGGCATTCGTCTACAATGTTTGCACGGTGAGGACGGGCGTTGTCATCCATAAACAGAAATTAAGCACCCATGGCGCAACGAAACAAAGGTACATGTAGTTCCAGAATGACATCCCGATAGATGTGGCCTGTCATCATTCCACTCTAAACATGCAGGTCAGTTCTGGAACCAAGAATAATTCCTCCCCAAATGTGAGCCATCCTGCACCACCGTAACGGTGTCGTTCAATGGTGTTCTCTTGGTGATAACGGGTACCTGGCGCTCTCCATATTAAAGTCCGGCGAGAATCAGACGGCAAACTAAACCTGGACTCGTCGGAAAACATCACACAAGACCACTGTTGTGGTGTCCACAATGCATGCTCTCTACTCCATGTTAATCGCAGGCGACAGTGAATTGCGGTAAGGGGAACACATCTGACAGGCCTACGAGCATATAGACCAATGTGCCCTAAGCGTCTGTACACGGTCTGCCTTGAAACTGTCGTACCGGTAGCTGAAGAGAGCTGACAAGACAGGTCTGATGCTGTGCTCCGTCAGTTTCTTTTGGCAGTAACTGCCAAATACCGGTCATCATTCGGCGTTGTAACTCGGGGGTGACCTGTGCTGTAACATCTACTCACATTACCATCATCTTGGAATCGTTGCTAATGCCTGGAGATGACACTCTGGGCGATTCCAAGTTCCTCGAATACTTCCAGCTGGGTACGCCCATATTACAGTCGTCGAATAATTCTACCACGTAAAAAATCATCCAAATGCTTTCTTTGTGCCATAAGTATGTGGCTATAGCCCTGAAAGGCTTTTAAAGCGCTTGTGAACAATTTTACTTCTTTGCCACCATTCCTTATATACCCCTCTCTTACACTCTCGTCATTGTGACGTACTATCAGCGCCATTTGGTGGTTTCCTGTAATTTGCATATTCTTCTTCAAGATGCGTGTGATAATTCTACAGGTGAAATTTTTATTTTAGAGTTCAATTTCTGTGTGATTCTGAATTATCCTTAATTTATGGACATGAGTGTGTTTTATCAAACAGTTACATTTGATTTTACTATAGTAAATTACTTTTTTAATAAATTTCGAATTATGCACATTCTTTACTATGGATGGTACATGATTCTCTGTGAGTGCGTCTTTCGTTTCTCCTCCTCCTCCTTTTCTGTCTGAAGTGCCCAAAAAGGAAGAGGCAGTCAGAGACGTTTTTTAAAGTTTAAAAAAATATTCAGGACGGTAAAGATAAAGAACAAAGTATACTTAATCGTTTGCGAATGACAGCACTATCAAATTTGAACAATGAGTAACGAAAGATCAATTCAATAGGAACACGGTAATTTTCAGGAAAATGGCAACTGTAATATTTTAAACATTATTTGACCATTGCATTATTATATTGTACAAACATTATTATGTTATCTATGTCTGTATACATGAAAAATAATGAAAACAATAATAATAATGTTTTAAATTTTCACTCCAATAAATGTTTTTTTGTTTCCAAATCTGATATAAAGGTACATATTTTTATGCCCGGCCCGCGAGATTATAATGTTTTTCCGAAGTGACCCACTAGGTCATTTGGGTTGGACACCCTTGACGTAAGGTAAGAAATAAACAAGAATGGCCAAAGCATGCTGCTATCCTTTTCTGTTGCAGCCGGTTGCCAGTAGGGGGAACGGTGGACTCATAGTTGGGGGATAATGCAGCGTTTCTCAAACTGTGGGGCGCGCCCTACTAGAGGGGCGTAATAACTCTACAAGGGGGCGCGAGCATATTGAAAAGTCAAAAATAAAAGATTATGTACAAAAATTATTAATTTACTGAAAGTAAACAAACAAAATACATTCTGACATAATAAAATAAAAAATACACATTTGCACTTATAAATGTACCAGAACTGCACTTTGTACTTTAAAGTTAACAATATTCAATAAAGAACAAGTTTAATAATTCCAGCGACCCCATGGGATTGACATATACAAAAATTAACACTTATCTTGATAATTTGTACGGTTTATAATTAATCCCTTCACTGCCGATTAAAAGTTACTTGATTTGCTCCATAATGCCACCGTTTACCACGTAAGCGCGCGTATATGATGTATGGGATGGGGGTAGAGGTGAAAAAAAATAAGTAAGTAAAACCGTCTCTGAAATAAGTAAATTCTTCGCAAACAATGTCGAGGTTTTTTTTTATTTCATTCCAAAGCCTCCGGAATAATTTTATGGATAACAGTTCACAGAAAAGATCAAACTTCGGGAAGACGTATATATACGTCCGGTACAATTAACGCTTTGGATGAGTGACACGTTAATATACGCCGGGGGGCATTTAAGAGGTTAAAGTCATATTGTAGCTTTAGCGTCAAAGGATAGCACTATTGAATTCAATACATTGTTACTGTATGGGGGGTGGGGCGCACGATGAAAATTATGGTTGAATATTGGGTCGCAAATAGTGAAAGTTAGAAAAGCACTGGGATAGTGGAAAGACTATCCAAAGAAAAAAAACCGGAGAAAAAAGTAAGGCATTTAAGGGAAACTATATATCTCGAACCTAAACTAGCAAGGTAAAAACAAAAAGAGGAGGTGTTCTGAAAATAGTGGGGGGTCGTAACAATTTGAAGTGCCTAGGGCACCACGGAGGTTAAAAACGGCCCTGGTTTGAGCCCCAACAGAGTTAACATGCAGCGGCTACCTCTACACGGAGCTTCATCAGTGACTCGAACTCCTGTCGCGCCGGCCACGAGGCCGTAAAGTGTATATTTTGGAAGTAAGGGCACTAAAATTAGAAGCATTTTCGTTACATATTGCTGTATTTTTTTTTGCAGGATTACCACAAATATAATGCATCCATTAAAATACAGTCGAACCTCTATATAACGAAGTCGCTATATCCCGGAAAAAAGTTCCTCGTATGGAAAATTCGTTCTATAGAGGTTTATCTTTTAATATACTTTATAAACCACATAAAACAAATATTTTCAATTCATTAACACTATATATTAAAAAAAGTAATTATTAACACCCTTTTTAAAATTAATATATGTTTATTTTATACAAAAAAGAAAGAAAGAAAAACTGCAAGGAAAACAAGAAAAAAGAATATGGAAGAATTCATTATATTTTCAATATTAAAAAAATAACTTCATAATTTAAAGCCTATAAATAATATTAAACATACATTATTTTATAGATAGAACATGGGGACACGGAGCAACTTCATTGAGGGCGATATCCAAGAACTAGTGAACTGGGCAATGAGGGTTAAAGGTTGCTCTTCTTGGATGGAACGTCCAGATCTCTAGTGCTCTCGGGCAGTTAGGATCGAATAAAACCAGTTCAAGATTTATGACCATTATAAAAATGTATTAAAGAGAAGATGATTTGAAATTTTTTCAGAAATACCTTAAAAAGGAAGAACAAAATTAAATCACAAAAGAAAAAGTTCGTTATATAGAAAATGCACTTCGCTATAGGGGTTATTTTACGAAGAAAATGGTGAAATCTTCAAGGTTCCAGGAAAAGTTCACTACATAGAAAAATTCGCAATATAGAGGTTCGACTGTATCTCGAATGGCAAAATACACAAGTAAAAATAATCTTCGTTTCAACACGACAAATTAATGAAAATCATATTTTATCAAATTTAATGTGCTCGTATAAATACAGAAATTTGGTCACCACTTACAAATCTCTCTCCATGTTCCAAACCTATTTCTGTATGAAAAAATTGAAAAGGTTTTTCTATATTATTTAGCAATCAATATTAAATTTTAACACTTATGTATTATTCCCGGGCTGGGCAAGGCCGACTCTGCCTTTCATCCCTACTGCAGTTGTTCGATAAATGAGTATCAAGCTAGCTTGGAGACTTAAACCCTGGGGGTCTCGTTTCAGACTGACCACCTGATCGGGACATCTGCTTATGCAGCTCAGCACCCAATGGTCATGTATACCGGGATGGGCACAGTAGGCCTTGGCCCTCATGGGCTGTTGTGCTACTGAGTTTGAGTTCACTTATGTATTACTTTGTCACATTTCAAGGTTATTTTTCAGAATAATAACCAAAAATATTGCCATCAACTGTATAAAACATGTGTATAAGAAATGATGTAATTTTTACGTCTCTTATACCGACAGTCAGAAAGGAATGTTTTCTTTTGTTGAATAGAGATCTGCTAAAGAGGGGTTTTACAGAAATTGATTCCCAAGAGGATTGCCAGGCGTTAAAGATTTAAAAAATTCCCGTTTTGGACGTATTAGATTTATAGACTTGAAATTTGACCAGCGTGTTTCTTTTTGTTCAGTAGAGATTCTCTAAGAACGATTTTTTGTGGAAATCGAGTTCAAAGAAAGTTGCGAGGGTGCTAAAAAATAAAAAATATTCCCGTTTAGAACAACATACTTGAATTTTGACAACCATGTTTCTTTTGTTGAATAAAGATCCGGTGAGGTTTTGTGGAAATCTTCTCTGAGAGCGGGATGGTACGGGAATGTGGGGAGATGAAAGATAATTACACTTCCGTTTTAGAAATTTAGGCTCTGTCCTTTTTATATCAAGAAGTGAGGGCTATAAGATTGTTTTTTAACGCCATGGAAAGCTTAAGATAGTGGGTGGTGGCTAGTAATTATACAGCGTTAAACGTCTATATATTTTAACAAAATATGATATAATTTCAATTTGATAAAAAAAAATCTGTGGTTGCATACGTTTTGCAAAATTAAGGTTACTGCCTACCTTCGGACCCAATTTTATTGTAAAAACAAATTTTTGAAACAAATTAAGTGTTTTTAGGAAAAAAAATAAAAAAATATGTAAAAATACAAAAATTTCTTATACAATTATCATAATTTTCTTTATACACAACATACATATTACGGTGCTCTTCAAAATGAACCAAAATCTAAGATAAATATTAAAATACAAAAAATTATAGATAATTGTACATAATAATATGAGAATTTTGATATTTTTTAAGCTTTATAAAAACTACCCTAAATGAAAAATATTTAACCTACAAAACAAAACTTATGATCCACTTTATGAAAAAAAATAGTATAATAAACATTCTTACAAAATTTCAAAACGTTATTTGCTTTGGTTCTTAAGATATCATGTATCTGGTAAAGAGTTTCTTTCGAAAGCATAATTATTAGAAAAACTCATTTCAGGGCCGGCACTAGGGGTGGGCAAGCCGGGCCCCTGCCCGGGGCGGCAACCTTAGGAGGTTGCAAATTGGCTGTAAAATTAACTAGTTTATGAAGAAAAAAATCAAAATTACACCCAGGGGTTCTAAGAGTCAAAATAAAAATTCGAAGAAAAAAATTAAAAATATGTATGCAAAATATTCACGTTTTCTATGGAGTCCCAGAGTTTTTTTTTTATATTTTTGAACGAGTATTCATTAGTATTTAAAGCCGTATTTCCCAACGCTGGTCCCATGGGGGAAGGGGAGGAGGCAACAAAGAAGAATTTCGGTATCCAGTTCCTTCTCTTCAACTAATTTCCTACAACTCTTGCTGCTTTGTATGCGTGAATTCGGGTACTATTGAAAGAGATAGATTTTGGCAGAGATTAGTCTCAACAAAAGCAATGAAAAGCACGGTCAAGTTTTATGAATGGAAAGAGGGGCAGAATGACCCTGAAAAAAATACCCTTTTTCGAAGAAAACTTAGGGAATCTTGTGTCAATTTGACTTCCGAATTAATTCTTTTAGCTTCCTGTGCTTATGCAGACAAAACAAAGTTGGACAACAAAAAAAGGAAACAATATTTTCATTTTCAAATTCTTTTTTAGATTTTTAATGCCCAAGAATTTTAATCATCGCGTAAGATAAAGTGAAAAGAAAAAAATATCTTGCTACATTTGTGATTTTTTTATTTTATTTATTTCTCGTTTTATATACATAAATATAAATGTCATCAGTTTCGTAGAATATTTTCATGTTGATTAAAATTTTTAAGTATGTGTGTTTCGTAGCTCGTCTTAAAACATTTCGGATTGACATTGTTATTCAAATGAAAAAAATATTATTTACCTCTCTTATAAAATAACTCCTTTAGTCGCTTATAAAGGACGATAGTAGGTCATTTAAAATGCAAAACATTAATGAGTTTTTGAGTACATTCATTAATTATTTACCATACATAAAGAATCCTAACAGCAATAGCTCCAAATTGAAACACAACGTAGTTATATTTATTATCATGATTTTGTTTTGTAATCGTAATATATTGTGATAATTTTGTTTAGTAATTAATGAACTAGTATGTAATGCTAAATATTTAATTCATATGGCTTCAAACTGTTAAAAGAATTTTCAAAGGGAAAAAAAGTTAAATTTACTTATATAGACACTTTTTTTTTCTTTTTTATTGAATGTAACATGTGAAATAAACATATAATTTTTCTAATCTATTCTAAGACTGTTAAGATAGCCATTATTTTGTAAGATTAAATTTTAAAAACTTCAACAATTTTTTTGTGTGCGTGTTATTGCCATTTTAAAAGGTCTTTGCAAGATACCTTTTTAATTAAGATCTTTTACACCAGTCATTCCCAAAGTGGTCTATATAGACCCCCAGGAGTTTATGATAACCTCCAAGGGGTTCACGTCAGCAAAAAAAAAACAATTTGGGGGGTCAATGAGGTGTAAGTGGGGTGTAAGTGATATTAATTCTCATTAAACTAGATAATGACTTTAATTTTAAAAGATAATTTAATTAAGTGGAAATCAAATTTTACTAATTTAGTAGATTTATTTACTAAATTTAATGAGGTGTTAATTTGACCGTACAAGGTGACAGCATAATTTTTTTAAAAACAGGAACCATTTCAGCCTTTCTTTCCAGAGTTAAACTAAAGAAGTATAATACTGGAGGGCCGGAATTTTCTCAAATTAACCCAGACAATCTATCAGCACGTTTTAACCTACGTTCAGCATTTAACTGCCTTTTATTCAGATTTTGAAACCAGGTTTGAGAATGCTTTGACTATGGTAATACCACAGTAGGCAATGAATTTATGTTTGTCATATTAAAAAAAAATGTCACATGACAACAGGAACTGATCGTGATATGCACCAATGAAATTTTAAAGTTTAGAAACGGATGCCAGCAATTTTGGCTTTAAAAAGGCAAACCTATTATTTGTCCCGAATTATGGAATATCGTGAGGACATTTTTAATTATTTTTCCTAATTAGAAGGAGTTTCAGCGCAATTGCCAATCTAAAAAAAAAAAAAAAAAAAACTGGACACTACTAACAGAGGAGATTTAAGGTTAAACCTGACAAGATTGATACTAAATGTTGAAAATTTGTTATTGTAGCTCCAGATTCATCCCTCTCATGAAACTCAATTGTGTGTTGTTTGGTTTTTTTATTTAACAGTTATTTTAAATATTAATTAACTTTTAATTTAATTAATTAACATATTATTTTTAAACTTTAATTCTATACTTCATTAGGTATAAATTGAATTCTTTTAAAGTACTAGTACTAGTACTTTAATGGATTAATGTATTCTCTATTGGGCGTTTTTCAAGAACCATTTTAGTAAAATTTAAAAAAAATAACAGAACCGACTATGAAAAAAATCACTAAAAAATATAAAATTATTTTTAACCGACTTCACACTAAAGTAATGTAAAGTAAATCCATATATTTTTAAAATAGGGTGCCTTATGTTTTTTTTTTTTGAAATTAAACCTTATTTAATTGGAAAACTTTAATTTTTCCCTCCCTTTGATATTAACCCCAAAGGCGAAAGGGGTAGTTTTTTAAAAGTCTTAATTTTGCATTTATTTGTTTCCTGTGGCTTTATTCAAATTAAATTTTAATTATTTTCGGCAACTTTTATTTTTTATCAACCCTTAAATGTTACCCCCAAAATTAGGGGAAGACATTTTAAACCACCTTTTAACAATAGTACCAATTCGGTAACATATCCTATCAAGCAAAAAATCATTCAAATCGGTTGAGATATGCCGGAGTAATCGCCGAACAAACATAAAAAACTAAAAAAAAAAAAAATTCGTTTAAAAATGCATGAAAAAGTTTCGTTTAAGAAGAAATATCCTGTAGAAGCTATTTAAATATTTCTTGAGAAAAACTGAATATTTTTTAATTATTCTACTCTCCGTACTTTTATAACAGCACAAGTTTAAAAAAGACCCAGTAAATAGTAATTGTATTATAACGCACTCTACTTCACTAGCAACCAATCTGCAATGTTATTATTTCATAAATAAAACAATAGAACTGCCCTTTTTTACTTTTATAGTCACGGTTAAAAGCGTGTGAAGCATGTCAGGACTGATTTTTCGCGCCGACCCGCATTTTCACACATGTTGCGACAAATTAAGACACACGGTAAAAAATTCTATTACAGCACTTTGTATGTGTGTCCATCTATTTAAATTATAGTAAAAAGAGTGATTTTGTTTACGTTTTAAGCTATTTTTAAGTGGGAATTTATTATGCTTGTGAGAGGTGTCCTTGTGTGTGTGTGAATTTCAATTATTTTGACATCTAAAATACTTAAAAATTTATAAGATTTAAATTAATCTTGGTTTATTTTCTTCATCAACGAGTTAATTTTAAAGCCGATTTGCCTCCTCCTAAGGTTGCTACCCCGAACCGGGGACCGGCTTACCCACCCCTAGCGCCGGCCCTGCCACAATTTAGGCAAGGAACTGAAGGGGAGGGAAATATTCTCCAGTCCCCTGCATTCGTGATTTCAGTCCACAAGACTTTCGGACCCACTGATTTAATGAGCACATACTCCGTGTGTACTCGGAGGGTATTTGGTGGCATCGGGCATCGAAAGCCAGGTCTTCCGGTCTGGAGTCCGATGCTCTAACCTCTAAGCTACCCACGGCTTTTTAAACTCATAAATACTATATGTTATTTAAAAAGTAATTATTCATAATTTTTTTGAAAATTAATATGTATTCATTTTATAATACTATGCAAATTAATTGGGACAAACATATTTTTTAAGAAAATTGTTCCTTTCACGAGGATTTTCTGCCTCAAACCGGTTTCAACTGCATTTTCTTCCAACGGGCGACTGCCCTTGATTAATCTAAACTGGTTTGACCACGTGATCATGACATGTCGAAAATTTTCCCTTTCAGTTGCTAAAAGTAATCGCTTGTGAGAATGGACTCAATTCATGTGACGTCACGATCACGTGATTCCGTCAACCGGTGAATATGGCGTCGTTTGTTTACTATTGCGTACGATTATTTTGTTCTTAAAGATTTACATTTTACTTTCTAAAATGTCTTATTTTGCTGAAATGGTTGCTCGATCAGTTATAGAAAGAATAATTAGAAAGAAAAAATCATTTTATAATATCATTATAACAAATGAAAGTGCTTTGATAGCATGGTGAAGCGGGAGGATTATATAGCATCTTCCCAGTGTTTATGTGTTTGACCACTATTTGAAAAATGTTTTCAACACCGTAAGACAAATGAAACTTCTTCAAAAAGGATTTTGGATAGATGTACTTACAATATTTAAAAGCAAATATTTGTTTATTTTACATCAAGTTATATTGAGAACATATTATGTTTAGTTAACTTAAATTTTACTTATGTTACACATCTCAGAGTAGTTAACAGAGGTACTTCAGCATTTAATTATTTAAAATTAGAACACAAGAATCTGATATGTAACCATACATATATCAAAAGAAGTATATATTTTATAAAACTTATTTTACTTAGTAATTTTACAATATTACAGGGAAAAAGAAAAATAAAGAAATGGAAAAATATCTTATTTTATATTACAGCTCTGTTAATGTTTATACTAGTTGTTGAAATAAGAACCACTTTCAAACATTAGAAATCAAAATTATCATTTACCATTTGTAAAATTACACACACAAAAAAAATTGTGCTACATTTTAAAAATCTTTATTCGCGCTGTACAACTTAAGGTAAAAATATATGATTTATCGAGAATTGAATTCCAAATATGGTAATAAATTAAGGCATTAAAATTTTTAAATTAGAATGTGTATATGGTAGAATATAAATTTGTGTCCATATATTAAATATAAAAGTCCTGCTCACACACACTCCTACATGACCAAAATAAAAAAAGTCAGATTTGAATTCATAATTCTTTTAGAAAAAAATAAAAATTGTAATATATTTGCGTGGTTTCAACACATATGTTTTTCAGAGTTTGACTGTATGGTATAAAAACTGTCTCACACATATATACAAATTTTTTTACTACATATATATAACAAATATGCATTTATTGGTACTTGCACAATTTGTAGATTTATCATTATAGAGATTAGATTTATTTTATACTTTTGCAAAAATAAATCTCATGATATATGTCCTGAATAAATTTGTTGCACTGAGTTTGTTGCAAATATTGACCTAAGAAGAGTACTTTGATCAATTTTATCATACTTAACGAAGAGAATTACAGAGTATCTTTTTTCAAAACTATTGTTGAGAGGTTAATTGGTCAAAATCACTGATGCTTTTGTGTGACGTATGTTTCGAAGATAAATTTTGGGCTCTTGTGTATTATAATGATCAATTTCATTTTTTAAAAGTATAATTATATATAAAAGGACACTTTAGATACATATTAGTGATAACAAAATAAAATGCCAATACATTTCTCCAAGTAAGTTTTAAGTTTCCATGAAATGGAACTCAAGTGTTTAACACTAAACATAAATATCTGGTCAAGAGTCATAACTAGTAGAAATTTTGAATGGAAATTTTATGCAACTATTTATTTCCATATTGTATTAAATTGTTTCTATCTTATTTGCAATTCATTGTGTTTAATGTCCCCTTTGGTAAGCCATGCTATTATAAAATTTGCAATTCATGAAGTTGTAAAAAAAATTCAATTTTCATCACAGGAGACATGTTTATGAATCATACGCTCGCATCCTCAATTACCTCTACATACATACTACTGAGGTTTCAGGAATTAAACTATTTTAAGGATTTGTGCAAAAAAGGAAAATAGTTAAATCATGGATAAACAAATACTTCTTAAGTAGCCACTGAGATTTCAAAAAAAAAAGATGGAAAAAAACATTTTTACCAAAAGATAATTCTCTTCATTTATCTAAAACTTTCATATTAACTAATGTTCTACGTACACAGACTTCAAGAAATAAACTTTTTTGCAAGTTTGATATGTACTTCAAAAAAATAAGACAATAACATATCAAATTAAATGTAATCATTTCTAAAAATTGTTACACCTTTTGTAATGGTTTCATTCCCCTTAAAAATATTGTATTTTAATTTAAAGAAAGAAATGACATATTAAATTTTAACAGCAAAGAATAATTGTAAATAATTTAGAAATCGATAATTTGTGTGGGTGGAGTAAAAATCAAAGAAATATTTCTTTAATTTTTGTAAATATTCCTCCCACAAATTATCAAATTGAAAAAATTCAGAATAAATATTTTCTCCTGACTTTGCATTATTAATTAAAATTACAAACAGACATTTTTTATATTATTCACACCTAACTGACACTATGTTGTATAATAATAGGTGTGAGCTCTTTTTTAAAGAAATGATATCAATGTTATTCGATAATCATACAATTTTAAAAAGTAGTTTTAATTCTATACTGTCAACCATTCTTGCGCAAAACTATATAATAAATAACTACTAAATTAATTAAGAACTACAAGAACTAAGAGTCATACCTAAGTGTACCATGAACTATAAATAAAATGCTAGGATCCAACCGAACTAGGATAAATAAATATGCCAGCTAACACTAGTCGGAAGTAGACACTTACCCTAATTAGATAAATAAATTAGAATAAAACAAAAATTACATAAAAAGAGTTGTTAAGATTGTTTCCTAACAAATATATATACTAGAATAATGCAAAAAATACAATATCATATGTTTTTAATTAGATAAAATTAAGACACAAAAAATGACGTCAACAAACGTATAGGGAAAAAATCAATGCTATGAAACGCACGTGCTGTTTATTGACGTTGAATCACGTGATGGCTGACTGGCGTCTGTCCTGTCCATGAAGTTTACTCCATTGTCTTCTTCTGATTCGTATTCAAAAATGAATACCACTCCAGGAAAAAAGGACTAGAATTGTTACCCTTAGTCAGCATACTTCTGTGACTGTGAGAGATATTACGGAGGCAGTTGGAGCTGGAAAATCCAGTGTTTACAGGACTATTAACCAGCAAACGAATTTTGGAGCAGTGTTTTAAAACGAAGAGTAAACGTGGACGCAAACGTAAGACCACACACCTCGAACAGACAAATTTCTTGTACATAATAGTACAATGCATCCTTATAAAACAAGTAAAGATCTTCAGAGAGATTATTAGCTATTGGGTGAGCGTGGATTCACCAACAATTTGTGATGAAGGCTTAGTAGAAGCTGAGAAATTTGCAAAAAAACCAATCCGAAAAACAGTTATTAACACCCTGCAATGAAGAAAACGTTTCGATTGGGTCGGGAAATATCCCGGTGCTGGACTGGCAGCAAGATTGAAGAAGGTTGTATTCAAGATGATGCAAAACGCTCTTTGCTGGTGATGCTGGTATCTTTCGACAAGATCTCGTCTACGCCATACTTCATATCCTAAGGGAATTTTTTACAAAACAGAATATAACGGTTTTTGGATTGGCCTAGTAATTCTCTTCATGTAAATCCATCGACAATTTGTGGATCATTGTAAAGAGACATGTGCAATAAAATGGACTGTAACAAAGTAAATATTGATTGAGAATGCTATAAGCGTTTGGTTTCTTGGAGAAGTGACGAGATCAAAAATTTATGTTCATTCATCAGATCTAAGCTACTTGACAGTAGGGCAGGATCTCGCATTCAAGGTTAGAGGAGGACACATTTTGTGTAAGATTGCTCTACGGTACATATAAATTAACCACCTTTTTAATTAAATGTGCATTTTGCGAAAAATTTCTGTGCTTGTCCCGATTAATTTGCACAATTACTATATCTATATTTATAATATGCCAAGTGTACATAATATCGCACCCATTATTAAGAAATTTGCGAAAAGAGGAAGAAAATAAAACAGACGTTGTCCAGGAATATCATATGTGGCTTTTCAACTTTAAAAAAATAATTTTATATATTAAAACTAATAAGAATTTTTTAACAACTTTTTTTTCTAATTTTAAGTTTACGAATAATTTTAAGTGCACATTATTTTATATATATATATATATATATATATATATATATATATATATATATATATACAGTTAACCAGTAATTCTATAATCATACACTACCACATACATCCTTAAATTTAATTACTGATGAAATATATTACTTTTATTTGAGTCAGTCAGCAATCTGATAAAACCAGTTCGCTGCAATTGATCACAATCACAATGTAAGCTAAAAGAAAGAGAACTGTTTTTGGCTCAACACAATAAACAACACTAGTAGCATGGACTGTGATCTCTTTTTAATTTCTCTACTCCGTACACTAACCTCTCGGAGTTATTGTTAAGCACATACACTGAAGTTCATTTTACAAGCAGCCAGAGGGCGCTGCATACATTAACGAGAACTAACATACCGCCCCACATTGCACTGGTTTAACCATGAAATCATTGTGCCACTAAATTAACATTCATAAGCTTGTTACATCTAGAA
>BMAU01004834.1:0-19774 GCA_019973935.1 Trichonephila clavipes | reverse complement strand
TATAAAAGATCAATCTTACAAAATCGGGAATGCTTTTGGTATATCGCATTGTAATAATTAATGATGAGTGAACACAAAAATTAAAAACAATTCACTAAGAAAAAAATGACAATGATGTTAAAAGGGATAATTTGTACAACAGCACGCACTTGTAGATCATGAAAAATATTTCGCAAATTAAAATTAAAAATTATCAAAGTTTCAGTTTTTGAAAAACTGATAAAGAAATGTCTTTGGGATTTCTGAAATTCTCTGTGATTATAGTTTAAAATTATGAAATGCCTTATTAACAGTTGAATATGAAAACCTAGGGAAGAGAGTTTGTGGTTTGAACTAAAAAAAAAGTATTTAATCATTCCAAAACCAAAACAAAAAATACAACATGTGATTTTGTTATTTAATTTCAAGCATAAGTGTTCTTTCCAACGTTCTGGTGGCACGCGGTGTGCCAAAGTGGTCAAGGTATCGATCATGGCTGGCGTGTCATGAGTTCGAGCCCAGTACCACTGAAACCCGTCGTGTAAGGGAGCGATTCATGTTAAATCCGTCGAGAGCTTAAGCGTCCTCCCGTTGATGTGGTAGTTAGAGAGGGGATGTCGCTCAGGTGTCATCCTCGTCACTTGACGGCTCAAAATTACGACGTCCATAGCCAAAATCCCTCGTGTAGCTGAACAATGCGACGTTTATCTTCACTCTCACTTATCACTGTACTTATGGTACTTGCGCTGTGTCGTGTCCCTCAAATTGGTTTTTACTTCATAAACTCATTACTCACTCTGATACAAATATTTTTCAGCCTTTAATAGCTTTAAGCTGCGATAAAATTTTAAATAAGAATACAGGCTGGGCTGTTTTTGTGTGTGATTAATCTCTGAGGAAAAAAAGCATCAGGGTTTTTAAAGTATAGAATCCCCCATTAAGTTTGATATGCTTTAAGACAAAGTGCATACGTTTAAATCTGTTTTGTGTATGTTTGTGATTAACGGGCCATGAGTCTATTGTACTTATAAACAACACGAGGGCTGTTGAACGGACATCGTAAATTTGAACCAGGGTCAAGTGACGAGATGCGAGCTAGCACCCATTCTTCAAACTTTCACAGAATGCCAACGCGAAGAACATTGAGACCCCCAAAATTTAACAGCCCAGCCCAATTACAAGTATTTAGCGGTTTCAAATTCGAGAGAAATGACATCATCCAAGCAATGACTGACCAACACTCTCGATGGTTACTTGGCTTAACAGCAATGAAACCTAGAAAATAAAAGGCCTTACTATAGTGTTTCTCAAAGTGTGGGGGGCGCTCCCCCCTTTGGGGGCATGACAACTCTACGAGGGGGGGGGCGAACATATTGAAAAGGTCGAAAACAAAATATTATTTTAGAAAATTATTAATGTACGAAAAATAAACAAACAAAATACATCCTGAGACAATAAAAAATGATATACACATTTACACTGATATAACACACATATAAATGTATCAGTACTACACAATGTATTTTATAATTAATTTAGCAATACTAAGTATTCCCATTTATAATTATTACACCTATTTGTGACTGTGGCTAGTCATGGGCAAGTCATTAAAGTCCATTTGTATTGTGAAACTGTCGTCAATCTGCGAGGCTTTAAGTTTTTGCGTTAGTTTGGTATAGAAGTTTGGAAGTTGAGGCACTTGAGATTCTTGTCACTTGACTCAGAATTACGAAGTCGGATGCCAATAGCCTTTGTAGCTCTGAGTGAGTCAATATTAACGTCGCCTTATTCAGCTACTCGGATGGCTATTGACGACGAACTTCACAATTTGAACCATAGTCAAATGACGAGGACTGGGCTGCCCCCTCTTTTAACCCCACACCACACCAATGGGGAGGACGATTGAGCCCCCATCTACACGGCGAGTCTGCAGCGACACAAAGCTCAAACTCATGACGCTCCAGCCAGGAATCCATGACCTTGAGCACTAGGCTACCATGGCCTCTCGTGTTGCTTTGAAGTGTGACATTAATTAATAATTAACCAACACTTGTTTTAATCTTTACCGCATAATCTTTTTCAACGAAATAGAAAAATGATAAAAACAAAGTGAAAATTTCTAATCCTTCATTAATTCATTATTTTCCTTTATGCTATTGCTATTAAAAAATTTCATTTTATACATATGTATTTACATTTTAAGACATTAATAGAAAAATTGATTATTCAGTCTACATCACAAAACCATGTAAATTGATTGATTATTAACATAGTACGTTGAAGTTGTATGAGAAAGTATAGTCGACGAATTTCATACTTTAAAATTCGTCGCTGGCAACCCACTTTTAAAACTTCCGCACCATGCCAACGGGAGAGCTCTCAGTCTCCACATATTTAACACTCATCAGTCCCACTAGAGGCCGTGGTCGTCTAGTGGTCAAGGTAACGGACTCGTGGCTGACGTGTCATGAGTTCGAGCCTACTGAAGACCCAACGCAGTGGCGCACACAAGGGGAGGGTCCTGGGGTCCGACCCCCCAAGCCCTTGATTTTTTCTGATTGTTTATAATTCTAAGTATATAGTACGAAAATTTTAATTAAATATTTGTTATTAATGATTAATTTTATTAATTAATACTAATTATTTATTCAATAATTAGTTTTTTACTGTGTTTTGTTCCCGAAAATCGACAAAATCAAAAGGAACATGATGCAAGAATGGTGAACATTCAACGCCGGACCCCCCCTTCCCCCTTGAAAAATTCCACCGTGCGCTACTGACCCACCGTAACGATGTACATTAAATTTATCGAGAGCTCAAACGTTCTGCCGTTGGGTGTGATAGTTAGGAGAAGCGGTGCCAGCTCAGGTGTCGTCCTTGTCTCTTGACCATAGTTCAAGATTACGAGGTCTGCCGCCAAAAAGCTTTCGTGTAGCTGAACAGTGCTACGGTAATATTCATTTACTCACAGCCCCTCTATACGGAAGGTCTTCAATAGCACCAAAATTTGGACCTACGACTCGACGATAGTAAAATGAGATCAATTTCCTTTAGATTAAACGCGGGGCAAGGAAATTAAACTCTTATAACGCAAGAAATAAGCAAGACTAAATTACTGATATAAAACAATCCTGGGCTGAAAATACGCCTAATCTTTTCATTTAAAAGGTTAATTTTAATATCGAAAATTTATACAAACCAATTTTTTTAAATAAATTTCAAAAACAATTAAAACCTTTTAGAACGTAGAATGAATTATTTTATTTTCAAAAACAATTTATTCTGGAATAAAAATTTTACAAAAATTAAACTGAGAATGTATTACTTCAAAATTCAAGCTAAAAGTTAAGTCTAGTGACATATTTATTGTCATCAACGATTCTTTTCTGTATAACCACACAATTCCATCTTTAATACATAAGAGAGAAAAAAACTAAAAGGATTTAAATAAAGTTTCTGTGGAAAAGCTAAGAATCATCTTACAGCTTAAATCCAAACCAACACCTTGAATCAGGGCACGCAATCTAAATTTCCGGCTGTTGAATTAAAAAGAGTACACCTTAAAAATAAAGTGCGTTTCGCACTCTAATTTCGTAACACAAGAATAAGCGAGTTTTAATGCAAGCACGAATCTGATTAAACGTACGTAACATTGGAATTACTTTTACTTAGTTCCTGGCGAACTCCAGTTAATTTTTCAGTTTTCTTATTTATGAATGGAGTTTGTTCTCAAGATTACCTGTTGAAAAAACAAATGTGAATTCTTATATTCTCTTTCTTTATCTATTATTCAGACAAACTCTGAACGCGTGACAAGCGTAATTTGTAGAGAGGGCAAGAAAGAGAGAGGGCGCGTTCTGCTTTGAAATATGAAGTTTTAAATGTACTTTTAAAACTACTAAATATTAAAATTATTATTGTTCTAATACTTTTAGCTGTAAGCAAAATGAGTACTGTACAAAACATGTTTGTACCGTATAGTTTTATTGGAGTGCTAACAAAACGTATATGTTTTGCGTTTTACAATTTTTTTATGGCTAAAATTATCTTATAGTCCGAAATACTTTCGGCTTTTATAAAATACTGACTCAGATTTATTGTGAATTAGCCCTCTATATCAGCGTTTCTTAAACTGGGGGCTGGTTCCCCTAAAGAAAGTGGAGTTTAGTAAAATGACAAAATAAGCGAGAGAGAGAGAGAGAACTGCATAGCAGAATTTATATTTGTACTTACGCGAATTTATGTGGTGGAGTCTACATGAAGAAGACTCATTTGTAACGATTTTGAACATTATGGTAGCTTTTTTGGCATCTAAATATTATAGTTTTTATTAAATCTTTCGTTTGTTCTAAATATTGTAGTTTTTAAATCTTCGTTTGTTCTAAATATTTTGTAGTTTTTGATTAAATCTTTCGTTTATTCTAAATATTGTAGTTTTTATTAAATCTTTCGTTTGTTCTGGGTAAATATTGTAGTTTTTTATTAAATCTTTCGTTTGTTCTAAATATTGTAGTTTTTATTAAATCTTTCGTGTATTCTAAATATTGTAGTTTTTATTAAATCTTTCGTTTGTTCTAAATATTGTAGTTTTTATTAAATCTTTCGTTTGTTCTAAATATTGTAGTTTTTATTAAATCTTTCGTTTATTCTAAATATAAGTGTTTTTAATGCGGTTTTTAATTCTAAATGTTCGCGAATTATCTGTGGAAGGGCTAATACGGATAGAGTATGTTTAGGAATTTGTGTTCGTGCATGGGCAGAAACGAAGCCAAAATTTGGCTACGTTTTTAGATTTGCAAATATCTTTTAGTTTCACGAAATTAGTCGACGGTATAATACGTAAGCGCCTGTGAATGTAACCTTCACCGGATTAGAGTAATACGCATAGTCAAAAATACAATTGTGACGATAAACTGTTTTTATTTTCAAATAGTTTAAAGCACACACACACATTTTTCCTTAATTTGTAACAATAAGATTACGGTAACTATAATACTGCTGAAGAACTTGGAGAGCCAAGTGGTTATGGTCACAAACAGCTGATGATGTTCACGTCAAACCCGAACCCATAATCGAGTGTTCATGGTCGAAAACTTTTGACCGGCAATGTTTCAATCGAGCATCGTGTTCGAGTCCTGATTCTTCTCAAATAAATCGTGTTACGAGTTTGATGCTCGTTAACTGTGCTGTGCATCTAAATTCTTATATTAATGCAGTGTAGAATGTAGGGGGAAGTGAGTCACGTATTCAAATGTCGTTACCTGATCACTAATTCGTGGTTTAACATTATAAGAGCCATTTCCAATAACTCTCACTGAGATTTAAATGCGATTGTAATAAATGATTATTTTGATCCACAAAAGACCCATTTTGAATAGCAATGGTGCGATGTTATAGTTAAAATAGAACTGGACATCACAAAGTTATTTCTTGGTGTAAAATTAGAAGATGGAGGTACTAACTTAGGTATAGACCTTATTACTTATACCAGCTATAAAATTAAAGGATTTATTACAAATAATCTTTTTATACCATCATTATCAACTATAATTCCAAATATTTTTTTTTAAAATATTCTGTTTTGTTCAACAATAAAATTTAAGTGCAACAATGTTATTTTAAATAGTGTTAGTATATATTTTAGAAGGCCTTAATTCAATTATAATTTTGCTTCAGCCCCACGTGTTTGCAGTAACTTTTCTGTAAGGGTCGTTGTTAGATAAAACATTTAAATTCGCCAGGCATAAAATTCAGTAGATTCTTCCTTATTTTTCATTTTTGAAAGGTAAAGCAGTGGTCCTGGTAGCGAACTCTACTTTTCTAGATTCATGCATTCGATTCCTGGTGGCACTGAAGATTCGCCGAACAGAGAGGCCGATGCACGTGGAATCTGAAGGCTTTAAGTCCTCAAGCTGTAAGTTAACCGTGTGGAAGTATGAATGATTAGTTGCCAGCTCAGGTGTCGTCACTTCAAAGAGGTTCAAAACTATGTGTTCAGTCACCAATAGCCCTCCTGTGATTTTATAGTGCGTGACATTGAAAAATCATTTTACTTTAGAGATATACAAGAAATGAAATAAAAATAAAGTTATTTTTAGCATCCCAGAGTTCGACTGAGGGAAATCAACCTGTATTTTAATAGCCCCCCATGGTCATAAGTAAATTTTATTTAGCTTCTCTCTCTCCACTTGTCAAAATATGAAATCATGGGAAATATGCATTAATTTTTGTGCATCATAAAATTATGCTTTGAAAATAAAGTACTGCTTTACAAATAATTTCAAGGTTACGCATTTTACATTATGAAGTTTGTTAATGAAGTATATAATGTGTGCGTTTCATTTTAAGTATAAAATAAGTATTTATTTGATAAACATAAACATTTTTTTAATCGAAAAAAATATACATCGCAAATAAACGCTTGAAATCAATATTACCCCGGTTACAAAATTACGGTAAAATCTCCATATAACGAACATCTATATTGCGAATTTTTCTATATGGTGAACTTTTTCCTGAAACCAAGAACATTTCACGCTTCGTAAAATAATTTCTCTATAGCGAAGCTTTTTCTCTTGTGATTCAATTTTTTTTCTTTCTATTTTTAAAGTATTTCTAGACTTTTCAAGTTATTCTCTCTTTTAATACACTCTATGGGGGTCATAAATTTTGAACTGGTTTTTATTAGGTGCCCAACTTACCGAGAGCAATATAATTCTGGGCGTTTCATCCAAGAAGTGCAACTTTTGACCCCCATAGTCCAGTTCACTGTAAACATTTTCGATATCCCCTTTCACCCTAAGTGGAGTTGTCTCATGTCCTTGAACTAGTATCCGTTCATTTTTAGTGTTGATCAGTCGTACTGGTAATTTTGTTTCTCGTAGCTCGAAAAAGTTAAAACGTGTTTGAGCATCAAAGAAATATATTTAATTCTTCAGGAAGTGGATAAAGACGTCAAGAAACTTTCCTTGTGTGCTATTTTTCTTTTCTTTCTTTCTTTATTTATTTTGATAGCGAATATATATAAAATTCATATATAATAATTTACAAAAAGGTATGAATAATTTCTTTATTTAATATATAGTGTTTACGACAGTGTTTCTCAAAGTGTGGGGCGCGCCCCCTGGGGGGCGCGATGACCCTACAAGGGGGCGCGAGCGTATCGAAAATTTAAAGATTTTTTTAAAAAATAACCGGAAAGAGAAGTAAAACAAAATGCTTTTTTCCATAATAAAAAAAAAATACACACAACACTGACATAATTTATGTTTATTATCTGGCTTTTTTTCCGTCATCAAATAGCTATCTTTGATCCCAAAACCAAATTAAAGAAAAAAACCATTTTGTTTTATTTGCTGTATTTCCTCAATGAGAGATTTTTTTATTACATTTTAACATAAAATATTACTCGTTAAAAGAAAAAACGAAACCCACAGACCCTGAGAAAAATTCTAAGATAAACAATTCACCGCTGTATATATTATTGAAATACTGTACATTAGTTGTAGAAAAGAAAAGGAAGTCATGATTCACTTTTCAGCCAGGCTGCATGGTACGTTTGCTTAATCATTTGATTGACCTTCAATCTTATGGTATGGTTATCAATATTAGTTCCCTCCCATCTTTTATGTGTTTGCTTTTCGCTTAGGGAAATTGTAAATAATTGAGTTTTGCGATATTTGGAAAAGAATTGATTGGTTTAACATTTCTGTAGGATAATTGAAAAGTGTCTGATTTGCGTCCTTTATTATGGACTTGTACTTTGAATCATTTTTAGTTCAGTTTTATTGGATTTTTCTCAAATCATCAAAGAATTGAATAGTCCTTGAAAGAAGGTAGTATACTTTCTATAAATTAAAATATTCACTAGAATTCCGATTTGTATCGTGTACAGTAAAAATAATTCTAAACAAATGATTGGGGTGACTGAGTCCCTCCGCACTACCATTAATTTTAGTATCGAGTACGCGCCTGCTCCCGGTTAAAACATTTTGAAGTCTTCTCGCTTTAATGTTAAAAAAGGTAACACAATTATTCTTCATCGGAATTTTATATTCTTTTGATAATTTAACATTAAATCTAAATGCTAATTGTGTGAGGTTTAAAATTACAGTACTTTTTAAACAGTTATTTACAATTATAGCATTTATCTAAAAAAAAAATCATTTTAAATTTTTGTATACAATGTCGTGCACGCAGTTTTACTCTCCTCACAGTTCAGCTATTATATCAAGAATAATGTTTTATTTTTTTTAAAAATGAACTCGTGCGAAGAGTCGGTGTTTCAGCCAGTATACGTTTGATGTATCAGTACGGAAGAAGGTATTTTATAAATAATTTCTTATTACTGAATTTGGCCGCGGTAGCCGAGTGGTATAGGTATCGGACCGTGGCTTGTTTTGTCACGAGTTCGAGCCCAGTACCACTAAAGACCCGCCGTGTAGGGCAGTGATGCACGTTAAATCTGTCGAGAGTTGAAACGTTTTCCCGTTGGTGTGGTGTGGTAGTTAGGAGAGAGGGGTGCCAGCTCAGGTGTCATCCACGTCACTTGACCATGGTTCAAAATTACGTGGTCCGTCGTCAAAAGCCCTCGTGCAGCTGAACAGTACGACGTTAATATTCAATCAATCAAGCTTATTACTAAATTAAGAACAAGTTTAATAATTATTAGTGTCTTCCACGGGTTTGTCTTGTAGAGGAAAGTTTTTCAAAGGAAGGTTTAATATCAGAAATGGACACTTAAAGAGTTATTTTTCTATATTTAGCTGAGATCTATATTTTGTCTTCAAAGCATCCACCGCAGAAAATCCGGTTTAACAAAGGTAGGATGTTGAAAATGGTAACAGTATAGGAAGTGCTTTTGTTTTCAGTACAGATAATTCCTCATCCACCTCTACCCCAAATTCAAAGAGCGATTTATTACAAAATTGCCTTTTAATTTTTCACTGGATGTGAAATCTATGAAGATTTCTTCTTCGGAAGTTGAGAGCCCTTCTGGAGTATCTTGAAATAGATCCCTAATCCACTCGTAACTTGCTACCAAGCTGTCCTCATCCAGAAAATACTTTTTAAAATTCTTTGCCAACATAGCTAAATGATTTTACATGTTTTAAAAACAACTTTCACATGTTGTTCTACAGCTTTGTAAGTTTTAACACATATCGAGCTGGGGCTTTTTTTCCCATCATTTACTTATGTAGTGGTAAATCCAAAATTTAAGTATTTTTGAGAAGATCGCCTTGATTTAATTTTCGGAACCATGCTCGTTCGTCTGTGTACTTGTTGATTCTTTATTATGGTCGAATGTTTGCTTACGACTTAAAAATGTATGTATGATATTGTTTTAATCTACTGCCGTAAATACTTAATTACCGTGAATTACAATTAACGTGGAAATTTAAAAAACGGTACATTCAAGCTAGATTCGGTAGCTATAGGAGTATCGAGTCGACCAAAACTGACTGGAATTGTACGAGGAAAAGCATTTCTACATGTTTTGCGCAGACGTCCGATAGGTTGCCCAGACTCACGCAAACGTACCCTATAATGCCAGATGTGATGGATATGATAGAGAGCGACATTGACTAGACTATTTTTCTAATGGCATTTGTACTTTGAGAAATGAATGCTGAAGGAAATAAATCTTTAATTAAATACATCATTTTGCGATCTGTTCCAATTTAAAAATTAGAGAAAGAAAAATAACATAATTCTAAGTAATATAATTTTAAGTAATTTTCTTAAAATATATATTACTTAAAAGTTACATATACACAAAATTTAATATACTTTATCGTATTAATTTGTACGGTTTATAATTAAGATCGTATTGTAACTTTAGCGTCTCTCTCTCAAAGTGCATTTTTATTGCAGTAAATACATTATTGTTGTACAAGGGGCGAGACAAAAATTATGATTGAAAATTGGGTCGCCAGTATTGAAAGTTTGAGAAACACTGCTTTCAATGTATGAGTGGTGCACAGAGTATTTTATGACTAATTAATTAATACTAAATTAAAAACAAGTTTAATAATTATTAGCTACTTCCATGGGCTTGTCTTACAGAGCAAAGTTTTTGAAAGAAGTTTTAAGATAAGAAATTGACCCTCTTAGTTCATTTTCTATATTTAGCTGATATCTATATTTTGTATTCTAAGCAACCACCGCATTTTGTAATATGTTCCAACTTAAAAAATCAGAGAAAGGAAAAATAACTTAGTAATTATCCTATTACTTAACTTTTTTTGCTTACAAGTAACATATACAAAATTTAATACTTATGTCATGAATTTGCACGGTTTATAATAAATATTGTTGCTTTATCGTAAAAGTGCTTTATTATTGCATTCACAGTAAATTATTATGTATAAGGGGGCGCGATAAAAATTGTGATTGAAAAGGGGGGGCGCCAGTATTGAAAGTTTGAGAAGCACTGGTTTACGAACTTAAAATTTGTTTATGTGGCTTATGAAGTATATTGAAAGGTGAACCTCAATATAACGAACTTTTTTCAGGATTTAGCGATTTCATTATATAGAGGTCCGACTGTAATATGTAAAGATGTTTAATATAAAAATTTTTAAAAAGCAAAACATTTCATCATTACAATACGTATTAAAAATGGCTTTTGGAAGAACTCGACTTGAATGCGTACAAATATGTGAAAAGTGTATTAAAACAGACAAAAATCGAAATACTTATGGTTTTACCGAAATGAAAAGAATTGTTCAAATATGCTTTGAAATTCTAGACGAGATCTGGCAGAAGCGCGCAGGGAATACGTAATGCCCCCAAAATATGCGGTGAGTGAAGTGAGGCAGAATGAAAAGGAAAATAAATGTATAACCACTACTTAGGTCTTGGAAGAGTTGATCCGCAATGCCGGATCATATAATAGAATAATCCGGCCGTTTTGAGGCCAGATAATTTGAAAGGATAAAGGAATGCGTAGGATCACATCTTTCATGTTTACTGGTCACACTTTTCTCCAAATCGTTGGCGACTTAGCTCTTTTCTTGGCGACTGTTACATTTTGAGAGTAATTTCAGCAGTTGAAAAGAACGAAACAATTTTTTATTTGGAAATTTTAATACGTTTGTTGTGTACTGGTAGATTTTTAAATTGCTTTGCTTAAGATTTAAGTTGTTTAATTGAATTGTTAATGTTGAGGAACTTCGTAAACCTGAGTCGCGATCACATGATAAGGAGCCTATCTGAACTAGTAAACCATTCTTCTAACCTTTGCTACTACCTTAGGCTCGTCGTGTAGAGAAGCGATCGACAAACTTTTTTTACCTCACGGACCAGTAAATTCATAATTTAAATCTCACGGACCACCAGTACCACACACAAAAAATTTTCAAGGGAAGAGGGGCTCCAGGGTCGAAAGTCCACCATTTTAGAATCATGCTCCAACACGCCGCACAACATATTCTTTTGATTTTGTTCATTTTCGGGAACAAAAACAATACAAAATTAATTATTGAATAAATAATTAGCATTAATTAATCAAATTAATTATTAGTAACAAATATATAATTAAATTTTAAGTAATATATGCATAGGATTATAACCAATCGAAAAAAAACCGAGGGCTATGGGGGGGTCCGGACCCCTAGGACACCCCCCTTGTGTGTGTCACTGCGGACCACTAATATGATTTTTTAAGTGTTAAATACACTCAGGAACATTGAAAATAGCGACCCCAGAAGGAAGCTAAGTACAATCGCGAAACTTTGCAAATAAGTACAGTGTAATGTGATATGCAAATGATCCAAGTTTTGTGCCAATACGCATGCTCATACACGCCGAGGTGGCGCTACAATCAGGAAGAGGGTGCTATATAAGCCAGCGCAAATTCGAAGATTCATAAACGTGACGATTACCCGCCGATAGTAGGAAGACTTTGGTAAGCGAAACATGCCAGGTAAACGTGCTAGAAGATATTTCTCACAGTTAAGCGAGTTTGAGAGAGGCCTGATCATCGGGATGAAAACTGCAGGCTGGTTGACACGCCGTGTTGCTGGCCAGGTGGATCGTTCGGAGTGTGCCGTTAGAAATTGTTGGGAGCAGTGGACACGAGAAGGTACCCACGCGCGGAAAACCGGGTCTGGAGCGACTAGGAAGACCACGAGGAGAGAGGATCGAAGGATCGTGCGGCAAGCACTTGTGGACCCCACAGTGACTCGTTCAACGATACGAGCAGACGTAGGCGTAGCAATTGTTCCACAAACAATTTCCAGACACCTTGCAGAAGCAAATCTTAAATCCAAGCGCCCTTTCGGTGCACTCGCTTTAACACCGGAACATCGGCAACTGCGTCTACAGTGGTGCCTAGCCAGATCAATGTGGAATGTCACAGATTGGCAAAAGGTTGTGTTTAGTGATGAATCCCGGTTTGTTTGGGGGACAGATGATAACCGTGTGCGGGTGTGGAGGAACCCTGGTGAGCTGTGCAATTCTCTCCACACTGCCCGCACAGCTGGTGTAATGGTCTGGGGCCATAGCCTATGATAGCCGGTCCACTTTAATTATGATGCGTGGAACCTTAACGCGCCAACGTTTCGTTGATGATATCCTTTGACCCCATGTAGGACCTTTCCTAAATGGTCTCCCAGGGGCAATTTTCCAGCAAGATAATGCTCTTCCGCATACAGCAAGAGTTGCTCAAGATTTTCTACGTCATTTTCAGACTCTGCCATGGCCGGCCCGCTCCCCCGATTTGTCCCCTGTAGAGCACGTGTGGGATCAGCTAAAACGGCAGATGCCATCGTGTCACTTTGTACATGATTTAGAGTTGGCTGTTCAAGATTTGTGGGCCCATCTGCCTCAGGACAACATAAGGTGTCTAATCAACTCAATGCCGGACCGTGTTGCGGCATGTATTGCAGCTGGAGGTTGTCCAACGCGCTATTGAAGTTGTCCTGTATTTGTGTCGTTGCGCACCCTGTATTCGTTTAATTGTCTTGTTTTTGAGATCAAGTGAATCTCTCATCTGTGTCATTATGTCTATTAAATTTCATTTCAATCCGATGCTTTTTTCTTGGGTCGCTATTTTCAATGTTCCTGAGTGTATATTTATAAGGAAATTGTGATCTAAGAACATATAAAATGTACCTAGTTAATAAAGTAAAACTATTAATTGTAACCAAATTATGAAAGCTTTATTAATAAACCATAATAAAATAAACAAAAACTGAAAAACAAAATAATTAAAACATGTTTTAAGTATATCAAACTATTACCATTGTACATTCCTAGCGTGATGGATGTTCCTGCTTATTTGAAATAAATTTATGGATATTTGGATCCAATGTTGTGTTACTGCAAGACAGAGAACTGCATTTATTTCAAGCTAACATCGCTACCCTTTTTTAACGGCTGTGACAAATGAAAAGGCCTTTTCACATAAATAAGTTGTGGAGAATTGAATCAGAATTTTCATCACCTGTTCACTAAGAAAAGGGTATTCTCTTTTTATGGAAATCCACAACTGAGATCTAGATTAGGATGAATGAAATTTAAATTTGAGTTTCATCGGGCGATAGGTCGGTGAGGCTTTTTTTTTAGAAGCATGCTTAAATTATTATCCTGAATTTTCACTGCAAACGGATCTATTATCCACATATTACTATGTCTGGTATTCATTCTTTGTGTAATAACGAGGCAAAAGATTCTGTGAGGGATAGTTACAGTTAATATCTTTCTTTGGTATTTGGAGCAACAAAGGCTATTATCCCATACAAAACTATTAAATATCAATAAGTTAGTTTGTCAAAATATTTTATCTTCTGAATAAAAAATCTGAATGTTGATCTGTTTGATATAGCTTTCTCCACAGTAACTCTTTAAAGTGATATTGAAACGAGGATCAGTCTTGGAGAAAAACTTTACGGTGATTTTGAGGATGAGTATATCTATCGCATCTTAATAAAATATGCTCCAAGTCATTTAAACGATTGCAAAAATTGCACATTGCATTATTCGTTAAATTATATTTTTGAAGAAGTCTTGGGGTAAGGATCATTTTGCTGAAGATTCGAGTGCATAGAATTTCTTCCTTCTATTATTTCTCCATTTAGAGATGATGCCAATGTTTATAATATTGCCCAAATTTTCAAAATATTTGCTTGAATAAAAATTACTGTTTGCTTTTTTAAATCTTTCTTGATATATTTTTTTACTTATGTCTTCTGAAGCAATCCAGTCTATATAAACGTCAGACTCCGTGACAGATCTTGCGATATAATCTGCCTGCTCATTCCATAGTATATTAGAGTGGCCTGAAGTCCAAAGTATTATCAGTTTATGGGTATAATATGACTGTATGTAAATTTTGCTAGCTAGTCTGTGAATCGCACTATGTGATTTAATAGAATAATTTTGGAGAACATGGAGAGAGAACAGAGAGACTATTAGATAAGATTAGGAGATTTTTGTTTGAAACAGTCAGATAATCTAACGCTTGGCAAATAGCCAAAGCTTCATCAATATAAATAGAGTTATTTTGGTTTATTCTGTAAGCAAAAGAGTGATTTTTTTTCTGTTATACCTACTATGGATGTTATTTGATCGTTTTTCGATGCATCGGTGGCTATTATGTGGAAGCCCTGAAAATCATGCTCAACTGTTTCGTCAAATAAACCCCTTATAGCTTGAACTGGTAACTTTTTCTCCTGGAATTTGAAGTTATTGATGCTATTATTGATTAATTGGATAAGATTTTCAGCTCGGGGACCATAATGCTTATAAGCCATACCTTTAAGAGCATTGAGTTTTTTCGATGCTTTATTTTTCAATTGATGGGTGATGCTAGTATTTCGATTCCGTTTCGGAAAATACACTCCTAAATATTTAGTAGAAGATCGCGACGGTAGAGGGGTACAAGCCAATATATTAAGAAATGAGTGAATCTTTTTGTTCGAGAGCTCAGCTGTTGTACTTTTGTCTGGGCTTAAACTCAATTTCCAATAATTACACCATTGATTTATTCTCTCTAAAGTATTTGTAGTTTACGGCAGATGATATCAAGTGATTGATGTGAGGAATAAATAAATATGCCGTCAGTATATATGGAACACTCGACTCCAGTCTCCAATGTTTTAAAAAAGTCATACATATAGATAGTGTATAATAATATGTACACAATACACTACCTTGGGAGAGTCAACCTTTTCAGATGAAAGACATCCCCTCCATCGAATTTGCAGCGATCTATAAGATTAAAATTCATGCATCCACTGCACTATTTTCTCAGTTATACCAATTTGTAAGCACTTGTAAATGAGACCGTCAATATATACGGAGTCATAAGCACTCAGTATCTAAGCTAATCCCCACGAAGTATTTTTTTTCCAACTTTGCGTCTGTTATTGCTTTGTAAATTATATAAGTTGCTGTTCTGTTATCTTTAAAATGAACAAATCTATAATGTTGCTGATTCTGTGAGAGATTTCACGTGCTTTTTAACTAGGGTTTGTACTTGCTGCATCTTAAAACATAACGTGATGAGTAAGTATATTCCACACATTTCTGGGGATCAGCAAAATTTTCTCGCGGACCACCACTTTGGCAACCTCTGGTGTAGAGGGTCTGATGTACAGTTGGCAAAATGTTTATTTGTACACTTAAAATTTTGTATGTTCTTCAAAAATAAATTAAGCAATATAACTTAAAGTTATTGAGATATATTTAAATTGTTTCAAAAAATAGGATTATTTCACAATAAAAAATAAAATAAGCATTTATTTCAAATAAGTGAATTTTTTTTTTAAAAAAAAAACTATACAAAAGATTATTTGTACACTTGATTAGTAAATATAAACAAAACATATGCAACAATGTAATGATATTTCAATACTTTATAAACAGTCCATTGGCTTTTCAAGATGCCTTGGCATTGACTCAATTAATTTCTTTGTGATTTCTGTCAATAGAGTCCCAAACTTTTTGAAGTTTTTTTTAGGTTCTCTTTACTTGTTACATTTTTTCCGGAACTTCAGTGTCCAAATGCATCCATAAATTTTCTATAGGATTAAGATCTGGAGATTGTGGAGGAGTTTCAAGTCGCCTAGGAGTATGATAAAGCAACCAGGTCTTAGTAACTATAAAGGTGTGCTTCAGGTAATTGTCTTATTGGAATATAAAAGTGTTCTCCATGCTCAATTTCTTAGCACTATCTAACAAATTATGTCGCAACACATCGATATACGTTAAAGCATTCATTTTATTGTCAATAAATGCTAAGTTACCCGCTCCATTATGAGCTACACATCCCCACACCTTAACATTTCCGCCACCGTATTTTAAAGTGGGAAGTACATTTTTGGGTTCAAGAGCTATTCTATTTTTTCTCCAAATTTTTCAAAAACTTGGTGATGTAAAAATCTCAAACTTGTTCTCATCAGAAAAAATAACCTTTTTCCAAAAATCCATGGGCTTATATTTGTACTTCATGGCAAACTCTAGACGTCTTTTCCTGTTTACTTCACTAATATAAGGTTTCTTTCTGGGAGTTCTGGCTTTCAGACCAGCGCTGTGCAGTACATTTCTGACTGTCTGTGCAGACACTGAAACGTTACATGATGACAGAAGTTCATTGGCAATATTTTGAGCTGATGACTTTGGTTTATTTGTTGCTGACCCTACAATCATTCATTTAGTTCTTGAAGTAAATTTACTTGGACCACCAGGTCTGGGCTTAATTTCAACACTGCCGGTCTCTAAATACTTTTTTACGATGTAACCAACGGTTGTAAATGACAGTTTTAAAATTTTTCCTATTTCCCGGAAATATTTCCCCTCTTTACGGAGCTCTGTAATATGTTTTCTCATATCTAAAGAAATTTCTTTGGTTTCAGGAGTCATTTTCAAGATTATATCTCTGTAAATTTAAATATTATCTGAAACTATTTAAATATTATTTATAAACTAAGAGAAAAACGTATGAAAAACTAAGTTGAATCTAAAAAGTTTAATCAAAACTTTTGCCATACTTACACCAAAAGAATTCTGTACAAATACTCTTTTTGCAACAATTTTTCACACTTTTCCAGCTTACAATTTACTTTTACACTTAAAAAAATAATTTGCATACAACACAATTAGACGCATTAAAGAAATGCATGATTAATTCGCAACTAAAATATGGATATTTATTTCTTCTAAAATGAAGAAAAAAGTGGTGTACAAATAATCATTTTGTCAACTGTACGTTAAATCCACCTAGACTCAAAGCTCTCAAGTTATGTGGCGTGGAGGTTTAGACAATGAGGTATCACCTCAAGTGTCCCCCTCTTGACCATGATTCAAAGTTAAAAGATCTGTCACCACAATAGAAAAGCGATTTTAAAGTCCAGTTTAATTCAATGTATTGCGACGATCTTTCGTGAAATCAAGAGAGATTTGAACCAACACTTCAAATCAAACATTCATGAAGTTCGAGACTCTAAATTATCGGGTTACCTCAGTGTTTCTCTAACTGGGGGGCGCGGTAACCCTGGGAGGGGGGCGCGAGCATATTGAAAATAAAAGGTTTAAAAAATAATTTTTTGGAATGAAGTAAAACAAGATGCTTTCTGACATAATAAAAAATACGCACATTTACACTGATATAATTTATTTTCATCATCTGGTGATCATCCAAAATAAAAGATTCCACTTTAAACGCTCATTAGCCATCTTTGATCCTATAACCAAATTAAACAAATATTTTGTTTGCTTTGCGGTCAATATGAGAACGATGAGAGATTTTTTATTACCTTTCTGACCTTCGAACTTACTGGTATGGTTATCTCCGTCTTTTTTTTTTAGGGAAGTTGTAAATATATATAATATATTTCTGTTTCATCTTTTTTTCATGTGAAAGAGTTTTATGATATATGGATAAGCATGAGTATTCTGAAACATATAATGCATAATGAAAAACGTTTTACACAATTATTTTTTAGAACATGCTACACTTTCCCCATGAACAATTTTGTAGTTTTGATTGCTGTGTTGTACGACTTATTATGGTTTATAAATGTAAATAAGCAGAATATTAAAAAAATGGGCATCTGTGATCCCTATTAAAGCAATTGAAGAACCTACTGAAATAATGCATATTAATCAATATATAGCGAAGGTAAATATCAGAAAAGCGTGGGACATGAAACGTTTGAGTTGATTTGAGTTTAGCTGGAAAATAACTTTCCTGTGTTGTTAGCGAAAAGTGTCTGTGATTTATGTCCTTTATTAAGGGCATTATTTATTTGGAACATTTTCTTTAGTTTTATTGGATTTTTTCTCAAATTTTCTAAGAAAAATTGAAAAGTCCTTGAAAGTAAGTAAGTATATTTTCTCTTAATTAAATTATTCACTGGAATTGTGATTTTTATAGTGTATAGTAAAAATAACTATAAAATAAATTATAGTTTTAAAACAAACTAAAAAACACGCTTTTATAGTGAATCGAACTAAAAAGCAAAAAAAAAATATTACTTAAAAGTAAGATATACAAAATTTAATACTTATCTTGTTAATTTGTACGGTTTATAATTATGATCGTATTGTAGCTTTAGCGTCAAAGTGCATTATTATTGCATTCAGTACATTATTAATGTATAAGGGGGGCACGATAAAAATTGTGATTGAAAAGGGGGGCGCCAGTAGTGAAGGTTTAAGAACCACTGGGTTACCTTGCACATACGATAGCTAATCAAACTGTAAGTAACAAAAAGTTATCAAAGTTCGAGTTTCTGCTTAGAAAGTAAATAAAAATAGACAGTGAAAGAAATGTAATTATAAGCCTAATTAGTTAAAAAATTTAAAAATTTTATTCGTGATAAAAAACATTCATGATAGCGTAAAATAGTTGCTTTTTAAGTCCGCAACTCAAGATCAGATTTCATCAATAACTGTATCATGATTTACGAGTGTTAAACACATGAATGCAAACAAGATGGTGTGAGTAAAATCAAAAGTAAAATTAATGAAAATATTGATTAATATTTAACTTCTCATATTTATATTCTCTTCATATTCAAGACAACCTTTTTCTGCTTCAAACAATTATTTATCCGAGAGTAAAAATCTTCTATTACATTACTAAGGGTTCGAAGCTCTATTTGCTTAGCATCTAAATTTAATAAATATTCAGAGAGCTGTTCTTGATGAGTTTCGTTCTGGCTATCGATTGTTTCCAAGAACTATTTCACTTTATTTACAGACTTTGTAAAAGTAGAGTGAACAGCTTTTCTGAATATTTATTAAATTTAGATGCTAAACAAAAACAGATTCAAACCCTTAATAAAGAAGTTGAAGATTTACTCTCGGATAAAGAATTGTTTGAAGCAGAAATAGAAGGTCCTATTGAGTGAACCTTGGAGAATTAAGGTATTCTCTCTTACCTAATCATTTTTTAGATATTAGACTGTTTATAGTTGTCAGTCAAAAGGAGATGCACATACTATCAATACACGGACATACGGGTCTTCAGTGGTTCATGGTTTCAAACCTGCGATTCGATAACGTTGGCCACGAGTGCGCAATCCTAACCATTCGGTTACCTCGGACCACCTGCTCAACTCGACTGAACAGTTAAGTTGAAGAATTGATTACATATGCGCAGCCAAAGCATCCAACTGTATGTAACTCAAGAGTCAAACATAAAAAACCACCAATATTCTACTGTTAAAAAAAGATATTTGGATCAACTAAGAAAAGAAAGATATTTTGTAGTGTGGTGCGGTACAAGACATCTCTGAAAGTATGATTCAGAGTGAAATCATGAATAAATGAATTTTAAAGGTTGACA